>JAJJWW010009797.1:0-427332 GCA_023531295.1 Papaver armeniacum | reverse complement strand
TTGATTTGCTTTAACTATATTATATGGTTTATCACGGGTTCTTATTAAAAATTTGAAATATAGTTTTACCATTTGTAGCTTTTAGGGTATTTATCAAATTTTAACTCGGGTTCCTCCCTCATCGATATATATTTTTATAATACGGTGATTGTTGTAGGTATAAAGAAAGCGTTGATTCGGTAAATGGAAGTGGAAGAAGAAGATGACATGTTCTTAGGTATATAAATGACCATGGATGGGAAGTTCCACCAACTTCATGGAGTGCGGGTAAATATATCTTGAACCTAATATTTTGAGGTATATATTTTTTTCCAATGCATAATGGAGTATGAACTTAGTGTAGGTGGATCAAGTTAATTTACTCCGGTTAATAGCTTTGTTTGGTTCTTTTATATTCTTTTTCTTTCCTTTCGATGTTTATCATATTTGTAAATCGAGGATGGTTATAAGTTTGAGATATTGTGCGATAATGGCCATCCGAACCTAAAGTCCGGTGCCCCAAGTATATATTATTTGCAATTATAAGAGGGAACATTTAAAAAATAGAAACTTAAGTAGCTAATGATTTGATTGCATAGAAGCGGGGTTTTTTTTTTTTTAATGTTGGAATTTGTTGTTTTTTAAAATGTTTACCAGAAACAGATCTAGCTTATCTCTCCAAGTGACGTACATTTTTTTCCTATGGTAAGTGACATACATGATTGGCTCTCCAAAATGTGTTTCCACACTACTGCTTTCTAATTCTAACTCCTTTTTGGGTTTGAATTTGGTTGTTTAGTTTATTTGGTGTCTTTGTAAGCTTACAGAAAGGAGTTTGGTTTACATCTTAATGTCTCTTTTGGGTTTGGATTTGGTTGTTTAGTTTTTTTGGAGTATAAACACGGAAAGGAATTTGGTTTACATCTTTTTCGTAACTCCGTAGGCGAAATTAGAAATTAAAAGGTACAAGTACTTTGAGTTACTTTTTAGAACAGTTTATGACGTTATTGAGATAACAAATAGGACCTTTGCTTTGAATTATGATAATTTCAAGAAAATTCCTTCAAGTTCTTGATGAGTTTTGCTTTGAACTACGATTATTTTTACCTTTAAGACAAGTCCTTCGAGTGTTTGAAATTTGTTAGTTGCAGATTAATGAAGAGAGACCACTAAAAAGTATTTTATCCATTTGTTGTACATTGAATAAATCAATTAAAATGGTAGAACATCAGTTTGGTTAACAAATTGAATTTTGGGCCTTCCAAATCAGTTTACAAATTGAATTAATATGGTATTATTGTTTATGGACATTGACCGTATAGCATGACTGTATAGCATCCAAAATGTTGTCAAGTAAAGCGGTAGATATCGAAGGTACTTATTAAGAGCATGATTGGCAAGGTTGTTCTTGCTAAACAAAATAAGCAACTGTATCGCATTATAGGAAAACGTCTATCTTTTGTTGGGTGACTTCTTGCTAAATAAATAACTTAAATGTCTCGCATTAAAGGAATGTCTATCTTTGTTGGACTGACTTAATGGAGTGACTTAATGGAGGTTACATGGTTTCTACTACTAAAACATGTTTAAATGATGCGGTCACCGGGCATGTTTGAGAAATGTTGGATTATATTCTAATGAAAACTTGATATGAGGTCGGGATTCAATAGATTTGTGTTCTATGGCTCTTCTTTTTATATAAAAATTTGTGTTTCGTTTTTTAATTTTACCATTTCTTGAGCTCGGTACCTGGATTGACATTTTTGAGCGTAACTCAAGTTTTATTCTTGCTCTTTTATTGGTGGGTAAATAATAACTTTGCCTTTTGATGAAAAATCAAATCCGAGAAGGAGATGAAATATGATCTCATAATATGAGTAATGCTCTGGGTGTATGAAGAGGAAGGCACAATTGTTAAGCTGAATTGGGTTAGTGTTTGTACATCGAATCTTCGCTACTTTTGGTATATATATATGTAAAATTCTAACTCAATATCGGTTAAAAACAACCATTTTCCAAGTTTTGATCGTGTGATTTGGTTTGACATTATTACTTCTTGGGCACTTTGGTTATTTGTGGAAGAACATTTAGTTCATTTGAAATAAATATGATAGATGCACAAGATATCCATGCGACTCATGTCAAGAGTGCATTTATGCGCGATTCAGCCAAATACTTTTATGGATGAAGACGACCCTTAGGTCTATATAAAAATTAGGTCAGCTGAAGCCTTAGGTGGGCATACCAACTTGGATAGAGTTGAACTTAAAGAATATGATTACAGTGTCAAACATCGTGTTGTGATTTAAAAACCTGTGTATCACTACTTTGGTGTTGATGCATCCGAGTAGATTATATTTCTGGTTCCCCTTTTTTGCTTAGTCTCCCATGGTTGTTCATGAATACAAATAGAAGAATAAAGGAACAAGGAGGATCCGTACTTCTTTCACTATAATGTAAGAAATATATATGTTGAACTGAGATTTTTCCGGCATATATATATATATATATACGCAGCCTCTTGGCTCTCCGATATAACAAGGTTTATCATGGAATAAAAGAAATGATTAAATTGATACAGCGGTACCGACGTACCATCTTCTGGTCACTACTTTGAAATGTTGGAAACTTCCTATGGATATAACTGGCAAGCACTAGGGAACAAAATGGCAAACCTGCAAGTGGTAGATCCGATGAAATTTGTATTAGATGTTTTTGGTCATTCTTGAGATTAGCAATAGAGCAAAATCGCGATCTAATGAAATTTGTCACTTCCACCATACTCACTTCCACCATACTCAAATTTTGAGGCACCACATTTTGTTACTGTTGTCTTCAAGGTCAAATGAATGAATCAGAATGGACAATTTTGAATTTTCATTACTCAATCATTTTTGCCTCTTCTTTCTTATGCTTTAGATTGCTTATGCTTAGTTTCAACTAAGGTAAAACCATTGGTATTTTGCTTTAACTAAAGCAAATGATCACTATTGTTCCATATTCCCGCTTTAACTAAAACAGTTGATCACTATTGTTCTGCTGAATGTCAAATGAACAATTTGGGCCTCTCCACTCATAGCCGACAATATGGATCTTAGATGCCCAGGACAATGGGCCCTAACCCACATTCTAACATGGTATCGAGAGCGGACCATTTGCGATGAGTCATTTGACCGCGTCACGATTTAAATTGTCCACGTGTTAGACCCTACGAGGCAACACGTGAGGGCGTGTTGAGATTATTAGTCCCACATTGTCTAGGCATCTAAGATCCTGGTTTATAATCTCTTAGGGCCTCTCCACTCATAGCCAACTTGGGTTTGAGTTGGATGCCGTATTCTGAGTTTCTTTAATTGTAAGGAGAAAATGTAGTTTGGGGTATTCTTATTGTACTTATGTAATCTATATAAAATTCATCCAATTAGGTGTTACGATTACGGTTATAGTATCACTTCCTTTTTATATATGTTTTGGTGTGCATGGGGAAAATTCGCGCACCTTCTCTGTGTACACACCATCTTTTAAGATAGAGAATTAGAATCTTTGAACTTCAACTATCTTTAGAATTTCGTTAGGTAATTGGTAAATTTTTCAATCTTGAAAGTATACCAGTCTTGCGATTTACATTTAAGGATTATTTTAAGCGCTCTTTAGTTCATAGACAACGGAGATGTTTATTAGAATAGTGCAACGATAATGTTTCTCTATCTAGCCAATTCCCACAAGCATCATTTTTCTCAAGTTTTATTTGTTTTTCCTTTGTGAATATGAATGGTCGATTTTGGTTCATGCATGGTTAATGTAACTCTGTTAGGTACTTGATAAATTTATTAGGTTAATGTGAATTTGGGGATTTAGTCTATTTGGTATGAATTAAGGGTAGTATGTTTGTAAAACTTATTTAGGGTGATAAATTTGATGTTTTCATTTTAGGAAGTGGATGTGGATCATATGTAGAAAGATGATTTGCCATATGTGGAAGGAATGTGTAGATTTGTATCACGAGCTTGCAAATGTCGTTCATGGAATTGATGACACTATGAGTTTTTAGGAGATGCCACAATTAGTTATCTCCTGTTGATAGTGCGAGATGAGATAGACTTACCATAATTGCCACGCTTTTTCGAATTTTGCTGAATTGGTGATTTCTTTTGTCGTTGTTTCTTATTAAAAAAAAAATTGTTTTGTTTTTGTTATTGTGAGTATCGGGAACTACGTGGGCCAGTCTTTTGTACTCTCGGGATTCGATATACTAAAGAGGTATATTTGCATGCGGGGAGAAGATTTTCGATTTTTGTGTTTCTATATTCTTTTATTTTTATATTTTTTGCTAGGTTATACTTAATTTATGTGTTTCTTGCAATGGTAATGGGTGTTTGAATCTAATGATTTTAAAAATTGTGCTTAAATTTGAATTGTTCTTTTGTCAAATTGTGTACAATCCGGTCAAGTGTTGTCCTTGAAGCTCCTTTCCACCACATGTAGACAACGGTCTTCAACTTCATTTCACGATGTAAATTGGTATAGGAAGGTAAAGCCCGAAATGGTCCTCATTTAAGCGTATTTTTCTTGACTATTTTTCTTTTATATTTGCTACTTGGATGTTGTCATCGGATTTCCCTTAGTAATATTCATGCTTCTCTTCTCCTCGCTCAACGGTTTTGCATGAAAAAGTTGGAATCACATTTGCTCCAATCATCCTTCATGGATTACCTTTATAATTGGTACCTAACTTATGGTTCCCATCGTAGGTGAAGGAGCATTTGGGTTTAATATGTAAGGAAGAAACTACTTTGCTCCTAAGCTGAACTTGGTTAGTTTTACATCTTGGTTTCTTGCATTGAAAGATTTATCATGTTAGATGTGTTAATGATAATCCAGTTCAAAGGCAAACTAATATTATTCCGAGTTTTATAGTTGCTTGGGTAGTATGAACTCGGAAAAGGTAAATAGTCATGCTTTTTTATGTGGTAGTGGTGCTTTTTCGGTGTCCAACCATATATATTTAATGAAGCTTTTTTGCATTTTTTTCCTATTTCTTATTTGAATGTTAGTTTTCTTTAAATTAATTCTTTGAATTTGTATATTCGCCATGAGATAAAAATTTGGATAGCGTCTCAAGAGAAAGCATCTTAAGGATTTCAATGCAAAATTTATCCGTTCTTTTGCTCTTTATTAGGTTTCTGGCATTGTATTTCCACCATGTAAGTCTTTCAAGATTATCATTCAATAATAAGTTATTGTTGTGGTTCATTCCAGAACATTTTTTGTGTACGAGTTATTGATTTGAAGATTGATAAGGGAATAATTAAATGTGTCTTAGCAAATTTTAAAATTTTAAGTTGTGTAGAGTTTGAAATCTAGTGAACAAATAAACCGGTTTTTGGGTTTACTTATTTGTTGTCGTTTTACAATTTGTTTATCTTTCTGTGCATATGTAAGTATAATTTAGAATCCTATTATTGGGGCTTAAATCCCAAATAGTTATGGGAGGCTTCTTTGGGTCATGAAATAGCAAATCCTATTATTTTACCCTTAAATGAATTAGTGTTAATTAGGGTAATTAAGTAAATCAATTAGGATTAGTGTGGATTAATTAGGATTAATCATTGCACTAATTTTATGAAAAACAAAAACTTTTTTCAAGTTTTCTTATTTTTATTTTTTTCTTTTGATTAAGTGGGAGGATTCTGAGTTTTTTTTTTTTTACCTTTTTGAAAAATAATCACTTAATATGGTAGAGCATATCCTTAAATTACTCACGATAACCTTCTATTTGGAAGATTTAGTTGATTGAAATCGGAAAAATTCAATTAAAAATCTGGGTTTTTTGCAATTTAGAACAAGGAAAACATCGGATCCCAGTAGGAACCGACACTTTTTCGTAGGAACAATGATGAACTTCAAGCGAAAAAATATTGTATATGGTTTGGGATAACATTGCATTCCGATCGTCGCAACTTCGATCACATTACGGATGGGTTTCCCATCCGTAGGCACTCTCGGCTAGGTCGTAGACCTATCACGTCGACTTTTATATATCTTGATTATCGAGAACCATTTACGGTAGGAAAACCCAGACGCAAGTCTTAGATGCGGGTGGGACGAACTAGCCGTAAGTTCAATTGCGGCTGGGTAAACCTAGCCGTTTTTCAATTGTTTTTTTTTTTTTGTTTTTTTGTTTTTTTGTTTTTTTTTGTGATTATCAGAGCAACTTACGGCTGGGATTTTCCAGCCGTGTGATGTACTTACGGCTAGGAAAAATTAGCTGTAATATTTTTCGGTTGGGAAAACAATCCCTAATCTAGATTCACGGGTGGGAACTTAAGAACTCCCAACCATAAACACTTTCAAAACTTTTTTTTAACCCGAAATTCATTGAATCGTATTTTTTAACCATTCAAAAGCAAAAATAAATGATGAGTTTTCTTAGGTTTTTCTTTTTACCATGGTCATTTTCATCATGATAAAATTATGATCATCATCTTTATAATGATCTATGAATGAGAAGGAGAATGAGAAGATAATAGTTGTGGTTATGTTTATGATCGTCATCATCTTCATCATGATTTATGAATGAGAAGAGAAGGATGAGGGAAAAGTAATATATTTAGTTTTTTTTTTTTTAATGATCTTCATCTTCATCATGATGAAATCGTGATCATCATCTTCATCACAATTTGTCAATGAGAAGAGAAGGAGAAGAAAGATTATAGATTTATGATTATTTTTTTGTTGATGAATATTGAAATTTAGGTAAGGATATTTTTGGCTTTTTCATATATCTTGAGGTCCCCCTATCCACTTTTGACTACAAATAGCACTTTAAGCCCCCAAAGTCCTATTGGGTTGAAGCCCCAATAATAGGATTCATGGGAGTATTATTTGTTTTATACTCTTCGTAATTTTGAATGACAAAATGTTTTTATGTGCAGTACCCCTACCAACTTCCTCATGATAGCTTCATGGCATTCATTTCTAGATATACTGCTTAGTTTCAAAATCATTTTTTGACGTCATATTCCTATATGTATTCTTTGTTGCGGGTTATTTACTACATGAACATGGTCAGTTTTATATTGTATGTCATTTTAGTCTTCAACTCTGCATTTTCTGACTGAATGAAGTTATTAATTAATTGTAACAGTGGAGATCATGGAATTAGTACTGGAAAATCACATGGTTTTTCGTTTTATTACAGGTATTAATGGAGCTTCAGGACGTGCGTGCAATATGTGTAGTAGAGATGAAAGTATGGCTAACAAAAGGTTGAATAGTTGTTGGAATCGGCGACTAGGAAACTCCAAGGTATTTGTGGACGTTATTACGCCGGAAAGAAGTATCAACTTGGAAAGTTGTTCCATTCTTCGAGATGGAGTTATGAGAATTAATAGAAGTTAAAGGAGGGACAATACGGATAGGGTATATAAAATATAAATATTGAGCAAGGTTATCTAGGTTTCTTCATATTGAAGAGGTTAAGATTACATGTTGTAGGGATTTGCTTTGACAATGCTCAGAAATCTATCATTTACTGCCCGATCTAATCTTTGCCTATATCGGAGTTCCGTCAAAAACAATATCCAGTTTAGGACTTCAAATTTCATGAAGAAGGTAAAGAGAAAAAGCTCAAGTGATGCATTCCCCGCATAAAAATTTAATTTGATAATATAACCTACATCAAAATTGTGATAAACTCTTCTATTTTTGCAAGTGTTATCCGAACTCTGTTAATTAGATAGTGTCTCACTTAGTCTTAAATATCAATGTCATAAATGACACCAATTTTGCTTTATACCCTTATGTAAATGTATGGTATCTATTTTTAAGTGGAAATGAAGAGTCTAATTATTGAGATGATTCGTGGAATTACTTTAGAGCTCACATGGGGATATTTTGACATGTTCATAGGCTTACATAGTCATAGAAAGTTGATTTTGTCTCTTCAGTCATATTTAATATTTTCTCTAAAGTATTTTCCATGTTTTCAGGGGTTTATCTAGAGGGTAAAATCTAGGTGGATATAGACTACCTATACCTTTCAATTTGCATATAGAAAGGAATCGGTGGTAATTTGATCACTTATCTTAATCTACCTAATTCTCTTAGTGAAAAAGGGTTGTGATGACAAGTGGTCGCCCACTAGCATCTTGTCTTGACCTCTAGGGAAGCCAACAATATCCTATTTATTTTTAAGACGACACGGTTCGGGGTTATCAGCGGGATGGACTCACTTTGTAACTAATATAAAATTTGAACTTAATGGCTCCCATGGAATCGATAAGAGGAAAGGGGTGATCAATAAGCTATGGCTCTCATATCAAGTAGCAACAGTCGGATGATGATTTATTTAAGTTTACTTTTATTTTATTACGGTACATTGGATAATTTACATGCATATTTTTTTGTTTTTATTTTACGATAATTGTATGAAAGAAAGCGTTTATTTTTAAATGGATTTCTTTAAGGACCGTTTCTGATCTCCAACATTTTAAATAGTAACCGGTTAGGAGTTAGTTAACTCAATGAATTGTCAATTATCTTCTTATAATATAATGGGTGCTGATTCCGCATTAACTCAATTTGAAGTTGTCAATTGAAATCTTCTTGGTACGGTGGACTTTACAAAATTATTAATATATGGAGTTTATTAATATATGCCAAAAAAAAGATGAATAATATATTGAAAATATATCCTATTGAATAGTATATCCTTTATGTGAAGGATTCCATATCACCTTTAATATATTGAATAATATATGCTATTAAGAATTTTTAAAGTTTTCTTTACACTATAAATAGTACTAGATATATTAGAAGATAATTCGCTTTTTCTCACAAATCAAAATGTCATCCACATCATGAGTGATTTCAAAATTTGGGTATTTTTAAGATCTTGAAATGGTTAAAAGATATTTATGAGTAATCAAATTGTCATTAATTGAATGGATACAATAGATGTTCAACCGTCATGGAATTAGACATGCACTACCAAAAGTTTCATGCCAAGAAGCTTTAAACATGCTCGACCATAATGGTATATGTAAAAGGTAACCAAAAAATAATCATTTTTCTCAACCAACTGATAAATATTTTTTCTTCATCTGAAATTTTGATGTTCTATAATTTTCCTATTATGTTGATTTTATTAATATATGGAGGTAAATTCATTAATGCAATCTCTATTTCTAACTAGAAAAAAATTTGTTAAAAATGGAGTATCAATATATGGAGTTTTTCTTGTATATGTAAAGGTAACCATAATATTTATGATAAACACGGTTTCGGGGAAGTAGAAAAATTTGTTAAAAAGCTAGGCTGATCGATCGGTGGTCTAGATTCATACTTGAAGAAAGCATATCTATTAAACAAAAACAAATGGGTAAATTTAAATACAATTCCTGATAGAGAGCAACTCCAGATACCTACTACGAACGACCTGGTAAAAAAAAAGTATGACACAATAGAAAACGATGATGACATGCCAACGTTGATCAAACTAGATGAACATGATGATGATATGTGAGAGATTATGAAGAAGGATTTTGACATGCCACCATTGGTCGAGATAGATGAAGAAGGAAAAAAAGTGTTTACTTATTGATAGAGATTAGAGATAGCATGAGTATTTATTTTTAGACACTCCGCTTTTGAAACATATTATTATTCTCCGACAATATATTATTTGATTTTTTAAAAGGTGGCAATTTTAAACTAAATGGATGGGAATCTTATAATTAACGGTGCTATCATTGCGTTACTTTTTGGGGACTAGCGTCCATCTTGGATAATACCTATTAAGTTGTATCATGGAACTACGCTTAAGTAGTACCTCAAACACCACCAACAAGCATGTAATACTGACAAGGTGCTATGCAAAAGCTGGACTCAACATAGTATTGTTACATTGATCGACTTCTAAACCTCGATATTAATAAAGTTATCTCTGCGATAACGCTAGCTGCATGTACACTTCTAGCATTTTACATTTCGTTTTGTTTTGAAAATTGTATTTCACGAATTTACATGTGATATATATATCTTCCAAAACTTTTACAGATACAATCGTTGGATGGGAAAATTTGTTAACAAAAAAAAAGGTTGGACAAAAAAAACGTGTAATTATGTTTAGTTGCTAATACTCATAGACATATAGAATTAAATAATTTTGAATCCCAAATCTATGAAATCAACTTCTTTTTAATTATTTTAGTATCTGCCAATAAAATTAATGCACGGTTTTTGGTTTATATACCAAATTTAAATCATCAAATCTTTGGATAACTAAAATGTATCAGACTTCTTTATCCCTTTAAAAGATCAAACCAATCAAAGACTGTTCAAAAATGTATTAATGCATGTAACAACGGGCGCGGGGCGAAGCCCCGCGATACTTAATTAGATGATCCCACTGGGCCCGGTGCGTTGCACGGGTTACATACTAGTTCCTTTTAATTCATGAACCTACACACCACTTTCACGAGTGGCCTATAAAAGGCATTAACGGAACCAATTATTTGCAGACTAAATGTGTAGGAATTATGAGGTTGTCAATGGAAGTTTGTACTTTGTAGCCTACAACTTCAAGGTATCCCAAAAGGAATATCTAAACAATCCCGTGGACACAAATCCTACCAGTGGCGCGTCCCCATGATTTCAAGATACGCAACAAAAAGACCCAACCAAGTGGGCTATGGAAGACAAAATTAAAAGGGAAAAAAACGGTTCAGTCCAAAACCGCTCAAAAAAGGACAGTTTAGTCCAGACCTAGTTGACTAGGTACAATTTAATCCAAATAATGTACAAAGACGCTACTAACCTTCGCACGCTTTTATTAAAGCACACGTGCAATCAAATGAATCGGTTTTATAAGCGGCACGGTCTCTCGATTGCGACACGTTAGCCCATAATTAAAAAACTAATTAAAGCGGCGTAACGGACAATTTCTTTAAGCGCACCATTTACGCTTTATCGAAACTTGAAAACTTCAAGAAAAATCAAAGAAAATCAAACCTAGAAAACTCACGAGACTAAAACCTAAATTCATCAAGAAAACTCGATTCTATGAAGCATCATTAGCATAATGTTGAAAAGAAACAAAGTAGTTTCTAAGAATAACACACCAATAGTTGAAGATTCATCATCAAGCGAAGAACAAAATCCATCACTAGCGGGAGACGAAATCGCAAAATCAACGTCACCAACGACGAGATCGAAGTCGGCATCACAAGATTCAACACCAATTTCAACACCAACACCAAAATCGGTAGGTCCAAAAAACGAGATCTAAGAGAAGTTTAGAAGTACCAACATCAAAATCGATGTGAAAACCTCAAGAACATCACCAATTAAGAAGAAACCAAAGACAACAAAGCCTTGAACATCAAAGCCTTACATACCCGAAACATCGCAACTAATAAGAAATCAAAGCATTCAAAGGCTTCAACAAGCGTTATGAGAAAAAAAGGTAACAATTCAAGTCCGATTCTTGTATATTTTTGAGCAATTTTTATGATATTTCTTGTATGTGTACCAATCGTACACCACCATGCTACTGCTTGTGTTTCATGTGCGTTCTATATTTTATGATATTTTATACTATTTTGTTGTTGGTGTACACATCTTTACCAGTTTGTGTAGATAGTTGTACAATTTTTATGAGTTGTTGGTGTGTACACATCTTTACACCGCCATGTTGTTGCGGTGCTTCGTGTCCAGATTCTTTTTAATTTTTTGTTTGTAGCAATTTTTATGATATTTTCTTGTATGTGTGTAAATTTTTGGTACACCGACATGTTGTTGCGATGCTTCATTTCATGGTATGTATGTTTTGTAGCAATTTTTGTGAGAATTGTTGTGCGTGTGTAAATCTTTGGTACACCGACATGTTGTTGCGGTGCTTCGTGTCCCGATTCTAACATTTTAGACCAATTTTTATGATATTTTCTTGATTTGTGTGTAAATAATGGTACACCGGCATGTTGTATGCTCATATATTTGTACCCGGTGTCTTGGTTTGTACACCAACATTTTGTGTATGCTCATTTTTTTTTACTCACTATCTTCAGAATGTGATGTACTTTTTGTACACCGGCATTTTTGTATGAGTATCATGTGCTATGCTTCTCTTTTCTTATTCTCATTCGTCTATTTTCGTAGATACAAACAAACCTTATAGAGCGGGTTTTTAATGCAATCGGTGAGTTTGTGAACAAGCACTTTGAAAAGGATGGAGAAGTACGTAAAAGGATCGTGACAAAGTCCGGTTCCACGAAATTTCGATTAGAGAAGCAAAAGAGAGCCATTTTTGGCACAGTAGTAGATGCCTTTATTAACAAGAAAGCTGAAAAGGAGGAGGAGGAAAACTCAGAAAATAAAAAGGAGAAGAAGAGAGATGATGTTTGGTTCAAGAGTCCAGAATCAATCTTGAAGATTGTGCAAAATTTCCGCCATGATCATTCAAAAAGAAATGTCTTTATGTTCAATCTGTTAGATGAGAAAAACTTTGTGGAAGTAGAGACTATGCCGAGAAGATTTGTTCTTAATTTTTGAATTAGAAATGGTGGGATCGAGAACACGATGAAGGAGAATGTGCCAAAACTAGAGTGAGCAAACATACGGTCCACTAATAAACCGAATAAATGCGAAACGCGAAATCTAAGTTGGGGAAACTTGATGTGGAGAGTGAAATCTTGCGTATAATGAAGCTAAAATCAAAGTTGGATAAGGAGATTGAGAGAAATGCTTTGAGGACTTGGTAGTGTTGTTTGCGATGTATCCGTGCATCACCGTTTTTTACCACGGACAAATGGAAGCGGGATTACGAAGAGCAAATTTGCTCCCTACTTTGAATCATTTGAAAGAATGAAGAAAACCAAGCGGCCGAGTGCATATACATAAATATTTAATGGATAGCATAAGGAAAAATGTTGGTGATCCACTTAAAGTTAATGGTTGTACGGTGTACTGTTGGTGAGTACCTTTATTTACGGATAGTATGTGTACATTGTTTTACACAAGTATTAAGTTGTACCAATTTACATGCTTTTGTTCACTGTATTTGTTGGGTCCTAAGATTTCTAACTCTTTAACTTTTTGTCAATGCGGTATTGGTTTCTTGAACATAACAACGAGCATGACGCCAAACAATGAACAAGGTTTCCCTAGATTTCTAAGGTGGGTAATAAGTGACATCAGCAATACAATAGAAAGATATTAATGAAGCCATGAAAAAGGTAACTTCATAACTTTCTTTATGATAGTGATTTCTTCCTATATGTGTACAACAATATACACCTTGAAAATGGTGAGAAAATTTTTTCATGTGCACAACAATATACACATGTAACACAGGTGTAAAAAGATGTACACTGTTATACATATTGACACTTTGGCATGTTTTTGGATGCAACCGGATGGGTAAAAGCTTGGAGTGATGAACAACAACAGTTACGGAAGAGTATAGAAAGAAGCGGGGAGAAAATAGCAGAGATGTCTTGAAAGAAAAGGTTTGTACATAGCGAAACAACAAAGAGATGAAGCATTGGAAGAGCTTTCTGAGTTGGAGCTTAAACATCAAAAGCTTGTTAGCTTCATTGAAGAAAAAGCTAAGATACTTTATTCAGCTAATCTGAAGACTGTGGAAAAAGATCGGGATCTTTGTTGATTTAATTCTTTGAGACCTTGCAAGAAATCATTTCATTGAACAAAAAGTTACAAAGTGAGGAAGAGGATGATGAGGAGGAGGAGTTGGAGGTTGAGGAAGAGGATGATGAGGAGGAGGAAGAGGTTGAGGAGAAACAAGAAAATGAGAAGAAGGAGGACGATGATGGTGGCAAAGGTGATAATAGTGATGACGATGACGATGACAATGATGGTGGCAAAGGTGGTGATAGGCGGGGTGGTCTTTGGCGAAGGTGGTGATATGCATGATCATGATGACCAAGGTGGCAAAGGTGGTGATATGCATGGTGGTGATGACGAGGGTGCCAATTAAAAGCGAAGGTATAAAATCACTCTTACTAAATGTGGCGAGTCATTTGTTTTTATGTGTGTAGATAGTTGTACACCAGTATGTTATAACTCATACCTTTTCTCTAAACTTGCATCTTTTAGCTCCCCTTCATCAAAGACCAATAATGGAAATGAAGCAAAAGATATGGATGATGGAAGTGAATATGACAAAGGAGTTGAGTCTGAAATTGCTAACAAGCCAGGTATGGTATCAACATTTTGTTTCATGTATGTTGTATGATGTACATACTTGTACACCACTGATATAATTCAATCAAAATTATATTTTTCAGCAGGCCTCTGTCAAAGTCAAATGAAGAAGAGGATGGAACAAGGCTTGAAATTGAGTCTGAAAATGCTAACAAACCAAGTATAAAAAAATATTTTTTTGTTAGGCTCATGATTGTTTTCATTTTTATATGTGTACCAAGTTGTACACCTTAGTGATTTCTTCTGTATATGTGTGTGTACAAAGATGTACACTTTTGTAGAACCTAACAAAAATTTCATTTTTTTATGTGTACCAAGTTGTACACCTTAGTGATTTCTTATGTGTACCAAGCTGTACACCTTAGTAATTTCATTTTTGTTTTCATTTTTATATGTGTACCAAGCTGTACACCTTAGTGATTTCTTCTGTATATGTGTGTGTACAAAGATGTACACTTTTGTAGAACCTAACAAAAATTTCATTTTTTCAGCACTTCTCTGCCAGAGACATCTGCATATAAAGAAGACCAGGTTGCAACTCAAACAACTGAAATTGATGAGGCTTCAATCATCGCAGCTGAAGCCTTAGCTCAGCTGGACCCTAAAGGCATGTTGCCGGTTGAAGGAGATGTGCTTTTACTCACTCAAGGAGAAGATCAAGCTGGATGATCCTTATTCAACAATTGAGGAACTTCTAGACAACTTGTGCGAAAGTGTCTTCATAAAGCTTGAAAAAGGTTGTTCTGAGATGGCGTCGTCGACGTGAAGGAAAAGATGGCAACCATGATCAACGAATGTCCAAGCTTTCAATTGTTGAGCCAAGAAGATCCTAAAGAAGAGTCGTCCCAAAGATCATTATCCAAAGAAGACATAAGAGAAATGATTGTTCTTTGAAGCAGTGCAATTCATCCAACAACATGGAGATGAATTTTTAGCGATCAAGAAGAGCGAAGACACCACCAGCAAAGACAAGAGGCGGGAGGATGAAGAAAGCGAAATGTTGAAGACAAGAGCTGCTGGCGGGGTGTCCAAGACACCACCAAAGAGAGTTGCAAAGAAAAAAACTTGATGCTTGATTTCCTTTGCAGAGGGCAAAAGCAGGACAAGTTAGGACGAAAATGGATGTCAAAGGAGTTGAAAAGGGCAAGAGGATCCAAATTGAGGACGAAGAACAAACACTCTATCCCTTTCAGAAAAGAGAAAGGACAATGAGTATCATCCTTATCGCCCACTGCCGATATCCGTCAATCACCACTTTACCATGCCATGGACACGGGGACCAGGACAAGAAAAGGGTGCAAAAATTCTTCGATTATGCAAGCTGGACGTAAGTTCACAAAACAATACCTCGTACTATATGAATGATTGAATCTTATTGAAAAAATGCTTATGTGCACCACTATGTACACCATGTTAACATTTCCTTTATGATTATGCGGCTATGTAGCTTGGGAACTAACAAGGCTCCAAGATCCAACGATCAGGAAGATGTTATGATTGTGGGGAAAGTACTTTGTGAACTGATGTTCAACAAGTATTTGGATCAAGCGGTACTCCAGTTTTACATCCATCGACGTTGCAATGCAATGGTCAGAGACATCATCCGTCATCCTGGTGACCAGAAGTACATGAGATGCGAAATTATGAGTCCTACTGTGCATGTGTAAGTTTCTCAAAAAAACAAATAAAAAATGTCATATATAGATAATTTAATGATGTGTACATACTAGTACACATGATTGACATAGATATATACACCAGTATGCCTTTGTAGATTTATTTTTAGGAGTGGACATAGATATACACCCGTATGCCATATGATTGACGAATGCTATATTAAGTGTTTGCATGAATGTTTGATTGATAGATTTTATATAGGTATGATTTAGGTGTACCTTATTTTCCAACAAATTATTGATTGCGGTACTATGTGAAGAACAACAACATCGGTGAGACACAAAGGCTTGTGGTAGATTTCATACGGGACATGCACGACGATTTGGAAGTTCTTCTAATCCCCTCAATCACTCTACAATACAAAATGCGGTGGGGCTTCATTGGTCGCTTTTGAAGTTTGATTTCATAGGCGAGGAGTGGAAGTGGTACAACTCGCTTTGCACTCAAATGAGCACTACAAAAATGATGCACAACAAGCGGCAAATGTGGTGCGGTTGGAACTCAACAAAAAGAGAGTGCTAAAGGGTGATGCGCCTATAGAACCGCATGAGATAAACATCATGCGTGTCCTTCTCAAGGTACCAATCCAGTTACTGCTTTGTATACTTGCTACTTTATAAAACGAGGTATGAAGAAGAGAAAGAGTATGGAAAGAGATCAGCGAGAGGGCCGAAAAAATCTTTCGGGATATGAGAGCGACATTGGTGGCAAAGATCTTTGAAAAAAGTCGGAAACTATGAACAGTGTGGGATGTAGCAAGCGATGAAGCGCACAAGCGGTGGCGCTGAGTATGGAAAAGAATCCATTGAGGAGGAAGAAGAGTTTATTTTCCTAATTCATTATACAAGATCAATTTGTGAATTGCTTGCTTCTAAACATTTTCTATCTTTGCGGACAACATAATCAAATTTCGGTTTTATAACTTTGTTTATGACTTATCAAGACCTTGAATTAATATTTTTATTAGTTGGAAATTTGTTGGTTTGAAATCTTATTAGTTTTCAATATTGATGTTATTGATGTTACAAATTTATGACTTGTCACTACCATTTGAAATGTATATTTCGGGTTTTGAAATACGAAGGTGTACTTGATTGTACACAGTGCGACATGTTAAATTGTTCATAAGGTGTACATAAAGGTACACATGTTATCTCAAGATTTTCATACTTTATCAAAAGTATAAAAATGAAAGACATAAGTATATTACTAAAAATTTTATATCATGCAGAACTGAAAAATTGAACATAACAAAAGTAATAAGTAATTACTAAACAAAATAGACTAGTAGCATCCATTGTACACCAAGGTGTACATAGTGGTACACATGTAAAAAGACGGGAAATAAAAGCGAAGTTCACGGGAAGGTGTACGAAATGGTACACATGTCCTGGCACTTATTATCCACGCCAAAGAAAATCGAAAAGACATTACCAAAAGTAAAGACCAAACACATAGAATCTTTTGAAAAAATGAAACATAGAAAAAGTCATCAAATCATGGGGCGGGTAGCTCATTGTGGTGACCAAGTGTGAAGCACTTTGTGCACATCATTTTCCTCTTTTGCTTCTCATAAGGATGCCTGATTCGTTGTGTTCTTCGCCTACTACAGGTGGAGGAACAGGGAATAGGAACAATAACCCTATCACTAGGATCATAAGTCTGCGGCTTTTCATAATTGGGGATTGGCAAGATGATCTCTGGTATGTCTGTTATACCACTCGGTGGTGAAGTATGGCTCAACAAAATCATAGATGTCTTCTCTAGTAGCTTGAATTGCGGCACAAGCATGTGCACAAGGAAAACCATTAACTCGCCACATGTGACATGTACAAGTTTTTACGCAATAGATCTACGAATGAGTCAGGGGAGACTGACTTCATACAATCTTTCCATGGGTGAACAACGGTCCAAGTACGACTAATGTCGATGTTTTCCTTTAGTAAAGCCTCATATTCGGGAGTGAGCCTAGTGTTGAATGTTTCCAGGACCTAGTATCCTTCTCTCGAGACATTTTGTCCATAACCTTCAAACCGACATGATAAAAACACAAACCATAAAATCAAAAACATGTGTACAACAAAAAGGAATACGAGATAAAACATGTGTACAACAATGTACACATCAAGGAAATCAATGTGTACAACAATGTACACACAGTTGGATACATGTATCTACGAGATCAAAGCAAACACATGTATGCAAAACAATGTAGACATAGTTGCATAAATAAAAAACTAAACATAAAACTCACCAAGTATCGCATCGAGAAGAACAAATGCGGCAACTTTTTAAAAGGAAGAACCCGGTTGTTGAAGGACTCGGCAAGAGTTGAAGAGTGAGCACCATATCTGCATACGGGGAAAAACGCATTTGCCCATTTCTCCTTTGGAATAGTCTGATATAGTTAGCAACATGCCCGGCTCAATTGCATGCATTCCCTTCAAAGCTTCTTCAAAGTTTCTTTGGTGTGTAAGAGTACGCGACTTTGTAAAACAAATCAAGAACGGGCTTGAATTAGCATCACGATCCAATGGGGAGATTGCATTTGATGTGATAAAAGCAATAGGCTTGTGATGTGAATTAGGAAAATATTTTGGAATGCCTACGCAAGAGTCCTTCTCCACGATCACTAAGGAAAACAATCGGACGATCATCGACCATCGAATAGTTTTTGAAGATTCTCCGAAAACAAAACTAATTATCTTTGTTTTGGTTGTCAATGGCAAAAGCAAATGGGTAAAACTCATTGTTTTCGTTGATACATGTTGCGACCATAAGAGTACCCTGTATCTACCGATAAGAAAAGTAGCGTCCAAGTAAATCATGGGCACGAGATACTTATAGCTATGCTTGCAAGCACTGTAACAAACAAATATCCTCTGAAATCTATTTGTTCCATCCTCAACTTCAAACTTCACATAGCTATCGGGATTAGTTTCCTCAATTGCTTTGACATACCAAGTAAAATCACTATCGACTTCTCATCATCGCCATCTTGTTCTTTAAATACTGACTTCTTTCCCTCTACGGGCATGGTGATACTTAATATTGGACCCATAAGTTTTCTTGAAAAGTGATATGATCGATTGGGTTTTAAGCTAGGATCACCACATGTAAATTGTCGGCGATCAAATGCTTGATTAACTTGGTTGTCACCGCGGGACTCTTCAACCTCAAACCAACACCACAACTACAAAAAAATAAATAAAATGGAATAAGTAATGTGCACCACAATTCACACCTAATAAGATTTCAAAAACAACAATATGAACATAAACAAAAACCAAGCAAGAACATGTATTTTAAGAGTACAACAAGTACGATTGCACCACAATGTACACCTAAAACAAATCAACATAAAAACTAATAAGGTACACCACAATGTACACCAGGACTAAGGAGTGGGTGACTCGTAGCGATTTCATGTGTTGGTACTTGAAGACTTCTGACTCCAAGATCAAATGGATAAATTGTTGAAAAGTTTGGTATGGACGAGAAGAGTACACCTAAAACAAATCAACATAAAAACTAACCGTGAGCAAGATCTAAGACTCGTAGCGATTCCACCACATATACTTGTTACAAGTACCAACAAGATCTACATGTGTTGGTACTTGACACTCTACTCGTAGCGAGTGCACCACAATGTACACCTAAAACAAATCAACATAAAAACTAACCAGCAAGTAAACTAACTATTTCGACAATGTGGACTAGTATGAAAACCACTAACACCTGAGCGTTAGAATCTTTCAGCACGAACCGAGAAGTATCACCATTCACAGGCCCAAAATGAATCCTCCAAGCACAACCATCTTCTTCGCATTTTGCAGTAAAACGAGTCCTATCATTTTTAAGAGTAATAGGCTTGTGACCAGTAGCCATCTTGTATTCATCAAGAGCAATCCTAACACTTTAACACCACCCACGAATTCTCTACCAATCTCGTCAAATATATAATTCCATTCATCGATAATAAGAGGCTTACCCTTATCTGCATCATGATCTAACACCCTTACCATCTTAGGACTTTCGATTACACAAGCGGACTTAGAACAAGAAGCGGGAACTACTGCGCAACCTTGACTTAGAACCCAACTACTGCTCTCTTGCTACTACCATACTTAGAACTAGAAGTATGATTCGGAATTATTCCCACACGCAAATACACATCTTCATTATCGATAAGAATCATGAAACCAATTAAGCTTTGAAGTTGTATATCACCTGTCACATAAACTACTTGAGCATTGTCCATATAAGCTGAAACATATACTCCCGAGACAAAGACCTCCGGTGCTTGCATGTTAAATGCTTCAATTCTTCTACGGTTATTTTAGTATTAACACGAAAAGCAATGAGAATGCTCACCATGATTCAAAACGACATTAATGAACTTGTCGGGCTTATTTGGAACCCCTACATATTACAAAAGAAATGATAATAAAACATCCGAAGCTTCAAATTTCATAAAACCTAAAAAGTAAACGGTGTACATGAAAGTACACATTTAAAAAAATACCAAAAACATCAACTAACGTTAAACCTAGATAAAAATACTCCATCAATTAAGCTCCAGAATCTTAATGGAACAAAAAATAGAAGACTAGGATATAGTATCACCGTCGATTTCTTATCATGCATCATAAAACTAAAAAAATAAACATCAAGTAACAAAAATCGAATTTATCTAGTATTTACGATAAATCATCATCATCAAGAGAATCAAAAAGCTAGTATATAACAAAATATCAACTCAAGATTATACAAATTGATATCATCAACTCATAAACTCGAAACTCGAGAAAAACTAAAAATCGAAACAAAACACGAAAATTAGATGAAATACAACCAAAAGAAAACTAACTTTGAAGTTGAATTAGCTCCATTAGAAATCAAAATCCAATCTAATCCTGGATCGATCTATCTCTCACTCTGTGGTTTCTTCAAACACGAGATTAAGAATTTTGGACTATAGAACAAACAAATCTCTCAAAAAAGCTGACCCAAAGTTCTTTGGACTAAGAACGTAAAGCGAGTTGAAGTATGATGAAGAAACGATCAAAATCTCTCAAAGCTGTTAAATCGCCTCCCAAATCATCTACGAAATGCATCTGTTTTGAATTCAAGTTTCGAGATCCAAAAGTTTCGATTTCAAAATCACACTTTATATAGAAGGAATCGTTCGAGGTTAATTATGGTATATCCAAAAATCGGAAACTCGGGACTCGTACGCGGTTTTGGACTAAATCGTCCAAGTTTGGACTAAACTGTTCTGGGCGGGTTTTTTTTGGATTAAACTGTACTGGGCTTCAGATGGATGGACTAAAGCGTCCTAAGCCCAGTAACTTTGGGACTAAACGTCAATTTCTACAAATTAAAATTGGTTTTCTTGGAACCGTTTTTTGGGACCATGGTTGTGGGGACCATGGGTTTATTTTGGGTAAGACATTAAAAGTAAATCTAGGTCACCCCTTATCTAAATATTTATATTAATACCAAAATTACCCATTTCAAATTAAGTTAGTGTAATGATTAGTTGTATCATTAGGTTAACATAATTAGTAATTAGTGCAAGATTAAATAAAAAAAAAATTTAAACTAAAAATAAATTAAACTAAACTAAATGATTAGTGCAAGATTAAATTAAAAAAAATGAACAAAGGTTCGGTTGGGAAATATTTTTGCGACATAACCGAACCTTAGTTCGGTTAGGAAATGTTTTTCGCGACGTAACCGAACTATGGTTCGGTTGGGAAATATTTTGCGAAATAACCGAACTAAGGTTCGGTTGGGAAACGTTTTTTGCAACTAACCGAACTATTAGGTTCGGTTGGGAAATGTTTTTGCTACGTAAACGAACAATTAGGGTTCGGTTGGGAAATATTTTTTGCGACGTTACCGAACCTTAGTTCGGTTAGGAAATGTTTTTTGAAACGTAACCGGACTGTTATTATGTTGGGAAATATTTTTGCGAAATAACCGAACTATTAGGGTTCGGTTGGGAAATGTTGTTTGCTACTAACCGAACTATTAGGGTTCGGTTGGGAAATGTTTTTTGCGACATAACCGAACTAAGGTTCGGTTGGGATTTTTTTTTTTGCGAAATAGCCAAACTGTTCTTCATGTTCATCATTTCTATTAGGTTCGGTTAGTCCGACAAAGTTTTTCACATAATTCCTAGCTGAACTTCTCTCTGCAACTTCCATTTTCAACTCATTTTGATGGTTAATACTCATTTTTCAATCGAACGAGGAACGTCAAGGAAAGAGAGAAGAAGAAGAGAATAATTTTTTTTTTCAAAACTAAAAAATTTGGATCCCCTGTTTTTGTTTTTGATTTTGATTTTGATTTTGGTTAATAGATTCATTTAGATTAGATATATATGATTAGATTTATATAGTTATTAGGTTAGTTTTAATTTAAATTAAAGTAAAGGGTAAATGTATATTTACCTAACTTTAGGACACCCCTTATAAGTATAGGGAGGTTGGCCTAATAAGACCATGGTCCCCCAAAAAAACCATGGTCCCTAAAAAATGGTTCTTTTCTTGTAAGGAAGTTGGCTTAGTTGGCTTTTATGGGAGCTCAAATAAGCCTAGCATTTTTAGGGGCGACCCCAAAAGAATTAGGGGCGACACAAAGAGACAAAATATGATGAAAATACTTATATGCCCCTTAATAATCGGTAGTTTAGTTATCTACCGATTGCAAAATCATATTTTTGGGACAATTCTATATTCGGTAGTTATATGAACTATTTTGACTACCGATTATAGGCTCAACCAAATTAGAAAATAGAGGATTTATGCAAAATCTCATTTTGGGGCAACTCTATATTCGGTAGTTATATGAACTATCTTTGACTACCGATTATGCTAGGATTTCGGTAAAGAGACCCACTGTATAATCAGAAGTCAGGATGCCTTCATTTGCTACTGATTATAGGCTCAACCAATGCAGTTGAAAAAGCTCGGTGTTTCTACGAGAAAATTGAATTTTAGTCCGTTTTGGATTTTTTTCTGGTTTTCAGTCCACTGCCGGCACAGTCATTTAATTCTCGAGAATAATTAAATCGGGAGTCAAGATAACTTTATTTACTACCGATTATAGGATAATCAAAATTCAGAAAAAAAAGAGGATTTTGGCAAAATCTCATTTTAGGGCTACTCTACATTCGGTAGTTATATGAACTATTTTGACTACCGATTATGATAGGAATTCAGCAAAAGAGCTAATGTATAATCGGAAGTCAGGATAACTTCATTTACTACCGATTATAGGCTCAACCAAAATTCAAAAAAAGAGGATTTTTGCAAAATCTCATTTTGGGGCTACTCTATATTCGGTAGTTATATGAACTATCTTGACTACCGATTATGATAGGATATTTGCAAAGAGAGCCACTGTATAATCGAAAGTCATGATAACTCTTCCTTTCTTACCGATTATAGGCTCAACCAAAATTCAAAAAAAGAGGATTTTTTGCAAAATCTCATTTTGGGGCTACTATATATTCGGTAGTTATATGAACTATCTTGACTATCGATTATGGTAGGATATTTGCAAAGAGAGCCACTGTATAATCGGAAGTCATGATAACTCTTCCTTTCTTACCGATTATAGGCTCAACAAAATTCAAAAAAAAGAGGATTTTTGCAAAATCTCATTTTGGGGCTACTCTATATTCGGTAGTTATATGAACTATCTTGACTACCGATTATGGTAGGATATTTGCCAAAGGTCTACTTTAATCGGGAGTCAAGATAACTTTATTTACTATCGATTACAGGATAATCAAAATTCAAAAGGTAGAGGATTTTATTTTGGCGATACTTTATATTCGGAAGCTATATAAACTAAATTGACTCCCGATTGTTGATTAACTACCGATTGTATAGTTATCTACCGATTTTAAAGGGTAGTTTGGCCATTAAAAAACCGGGATTATAAAGTTATCTCCCGATTATGGATTAACCTTCCGATTATGACCTATTTTGTCCTTTTGTGTCGCCCCTAATTCTTTTGGGGTCACCCCTAAAAATGCTAGGGAAATAAGGTCGAAAATTTCTATGGGCTTAGAAAACTAGTCTAAACCTCTTAATAAAGGTTTTAAAAGCAAGAGGTCACAAGGGTACGCCGTGCGAGATGAAAGTCATGCACGGTTTTGAATGAGAGAAGAAGTGAGGCATTTCGGGAATCCGTCTTCTCTCTGTTCACCCTTACTCATGTTAGCTCCGCCTCAAGAGTCCAAACTGATTGTTGTTTTGCATTTCCGCATCTGCATTGCCTTGGTGACTTGTCCAAAAACTTCTTCTTATTATTATTGTTACTAGTAAAGACGGATGCGCTATGCGATTGCCATTTCGTTCCCAACACTTATGATTTTTTTCTAACTTGTTAATGGATTCCTTTGTTTTCCTTAGGCATCTGCCAAAGACATGGAGCCCCATCCATCTTATCCCTGCCTACTGACCAAGTCCAGAAAAGACTTGAGGCTTTGAAGAAATTTATCATAACCGTAAATTATATGTTCATAGACAAAAGCAATATTCCTTCTCACTGGCATTTCCTACAAAATAAATAAGCAAAAGTAATGAACAAATATCTTATACCATGATCGCCTATGATCATGTTAGAATTTTTGTGCCTTTCTCTCTCCTCTCTGAAATAGTGTCTTCTAAAAAAAACAGTTTATTTTACCTGGCGAGATTGGGGTATGCCCAAACTAATTGGGGTATACCCAATAAGACAAAATTAGGTCATTTGAAGTAAAACCAAGCCACCCCTTAACCTTGTATTTTCTAAATGGCTAATATGCCCTTGTTTAATTAACACTAAAAAATGATTAGCTTAATTAATTGAGTTTAGATTAAAATTTTGAAATTATGAATTGATAGTCTTTAACTTTAGTCTTATGAGTTCGATTTGGATCAAAAAAAAATTGTTTTGAAAATGTGAAAGGTCGGCAAGGTCGACGCGTTGAATAAGGTCATAGACTATGTTCCATGGCATGGTAGACGTTTTTAATAAGATGCTTGAGCCAATTACAGTAGGCATTGTCTACGGATGAAGAACATGCCTGACTATATCGGACCGGCAAAAGTCTGCGAATGAAGAACATGCAGGCAACATATGGTAAACCAAGGTCGATAAAAATACCACCAACTATAAGATTTTTAACATACGAGAGAAGGTGTTACAAATGCATGATTCGTCGGCAAGGTACTAATTTCATAACCTGCCGACTATATTTTAATCTCTCTTTTGTAATAATGGAGTAATTTCTCCGCTAGGGTGGAGGAATAAACTACTTCTAGCATGTAAGTTTTGATATTTAATTTTCTTTTAATTATTACTCTCCAATTAGTTTTAATTGTCTAGAAATTTTCTCTACTTTATATGCTTCATAATAACTGTTTTGGGTAGTTTAGCTACCGATCTTTTATAAGCAAAGGAAAATTAGGCCTTAGATTATCGACTTGAGTCGAATTGATATTTTATTAATGATAAATTTTTCAAGGCATGAGATTGGGTTCAAAATTGCCTTGTGCAGTTTTGAGAGTAAATTAAAGAAATTAATTGTTACAAACTGTTAGAAGTAGTGGAATCCAAAACCCTAGTCTCTCTCTCTTTGGTCAACAAAATTAGTTTTTCCTTAAAAATATTTTCTTTATTAATCTTAAAACCAATCTTCATAAAAAGTCTGAAAACGAACTTCTACTTACCACCTGTAAAATTACATCAACACCTTACAAGGTGATTGCTAAACTATTGGCTAATAGATTTAAAAAAGTTTTGGAAAAGATAATCTCTCCTTTACAGTCGGCTTTCTTATCTTCCAGACAAATCTCAGATAATATTATTGTAGCTCATGAGATTGTTCATTCTATGAAGAAAAGTAGGAAAAAAAGCAGGGGAACATAGGTGATAAGATAGATATGTCTAAAGCGTTCACTAGTACAAATATGGGCTTTGGTGACGAGTTCAAAAGTTAAAACAATGACAGTTCACTAACGAATCTGTCACCAAAGGATTAATGGGAAGGAATAGGTAACAGTTTGTTGTTAAAACTCACACTAATGGCGAAAACAATCATGACAGTTTTACAATCGTTACCTAATAATTATACGATGGATTTTTATAAAAAAACGTTATTACAATATGATGTATGATAACGATTTAAAATCTGTTTACTATTGTCAAGATATTACAACGATTTTATATAGAATCATTACCTAATTGAAAAGCTATTAATAACAGATTATTCTAATTACTGATAAGTATTAACTTATATAATAAGTATAAAATACCAATAACCGCAGTAGTATGTAAAGTATAAACTCGATCGCACGATCCCCATTTTTAACCTATCCTAATTCGCTCATTCTCTTCTCTTCCCTTAATTCCTCATTCTCCCATTCTTCCCCACTATCTTTGCTAACTCGATCCAACCACCCCATAACCACCTTCGCTATCACGTCCTCCATGAATTGGCGCCGAGGGTTTTGATAGAACATGAAAATTACAAGGAAATCAAAAATCAAAGATCAAAGCAACGGGTTTGATCCTCATCAAAATTTGAGATTTTAGTAGGTAACCATTACCTCGATATTTAAACACTTGATTTATGTTATCCCGTGATTCAATTTTGGCTCTTCATGTTCTTCTTTTTCACCTTCGACGTTGAAAGTAGATCCTTTCACAATTTTAAATATCTGTTTTGCCTTTTCAATTCTTGTATTTTTGGTGAATTGCTACCTTATTTTAACCTCTGCAGGTTTTAACTTACTCAAGACAAGACTGTTATGGCTACGAACAAGGTGTTAATTTCTATCAAATTCTCAATCAAGTTTTCAATTTTGCCTCATCCTTTGATTCTATTGTGATTTGATTTATTGATCAACTTTTGTTCATAATCAGGGTGAGTGAGATGAGATCTACAATTGGAAATGTTGAGGGTCTGAGTTGGGCTGATTGGGTTTTTGATGGTGGTTAGAAGAGTCGGAAAATGTGATTTGTGTAAGTTTTGGATTTTTTTTTTTAGTGAAATCCCTTTACAATTTTGATTTATCTTATACGTTTAGGTTTGTTATCTAGATCCGTTTCTCTTTTTTATGAAGCCCTAGTTTTCAATAGCAAGCCCCGATTCTCAAAAGCTCTTTCTTTGTTGGGAAAAGGGACCCAGGAAGAACCTGTTTTCACATTTGATATGGAGAATAAGAGTGCGAGATATTCATGTATTGAAATTTGAGCTCTCTGTTTGAGACTCAGATTTTGGTTAATACTCCTCAAGGATATTAGAGATATCTTCGGGTTTGCTCGGGAGGCACAATATTTACAACATTCTTGCGGCGGTGTCGGTTGGCATAGGTTGTGGGAGCACCTTTGGAAGACATTGTTAGAGGGATGATTGAAGAAGTTGATGGCGTACCATGTAGGTGTGAGTTGATAGATGGAGAACAAGCATTTGGAGTAATTGTAGACTATGCCCATACAATTGATGCCTTGTTGTAAGGGAGTTTGCGCCATGAAAAATTATCACGGTATATATATCTATTTTCACCGATTAGTTTAAATTAATAATATTTTCTCTTGAACTCGATCGGATCGATTAATCATTCTTTGAATGAAGTTCTTGGATGTGGTGGTGAGAGGATAGAGAGAAGAGACCAGATAATGACGAAGATATCTACGAGAAAAAAAGTGATGTTACTCTTTGAACTTAACAACCCTAGGAAGGAAGATCCAAATGAGTACTGAGCATCGTTGAATACACAGATTAGACTGCAAAAATTTAAAGTTACTGAATGACATCTATCTCTAGATTCATGTCTGCATCTCGTTATAAGTATTGAGATAACATGTGTATTTTGTTCTAGTCGGGGAATTTCGATAATGGACTATCCGTTCCATTTCTTTTTAGTCAATGTTGAACATAAGATAAGGCTTAAATGATGTTAGACAAAACTTGGATGGGGTTAGACTAACTTTTAAATGGTGTACACTGCACCAAAGGATATCTTGGATGACATGGTGTCTGGTGTAGGATGGTCAATGCAAGAACTTTTAAATTTGGTGAGAATGATTATTACCCACCTCTTCCAAATGGACATAGGCTCCTCTTACATGACATTAGGCGTGCGGCTGTACGGGCCTCTGTGGCCATGGGAGAGGAAGGGGATGTGGTTGTAAGTATTTAAATTCCCTTAATTCTTTTTCTACATTTCATGAATCAAACATCGGATTAGGAATATGTTGGTAATAGCCATAAGTTAAATAGCTTAATAAATGTTTGGAAAGAATTATATCGGACCTTATGTTTCTAATTTTTTTTTTGTTGAGCGGTACATATTACTAATGGAGTATGAAAGTGTTCAACTCCCGGGTTTGTTGTCTTAGTTTCAACTTGCACAAGCCGTAAGCCTTTTCACTAACATTACTGCCAGTATTTCGGCTGTAGGTGGTTGTCGGCAAAGGTCATGAATCATTTTAGATAGAAGGTGAAAAGAAAAAAAAAATTGATGATAGAGAAGAGAGTCATAAGAACTGCAAAGTCAACGAGCTTCGCCAGGATGGACTAGACACTAGCGTGGTGGTAATTCACTCACCTTTTTTTCCGAAAACTTGATTATATGGGTAGCATATGATTCTTCACATCGCCTTATAAAAGAGTTTGATTGGTTTAAGTCAGCATTATGTGCCTATGTTCTGTTTGGTCTTGAATGATTTAATTTAGAGTGATATGACCATATTCGATATTAGAAACTTTAATTTTCGGATAATTTACATGTAAGATTTTGTTGCACATGCTATAGTGGGTCAAGAACATCTCTCCTCTCTCTTGTAAAACATCTGGACTTTGCAAGATAAGTTGATAGGTTTCAATTATACAATGCTCTCTTTTGATCTTGATTTATTGTGATTATGCGGGTTTCCAGAGAGTCGCTGAATTTCGGGGAAGAGATCCAAGCCTTGACTCTTTTATCTTAGATAATTCTCATGCGTGGATCAAGGCTCACTCTAAGGATATGCCAAAGGTTCAACCACATAGGGTCTGGCCTGGTAGAACATTAATGAGTATCTAAGGTGTCACAATTAAGAATTTGTCGAGTCGTTTTGTTTGATCTTGTAGAATTTCAAGCTTGTCATCGACTGGGTATGTGACCTTTGTATTTGATGCCTTGAGATAGTTTGTAAGGTTTTCTTGTTCAATTTTTAAAGTGTTGGTGTGATTCGGTTAGCGGTAAATTGGTACTAGAGTGTGTGTTGGTAAAGAAACTAGTGTTTTTATGTTTTCCGTATTCAATGATCAATGGAATATGGAAGGTTTGTCTATAAAAATTTTAGTTAGAAATCTCATAGACAAAAATAGCAGACCATTTGCTATGCAAAAAATTGTCTGTAGTCGTCATATAAATATCTCCAGTTTCTTTGTGTATCCAGGGTTTTATTTAGCTGAATTTTTGTTGGTCTTTATGTATTACTTTTTAGAAAGCAACTGCTGTGACAATACATGACACACAAGTGTGCTCTTCTTGCGCACGAGTTGAAACATAACTTCTTTGTGAAGTTGCAAACAAACAATTCTTGGATGTGCGATATTTTGGGCCAGGTACTTCACCATTTCTCTTTGAGGTTATCTTGCATTGCTTTTGCCTACAACATGAACTTCATTATTTAGTTATTAGTGCAAACGTTCCATAGATGTGGAAGCTTGAGTTTGCTTTTTAAAGGCCTCCCAGACTGATTATCCTACAATTCCAGGGTAAAACATTTCATCTTGGATTGGTTGTTGAAAGCATCGAAACTAGATAAAGGTTGGCATGTGAACAACTAGCTTAATATGTTCAGGTGTGTGTCTTAGTATCAACATAGATTGATTAATTCATATTTTTTTGTCTTCGAAGTGGTAAATAAAGCTGCTTTCGTCATGTCATAAGTGAAGATGTATTATTTTGCTATATTCATTTTGAGTGTTAACACTGGGTTCTTTATATAAATATTAAAAAATTAGATAGATAATAGAATATGGTCAAGTTGAAATGTTCAAATATCCTCAACCGTTTGCTTTATTTTTTGTATATGTTAAGTGTTAACTGTGTAGTCTTCTTCTTGTGTGTTGACCAGGATCACTTCTGCCTGTATGCAAGTAATTTGACTGAACAATAAGCAAAGAAACAACTCTCATTCATCATATGGAGAAACTAAAAACTAAGGTACATAAGATAGCCTATACATTGTATTTCATATATGGTAATGGAGGAAGTATCTGTCATTTGTCGGCTAGAGTAAAGCGTACTAATTACTAGGTTCAGATCCTACCATTATTTAGTAGTATATTATTAAATACATCTCAGTTATCATTTTAGTGAATGATAATCACATTAGTTGCTTGTGACGATGTAGTCATGGCTGCTCTATGGGTAGTGGTGGCCCGTAGTGATGGCTACTTATTCGGTGATCGACCATTCCTGTCTCTAACGTCAATCGTCATATGAGGATAAATTGAAAAGGGCATCTTTTTCTTGAGCTAACAATGAGAAGGAAAAATCTGGCATTGTTGAACCACTTAACAAAGAGAAATCTCCATCCTAGAAATATTGAAGTGGTTTAGAACACTCATTTCCGCAACAAAAAATCACAAGGGTATGATCATCTTTTGACTATGAGCTTTGAGTTCTCAATTTGAACCTCTACGCAAGAGTTTGTTGATTCCAGTTTGTTGTCTTATTCAAGAAGCGTTGCATTGGGATTGACATTGCCCTGTGGGTGTCTGTGTGAAGCTTTTGTCTTACGGGATAGTGACAATGTTTGATAGTTAATGCTAATTACTTGTATATTTGTAGCATTTTGTAAAACTCATTTGTACAAGAGAGTCCGTAGAAACATATTTATTTAATCAATATATTCCTCTAATTTTTTTCTTCATGCATTTGTATTCTACATGATTGAGTTGATGTGGAAGGAAACAATTGTATGGAAAGATGTTACGAGAATACATTATCATACTTATAGGGGTTTAAGATAGTTTTATCTCGAAAAGCTTTATTGGAAGTTATCTACTATGACGAGGTTTACGGAAATACTGTTACCTTAGTATCGCTTATTGTGACAGTTGTTAACAAAACTCATACTAAAAGGTGTTTACCATGACAGTTTTCTTAGAAAATGTTACCGTAAGATCTCTGTAATGAAAAAGTTGGGTGTGCGATGACGGTTTTAAATAGAAAATGTTACTTTAACTCATCAATTGTGACTAGTTTATTAAGAAACTGTTGTCGTAGTAAAAGAAATCAAGTCTCTGATGACAGTTTTTTTAGAAAATGTTATCGTAAGTCGTTTACAATGACAACTTTATGAAAAAAACTCATTACCTTAAAGCCACCATTCCATAATGCTTTCTTATAGACCTTTCGTAATGAGCCTTTGGTGACAAAATTCCAGTTTTTTGAAAACTATCATGTAAGTATTTTGGTGACATTTTGAACTGTCATCTAAGCCCATTTTTGTACTAGTGGTTCGATAGAGTGAATTGGAAATTTTTGATAAAAACTCTTCAATCTTTTGGTTTTTCTAACATTGGTGTGAACTAATCACTCAATGTATCTCAACTTCAACTATCTCAAGACTCCTTAATGGGAATCCTTGCCTGAGTTTAAGCCCACTAGAGGAATCAGACAAGGGGACCCTTTGTCCCCTTACCTTTTCATCCTCTGTATGGAGGTTTTCTAGGTTACTCTGTCATTTGGAAACAGTTAAAAAGATTCCAGGAATTAAGCTTACTCCAAAATCTCCACCAATATCTCATTTATTTTTTGTTGATGACCTACTTCTCTTCACTAAGGCTGACTTAGGCAGTTGTAAGAACCTCTTAGATGCCATAAATCTTTTTAGTGACTCTTCAGGACAAGTTATAAACTTTACAAAGTCGGGTTTATTCTTCAGCAAGAGAGTTCATAGTAAACATCAGGGAATAATAACTAGGCTCATGAAAATAAAAAAAAATCAATATTAGAGATACACACTTAGGAGTTTCTCTATTTGTTGATAGATCAAAACTGAAATCTTTTGATAACATAATTGAAAAGATGGAAAAAAGAGTCAAAACTTGGCTAGCTAAAGTATTATCTCAGTCCAGCAAGATTTTTTTAAACAAATCAATACTTTCTAGCATGCCTATCTTTACCATGGGTTGTTTTGTTTTACCAAAAAAGATTACAAAACGAATAAATGACATTCAGAGGGATTTTTGGTGGGGGAAAAACACTAACTCCAAAGGCATTTACATAAAGGCCTTTGATTTTCTTCGTAACCCTATTAACCAGGGAGGTCTGGGGTTTAAAGAAGCTAATAAGGTAAACCAAGCTATGATCAGTAGGATAGCTTGGAGATTAGTTAGTAAACCAGATGGCTTAAGGGCAAAAATCTTAAAGGGAAAATACTTTAAGAAGACAGGGGCTTTACACTCAAAAAAGAAGTCTTCGGCTTCTTAGATTTGGAAGTGCATCTTACAGGGAATAGAACATATAAAGAAATACAATTTCTGGGAAGTAGGAGATGGATTATCTATCAACCATTGGGACGACAAATGAATACCAACTAGGGACCAACCTCTGGCTAATTCAATTACCAGATTTTCCAATATAACACTCGTGTCTGATTTGATCAATCATGACACAAAGAAGTGGAATGAATCATTGTTATAATCTTTTTTCGACAGTTCTTTAGTTTCCGAAATTTTGAACATCAAGCTTTACACCAACAAAACTGGAAACTTGAAAAAAGATAAACTGAGATGGATGCTCACCAGAAATGGTGAATTCTCTGTAAAATATTTATATGCTAAATTGCTTAATCCTATGGGATCAGTTTCTACTGAGACTAAAAGATTTTGGCAGGGTCTTTGGCACATGGATACCTCCCAAAGAATAAAGCTTTTCACTTGGAAGTGTTTGCAAAACACTCTTACAACAAGAGAGAAATTAGGCTCAGTTCTTGACGTGGAAACACAGTGTATTTTCTGTAAACAGGTCATTGAATCAACTTACCATCTGTTCTTTGATTGTTCTTATACTCAAGCAGTATGGAATCTACCACCTATGGCATCACATGGAGTAAACTCTAACGCTATCTCTAATAATAATTCTTTCTTAGATAAATATAATGAATGGTTTACAGGTGACATAAATTCTATATCTATGGCTTTAGCTGCAACTAAATGTTGGTGGTCGGTTGTCAATCCGTCAAATATAATTTCACTTTCTCAATCAACTAAATATAAATATAGTATGCGATAAGAAAGAGTTCGTATCCACAGAGAGGCTTTCGTTGTTATAAAATTTTAGTTTCTAAAGTAACCCAAGGAATGTTTGTTGTATTTAAGCAAATAAAAGTAATTGAAAGCAAAGTAAATAATTGGAGAAATCAATAAGGAGAAGATATTGGTCACGGGATAGTATCATTCACAAACATGTATTTTCATCAATGATTAGAATTGGTAATTTAATCTCTTATTTTACTAATAGTCCTAGGATACCTTGATCGCAAGTATAACCCGTTAATTCCCTGTTTTCATCACAACCACATTAAAAGATGCATATGTGAATTCTTCTTAGAAAGCAACCTAAAGTGTAAAAGCACAATTAAGTTTAACTCCCTAAAAGCATTAAGTTCTACGGAATAAGACTCATCAATGCAAACGAATGTGTAAAAGCACTAAACGTTTTAACAAAAGTTATGATTCACTTGTGACTAGTAGGATATATCACTACAAGCACTACCCACAATTATGCTACTTAGAATCGTGGATAAACAACTTTTTCGTATTGAAAACCCTAATATAGCTCTAGAGATGAACACAAATCGGATTGATTAGGACTCAACCTAACAAGTATTCAAATCTTATAACACTATTAATTGTGAATCACAAACAATAATTACTGAGACAAAACTAATTCATTGAATCAAAAGCATGTTGAGAAATCAACTTTTATCCCATAACCAATAATATGTTTAGCTACTCATAGCTATGGAGTTCATCATAATCAATATTCAATGATAAAATAATGAAGAAGAAGAACAAAAGCAAACCCTAGAAGCGTAAACAAAAACGGCTCTCCAAAATTCCAAGAAAAAGATATCTCATAAGTTGTAGAAGACCTTCCCTTTATAGCTTTTCTCCAACTTCTAAAATTAGGTCTAGTCTTCAAAGTCCATTAGATGAAAATCCACCAAGCCCATAAGAAAGAGAAACCCATGTAGAAAATACGCCCCAAAAGTGGTCGCTGGAAATCTGGTATTGTGGCCGGAAAATATATCGGCCGAAAAGTGGCCGGAAAATATCTCAAAGAAAATACCCCCAAAGTGGTCAAGTCCGCCTGGCCACCGAATCAATCGGTCGGATCAGGTCAACTCGGTTGGATCGGCGGGTCAACTCGGTCAGGTTCATGAGTCAGCACCTACTCAGATGTGTTGGTGGTCTAACTGGGCTGACTTTACCAGGCCAGGCTATTGCATAGGCCAAACTCTGATGCACAATCCTTGTGCTGAATAGCTTAACTCCTACCCAGCCAAAATGTCCCTGCAATCATTCATTCATTCCCTGTGATTCATTTCAGTCGTCCATTTCCTCTACCAGACTGCACTTGCACCTGCAACTTCAAACCTTGCCAACTGCAGCACTACCTCCTCTATCTATAGCACCATCTCTGAGTTCAATTCCAGCAATAAATGACCTGCAACACTCTAGCATGCATCTGAGCTCCACAGCTGCAGCTCCATCCTGTAACAACTCAAAAGCCTCAGCTTCACATCAACAGCAACAGCTCAGATGCCACCATTTCTTCCATCTGTGGTTGCACCTCCAACAGCAACACAAGCACAACCAATCACAGACTGCGACACAAGATTTGCCTCCAGATAGCACGCAGCTCATTCACGGCATACTCTCACTCGCAGACACTATCAACAGGGACAATCAGGTTCATTCCCTCAGCAGAAACCACCAGTACCAGCTCCTTAATCCTATAGCTTCCCTGTATTGGCACTTCACAGCAACTGCAGCTTGGCCTCAGTGTTGTAGCTTCAAACTCTCATACTACCACCAACAATACCAGCTGCAACTCGACACCATCACCATTACATCATTTTTTATTCAAGACACTCATTCATTCAATCACCGCAACACACACCATCATCATAACTCAAAGCTTCACAACTCTGCGCCGATTGCGCCAATTACGATTCATTTCTCTATTCTCCGCAACCATCAATCTGAGCTTAACTCATTACATCATATCCCTTAGTAACACTGATCAGAGAACAACCCTTTTCTCCTTGTATGGCAACAACACAACCTGCAATGTTAGCTCCAATTTGCCTCACTGACTTCCCTGTAACACCACAGCACAGACTCAAGACCACCCAGCCATTTCCACTGAGTTTTCCCCTGTCACACAACCTAGACATACATCTATTTGATCTTGAACCACATCAACTTCTTGCACTGCATTGCAACTTGCAGCTCCAACTCCAGCTGCTACTCCAGCTCCACAGGCAATCACAGCATCTGAACCTTCAGCTCCACCTGTTTTCTTAGCTCACAGCCCATTTGCTCATTCAAACCATCAGTCTCAACCTGTATTAGCACAACCTGCTCAAGCCTATCAGCCAGCACCATCTCCTTCAATTCCATCTTTAGCAGCAATGAATTCCCATGGTAAACATCGACCCCAATTCCAGTTTCACAACAGACTCCCAACTCTGCCTGAATTCTTCTCATTCTTTAACCTGGCTCCATCAAATAATGGCAGCAACATAACCTTGTTCCCTGTATCTTCTCAACCCTAACTCAGTTGCCCCAATTTCTTCAATGAATTCCATTCTCAGATCCACAAGATTAACCAACAAAACCCATCTTCATCCTCCACCATTCATCTCTGAATCCAACAACATCAGGTCTTCTTCCACAAACCTCATTCTTCTCTGGATCTTCTCGCCACCATTTCGTTCTTTTCAAATCCATTTCAATCTCTCGATTCAACAGCCGCAACCAACCCTAACTCCAAATTCTTCAAACCCATAACTTACAGCTCAATTAACAGAAAATTCATCTCTTACCACCTCAATCATCAACCCATTTTTGTACTCTTTGAAACACTATCTTTTCTGTCTCTCTATTTCAATTCAATTCGAGCATTATCTCAATCATCTTCTCGATTCCTCCCTGTGCTCGTCGATCTCTCTTCTTTGCTTCGAATCAACACGATCTCAACCAAAGCATCATCTCCTCGATCTTTAGACATCATCGATTCCATTACCTCATCTTTCTCATTTCTCTGAACTTTGATGGAGCTGCCATCGACCTCAGGCAGAGAGGATAAATAAATGAATGCTTCTGGATTCAGGTGTATGGTAATGACGAAAATTGTTCAAGGCACCCGGAAGTCGATAAGGGGCTGCCTTATACGATTTGGCCTGTCAGTTTCGCACAACCGACAATTCATCCTCACTCCTTCATGGGCACGTCAGCTTGCTCCAAATATAGCTCACATGTGAATTGGCCTCTTTGCCTTTTACGCTCCATATGAATGATTTCTCCTTCTTTTGTTCCGAATGATTCCGTTGCACCTGATAAACTCAAAACCACACGTAAGGTACATAATTCACAAGAAAAATAGCGAAGAAAGCGTAACTACTAGATAGTAAATTAGGTGTTTTAGACACCTATCAGTTGGTTCATATGGAAAGAAAGATGCTTGCGTGTGTTTGAAAAACAAGAAAGAACACCAGAACAACTTGTTGTAGATATCACAAGGAATTTTGCATATTGACATCCACAAACTCTTAACATTGACACAACACAACCTAGAATTAAGACAGTGATGCTTAAGCCATGGAACTTTCGTGCAAAAGATACTGATGCAGGTTTTGGTTGTGTGCTTCGAAATTGGTTAGGAACAGGCAAAGGAGCAGCAATGGGAGTTTTCAGAGCATCAACAGCAGAAGAAGCAGAAGCTCTAGCTCTCCTGCAAACTACCATATGGGCTAATCAGAATAATCTACATAATCTGGTCATAGAGGGAGACAATCAACTCACTATCAACTATCTGCAGGGGAAATCTGTTTCAGTTCAATGGCAAAGTATACCTATTTTGGAAGAAGTAAAATCAGAATCAACTAAACTAGTTTCTTTTTTGGGCTTTAAACATGTCGACAGGCGAGCCAACAAGGTTGCAGACTTATTAGCAAAGAAAGGGAGAAAGGAACACTTGACGGCATGTTAGTTTAATTATGTACCTACATTTTTATTTCCTTCAATTGCTTATGACTCTGTCAAAGCACAACAACTATGTAACAATCAAAACTCTCTTGTAATCGTTACAAAAACTGTTAATTCTGAAGATTTAGTCACCAACAGAACAATTTCTACACAGTTGATTCCAAATGGGTCTGAATCAAGGAATTAACTTTCTGCTTGGCAATATATCTTATTTTCAAAAAAAAAAAAAATGATCGCCTATGATAAAAATAGCATTTCCTACTGATACGAATAACATTTATTGGAATTTGTTGTTCAAGTCATACTTCTTCCAATGGAAGTTCCAGAACTAACCCAGCTACATGATACGAATAACATTTCCTACTGCGGTTTGAGCAGCACTTGTCCAAACAATCGCAGCAATGCTTAATTTGGAGCTCAATAACATTGCTCATATGCAAATGAGATTTTAGTCGGTATAACGTCAAAATCTCAACCAACTTATGTTGGAAAATTTCATAAATGTTTGCCGCTACGAAAGGGGGGCGGCAGCCCCACTAGATGTGTTCGACCTGACAGGTCAGGTCGTGAAGTTGTAGAGGGTAGCGCCCCTTAGCAGAGTGCGAGACATCGTCTCGTAGAAATTTTTTTTTCTGGTTTTTGAATTTGAAAACCTATTTCGGTTTTCCAGAAATTTTTATAATCGCATCTTTTCCTATAGTGTTTCTCTGAAGAGATTCCATTAATGGATGCCTGTTGAAAGCGTATGTTGGAGATGAAGAGACATCTCCAAAAGGCATGAAATACTCTTTAAGTAGCGAAGGTTTTCTCCCATTCCAACACATTAAATCAATTTGTTTTCTTCTTCTCTAATAACATCATTAGAACCTTATACGGTGTGTTCTTGGTTGGGTCAAGGAAGTACAATCCTTGAATTCGATTACGGTGTTAGGGCTTCATTGAATCCTGAAGGCATAATTCGAGAGACCTGTTGTACTCGCCAAGTTAATTGGGAAAGGTCTAATTATTATCTAAAAGAATCGAAAGAGCCTTGAAGTCAGGGGTACACCATTCTTTTGTTTCTGTTTTTCATCCTCTAGTTTAACCCAATTTTCCAATAGTTTTAGACAATAAATTCGATAATGGAGGGTGAATCTTCAAACGCAACTGCTCAATCTTTACAAGTGATGAACCAAACTCTCACTCGCCTGGAACGTTTTGATGGTGAGAATTTTACTCGTTGGCAAGAGACCGTGAAATTTTTCCTGATCACCATCAAGTTATGGTACATTCTTGAAGATGGATTTGAGGAAATTCCTGCGCCAAAAGACGATAACACCGATGAACTGAAGTCTAAACGTAAGAATCGTCAGGAAGATGATTTCATGTGCCGTGGTCATATTTTGAATGCCATGGAAACTAGTGTTTACAATTCCCATCGTAATTTTGCGTCTGCAAAGGAATTATGGACTACGCTTGACAAAAAATACAAGATTTTTGAAGCAAGAAGGAAAAAATTCCTGATTTGCAAGTTCATGTACTTTAAAATGGTTGACAGTAAGTCAAGTATTGCCCAAGTCAGTGAACTTTTACTCATTGTTAATCATCTTAAGGATGTTGGAATAGAACTTGCTTATGCCTTTGTTGTTGGGGTTATTATTTCTCGTCTCCCCTCCTTCCTGGAATGGTTATAAGAAGAAAGTTAAGCATACTGAGACTGACTATGACATAGAAGGTTTGCAGCGTCATCTTCGTATTGAAGAGGACTCTCGTAATCGAGAAATTAAGGATAGTCAACAAACTGAAAACCATTATAAGGTTAATAGTGTAGAACAATCTAAGACTCAGAATTCCTTGAAACCTAAAAATGATACTCAGTTTAAGAAGCAACATTCCAATAAGAAGAAGAAGGGAAATTGCTACGTCTATAAGAAACCCGACCATTTTGCTCGTGACTGCGTGCACGAAAGAAACAAAAGAAGAATGAGGTGAATATGGTCGATGACAAACTTGTCATAGTAGCGCAAGCCACCAATGTTGTTGTTGAAAATAGTGGTGGATGGTGGTACGATGGTGGTTCAACCATCCATATCTGTAAGTATAGAAACCTTTACAAGACATATGAACCGTTTATTGGAGAAGGATACGAAGTTGTAGGATCAGAATATCGCGACATCAATACTTCGCGAGATTAATAAATGACGAAATTGCGAGGGAGTCGCAGGGAAGTAAAATAAATGACGCAATGAATGATGACAGCCAAAACATGAGAAAGATGTGAAGACTCAAATAAATTTAGGAGTGTCGCGAGAATTGATACATGTATACTTGCGATATTTCGCAAGAAAATCCCGAAAATAAAGGACAAACTTTAGTCATCATCCACTCGTGTACTACCCTATATAAAGGGTTGAGTAAGTCTGTTGTGTGGGGGGGTTCTTTTTTGAATTGTTAAGAAAGTCATTAGGAGAGAGAAAGTTTTAGCGTGATTGTAATTCTATAACTCATTTCTATTTCATATTGTAAAGATTCAAGTATTCAATCAATAGGAATCATAATCATTCATCTTAAAATGTCTTAATTGTGTATATTATAGTGAGGGGTGTAGTGTAGGATTTCCTGCAACTACATAATGGCGCTAGAAACAGGGATTGATTGAAAATAAGAGATTGGATATTGTCACTAAAACGGTAAAAATCAAGAGTATGATGGATAAATTGAAGAAAATTAGAATCGAGAGAGGGTAATGAAGAATTGAATGTAATATGATTTCAAAATCAATGGTTAATGAATTTCATGAAAGTATTAAAGGGAGAATACATAAAAGAGATTTTGAAGGAAAGAAAATTATAACGAAGAAAGGAGGTGTTACCCTTGAAAGAATGGGAAAAACAGAGAATTATATTCACGACAACAGAGATGTCAGGAGAGAACTTAAATCACACATCTCCACTAGTAATTACGATAAGTGCCAGTAAAGAAGAAGGAAAATTAACAAAAACAATGGAAGAATGGGCAATAAGTAGAACTTTAGTGGATACAGGAGTTCAAGAATATAATGTTTTATCATGCATATAAAAAATTGGGGTATAAAGATGAAGAAATGACTTCCGCAACATGTCATATCTATGGTTTCGGCAAATCAATAACAAAACCTAAAGGGGAAATAAAAATACGAATTTTGTTGGGAGAAATTGAAACAAATGTGACGTTATGCGTAGTAGATATGGAATCACCATATAACATGTTGTTGGGAAGGCCATGGATACACGCAATAAAAGTCAGTAGCATCAACATTTCATCAATGTGTCGATTTCCTATGCCGAGTGGAATTGGCGAAATCAGAGGAGATACCGATAAAGGAAGAATGTATCATCAAATCGAAGTAAAACATTACGAAGAACGGGTGAAGAGGCGAAAATATCGCAAGAAGATGGCAAAAGCAGCAAAAAGGAAGAAGAATTTAGAACATATATGATAAGAGCGGAAGAAGGAAAAGGAATATGTGGTGAAGAGAGTGATCTCGCAAAGGAAATAAGAGGACCAACGCCCATGGGAGAAATGAAGGCTAGCTACATTGCGGCGTAACCAACAAAGGAAGTGAATATTGGACCTGAAGAAGAACCCAAGATGTTAAAAATTGGAACTAAAATGGAGGCGAGATGAAGAAAGAAAGACCAGTTGATTTGTCATGAGATTATAAAGATATCTTCGCATGGGATATGGATGAGATGCCTGGAATAGATCCATCTATAGCGTGTCATAAATTAGAGATTGATAAAAATGCCGAGACCATTCAAACAAAGAATTATAAAAATCGCAACAAAGATATCATCCTCAAATAGAAGAAGAGTTGCGAGAAGATGCTTGATGCTTTGCATTATTAGGCAAGCAAAATACCCCGAATGGATAGCGAATATGGTCGTAGTTCCGAAGAAGAAAAAAGGAATAAGAATTTGCATAGATTTCACCGATTTAAACAAAGCTTGTCCAAAAGATAGTTTTCCCTTGCCAGATATTCCACAGATGGTTGAATCATCAGCATGAAATGAAAGGATATCTTCCCTGGATGGATATAAGGGATACAATCAAATCCCTCTCGCCGAAGAAGACCAAGAACATACTGCCTTTTTCGCTCCAAGAGGATTACACTGTTACACAAAAATGCCATTCGGACTGCGAAATGCCGGTGCAACGTATCAAAGGATGGTGGAGAAAGTGTTCGAACAATGGATACATAAAACATTAGAGGTATATGTGGACGACATGTTAATAAAAAGCAAAGAAGCAAAAGATCATGTGCGAGATTTGAAGGAAATTTTCGAACAAATGAGACATTTCAACATCAAAGTAAATCCAAAAAATATACCTTTGGAGTGGCATCTGAAAATTTTTAGGATACATTGTATCAAAAGAAGGAATACAAGTTGATCCTAGAAGGTACAAGCAATTCGAGACATGCCAACGCCAAAGAATAAAATGAAAGATGTGCAAAAGTTAAATGGATTATTAGCTTCGCTAGGAAGATTCATCTCGAGATCATCGATAAGTGCAAACATTTTTTCAACATACTTAAAAAGGAACGAAATTTAGGTGGACGGATGAGTGTGAAAAGGCATTGCAAGGAATAAAAGAACATCTAATGGATATATCAATATTACAAAAAGCGAGAAGAAGGGGAGGAATTACTAATTTACCTCACGACAACCTCGCATGCACTAAGCGCGGTATTATTGCGAATGGACGCAGGGGTGGAAAAACCAATTTATTACATCAAAAAACATTCAATGCTGCAGAGAAAAACTACTCAAAAATTGAAAAATTAATTTTGGCATTAGTTTACGCGACGTTTAAACTTCGCATCTATTTTGAAGCGCACACGGTAAAGGTAATGACAAAAGTACCAATTGAGTCAAGTAATGAAAAATTCAAAAGATCGGGAAGGGTTGAAAGATGGAATGCTCAAGTAAGTCATTGCAAACTCAAATATGAAGTGTTATCCTCACCAAAATCGCAAGTTGTAGCAGACTTTTTAGCGAGAATTCCCATTGGAAGAAGATGAGGCAAGGAAGAAATGATGGATATAGAAGAAGAACATGGAAATCCAAGGGATTTATTAACAGAGCCAAATAGATGGGAAATATTGGTAGATGGATCGTCAAATGGAGAAGGTAACGGAATTGGGATCATTATAATTTCGCCAGAAGGCAATAAAATGGCTTTCTCTTTCAGATTGGAGTTTATATCTACTAACAACGAAACAGAGTATGAAGCTATAATACATGCTTTGCGATTTGCAATAGAAATGAAGTTGGAGAATGTAAGAATTACCAGTGATTCTCAGTTAGCTATTCGCCAGATAAAAGAAGAGTATACTACAAATGAAGCATCCTTGAAAAAGTACAAAAAGCTTGTTGACGAATTGTCAGCGAAGATACCAAGAATAAAGTGGAGACACATATCAAGAAAAGACAATAGACTCGCAGATGCTTTTGCTTTTATATCAAGTATGATGACAAATCCATCTGCGAGATGCATAAAAATACGTACACTTCAATCACCATCAATCAACAAAGAGGAAGAGGAAGAAGCGAAGTAATGCTCATAGAAGAGGAAGCACAAAGATCCCATTGCGAGGATTGGAGGACAGAACTTCATGCTTATCTAATGAAAGGAGAAACACCAAGAAATAGATTAGAAATGCATAAATTAAAAAGCCGTGCAACAAATTATGAATTAAGAGACGGAGTATTGTACCAAGATCCTTTAATGGACCCTCACTCGGATGTTTAACACGAAAGGAAGGAGAAGCAAGTGTTAAAAATGCTATACGGTGGGGATGCTTGACAATCATAGTGGCGGAAGATCTTTAGCACATAAGGCGAAAATGCAAGGCTATTATTGGCCATATATGCATGAAGATGCGAAACAAATATCAAGACGTTGCGAAGATTGTCAAAGACACGGAAAGAAAATACATGCACCAAAGCGCCGTTAACCTCTTCAACAAGTGTATGGCCTTTTGGAAAGTGGGGATTAGACATTGTAGGACCATTTTTACCAGTACAGGGGCAAAGGAGATATTTGATTGTCGCAAACAGATTATTTCATAAAGTGGGCGAAGTAAAAGCGGTACAACACATTCGCGACAAAGATATTTTTACTTTCATATTCGAAAACATAATATGCAGATTTGGAATTCCAAAGACAGTTGGTATCCGACAATGGGAAACAGTTTGAGGACAAAATATAGAATTATTGCTTAATGCATTTCAAATAAAATGTGGGAAATCAACTCCTTTATACCCGCAGCCAATGGACAGCGAAGCAACAAATAAAACAATCATTTGATATATTGAAGAAAAAACTAGAAGGGCATAATAAGGCATGGTGTGAGCAAGTGCATAATGCGGTATGGGCTTATAATACAACAAGGCGAGAAGCTACGGGATGTCACCGTTTTTTCTAACCTATGGTGTTGAAGCTGTACTTAACGAGAGGTTATTATTCCAACAACAAAGAGAGAAGCTTGGGAGAAAAATCTTAGTGCGGGTAACATTTTAGTGAAATTAGATGAGTTAGAAGAAAATAGAGAAAGAGCACTACAAAGATATGGAGAATTATCACTAAGATTGGCCGAGAATATAACAAACGTGTCAAAACACGCGAGTTTCAACCGTGATATGGTGTTGCGAGAAACACCAATATATCAGCGAGAAAGTGGTGGCAAGTTAGCGAAAAAATGGGATGGACCTTATATCATCAAGGAGATAGTTGGAACAGGGGCATATAGATTAATGGATCCATAAGGCAACGATGTGGGCCAGAGATTGGGTAGACCATGGAATAGATTATATCTCAAGAAATATTACCCATAGAAGATGGAAAAGAAAGAATAAATTCTGAAATGTTAAATGAATGAAATGATATGAAATGTTCCTGCGACAGAGATATTGCGAAATTAGGAAAGAATGTGCGAATATCTCGCAAATGAATTGACAAATATTAACCAAAAATGAATGATTGAACGAATTGACAGAAATGAATGAGTGAGTGAATGGGACGAACCTTTATGGCGTACACCCTAGTTCGCGAATGATATTTCGCAAGAGGCAAATGTAAGACCTAAAGTGCGTCATATAAGGGGGTATCTCTTGACATGACTCGGGGAAAAGGTTACACCGCTCCCGGAACTCCGAGTCATGGAGATTTGGGGCCCATGAAAGCCTATCCTAAGAGATACCTTGGATTTCCAACTATATATATATAAGGTTATACCCTGGTTGGACGCCCGAGGGTCTCTTCCAAGGAGTCGAGTGTATGCTCAAGGCGCCGAGGTACACGGTTGAGCCAAGAGTGCTGGGACATTTGAAGTGTCTCGTCCATTCTTGGCAAGTCTTGGCACATGCTTTCGGCCCAAGAAAACTCCACTTAGGGTGCAGTCTCGTAACCATAAACCCTATAGGTATAAGGGATAAGAGGCTCACAAAACAATTGGTTGTTGTTAAGACCGGATGGGAGGAGCTAGTCTTGTATGGCCGATGTACGCCTCCTTGAAGGGGCAACCGGGGAGATGATAAGGGCGGCACCCTCCATTAGGGAGGCGATAAGTGTCACAAGACGGCAATGTCACGGGGCTTTATATTCGCAAGAACATTTAGGCCTGTCATATTGTCGCAAAATGAAATATCTACAGATGGCAAAAATACTAAAGAAATGATAAGACAAGATCAATGGGTCATTACATGAAAGTGTAAGGACGTCCTGCGATCTTGTCGCAAGACGTCAATGTCATGGGATTTTATGTTCGCAAGAATATTTAGACCTGTCATATTGATGCAAAATGAGGGGTGGCAAAATAATACCTTTAACTAGGAAGGCAAAATAAGACCACACAAAAACAATGATAAGGCAAGATCAATGGGTCAATACATGAAAATGTAAAGACACCCTGCGCGATCTTGTCGCAACAATAATTTCAAAGATAAATGAAGATAATAGAATAGCAATCATTAAATACCAAAAATTATACTTGTTGAAAGAAAGAAGAGTAACGTGCATTTAGTACATACATCAAAAAAGATGATTGAAGTACATAAAGAAACAATAGCACGAGAGGGAAGATTACAAGAGAAAATCATCTCTCAAATAGTAGCTTTTTCACCAGAAGGAGATGCTGGGTTTTCTTCGGCAACTTTATCTATATTTTCGCTAATTAATATATTTCCAGCAGATCCTTCTTCTTCATTTGCAACATCATCGTTGACAGTTTTATTGGGAGAGACAGTTTCTTCATTTTCGAGTTCTTCGCCAAATATTATAATCATAATCGCTATCAGGAGGATTAGGAACTTCATCATCACTTACTTCCCGAGGTTCAACGAGACACATTATCAAGAGATTTAGATAGTAAAACGTTATTCACAAGAACTTCGGCTCTAAGATGAAATTGACGAAGGAGTGCTTTCTCGCTGATTTTTACTCTCTATATCTTTACAAATTCAACGCATATAGTCGAATTTTCTTTACGCCTATCGCGAGAACGTGCAAGAGAAGCGGAGTATTCCATTCTCTTTGCGAATTTTTGAGTAGTCGATTTCAAAGCAAAGAATGGAGGAGTGAAGTTTTTCTCGGACTACGCAAAACAAAAAGTAAAAGGAATTATACAAACAAAAAATATGAAGGCTTGATAAAGAAAGAATAGATGAGGCAGTCAACTTCTATGACTACCTTCCTTCTCCGCGAGGTAAGATGTTGGATTAGAGCCAACAACTATTCTCCAAATGATCCATGGCATTGTCAAAATTATCTCCAATTAAACCTTTCAGATGTGATCGCCAACTTTTTTCGTTGGAAACAAGTAAGGCATTTTCTTTTGTAAGGGAAGAGTTGGACTTTTCTAGTTCGGAACATTGATCCTTGAATTGGTTTACTTTCACACTTAAGTTTATTCTACCCTGAATCAGTTTATCCTTCTCGGCAGTAACTTCTTCCAGTTGATTTCTTAGCGAACAAAGAGATTGTTCTTGCTTTTTACATAATTTTTGACAAATATCATTTTGTTGCGAGTAAATCGCCACCTTATTTAACAGAGTTCGCTTCTCTTGAGAAAGAGTTCCATTCTCATCTGATAAAGTTTCCAACTCCAAATTAGCTTTAGTCAAAGAGTAAGACAGGCGAGATAAGCCATTACTTAATGAATCTTGTTTCTGAGCTAAATCAGCATTTTCTTTAGAAAGATTATCTATTTGATCAACAGAATATGTATGAAGATTATCTAATTGATTATATTGCTCCATCCAAGCATCTCTATCAACTCGAACTTCTTCAACAGTAGATTCCAACTGATATATCTCCATTTTTCGTTTCTGGTTTAAAGCTTGAAGGGCGAACAAGGGCTTGAGTCTTAAAAAAAAAATGGACAATACAGAGGCAAGAGTTTACCTTTTAGTTCTTCATTCTTCTTGCGAAGATTATCACGATCCAGCGAAATATTTTGAAGTTTTTGATTCTCAAGATGGAGAATATTACATTTTGCAGTCATAGCTTGGAGATCATTCTTCAAAGTGTTAATTTCTTGCTCCAAGGATGTTTGCGAAATTCTATCAGACAAAAGGTGTTTGCTCAAAATCTCGCAAATATCGTATTTGATAGGATCGATGAAGTCTTCTTAGCATCGTTCACAATATCTGATAGGACTTTGAAGGCCACATCTATTCCTTCTAAATTTTCTTTAGTAAGAGGGATTTGCTCAGAAAAGGAAGTAATAGTGATAGAAGAAGGAAGAGATGAATCATATTTTGTTAAAGGAATATCACGAGAAGAAGAAATCTCGTGAGGGTTAATGACTGGAGGAATGGTAGAGGCATTAACAATGGAAGAAGAAATAGGCTCATTCGCAATGGGACTGTTATGAGGGAGTTGATCTATGAGAAATTCAGGCATAGAAATGTTATCTTTAGAAGAAACAGTAGGGATCTCTTGCGAAGATGTCGCAGCAGGAGTTGTAAGTTTGAATGTAGGAAAAGTGACAGAAGGCGCAACGGGTTTAGAATGGCGAGGCTTCTTGGGGGACTTATCAGTATTTTTGTCATCCTGCGAATTACAAGCTAAATAAGAAACAGAGGCAACAATATTGTTATTAAAAAATAAGTGTTTCTTAAATACCTTGTTACTCGCATGCTTTCTTTTAGAAGAAGTGGACTTCGATTGCGAGCCTAGGGAGATATTTGGATTCACAATGGTGAACTTGGTGCTAGGTTTGTTCTTGCTAAAACAAAAATGGCAGAGGAGTCGTTAAAAGAAGAACAGTATCAAGATAAAACAACTTCAATAAGAGAGATCAATCACAAAATGATCAAATTCAGCAAAATTAACAAACCTTGATGCCATAGAAATAGTAGCAGAAAAATAATAGCGGGAAAACGATGAAGAAGATGATGAAGAAAAGCAGCAGAAAATAGTTGCAGACAATGAAGAAGACGAAGTAAAAGAAAAGAAATGCTTTCACAAGGAATCCTCCTTTAAATAGACGAGAAAAGAGTAACCGGATAACATTAAATGTGCTTGGTAAAAGGGAAATTTTAGATACGTGTAAACAATCATTCCCGAATTCACGGAATCTTGTCGGCGAAAAATTGATGGAAAAATCAACTATTGCGGCATCTCAAAATATTGGTTCTCATGACATTCTCTCCTTCGCAGAGAAGACATGAGAAGAGGCAAGATGTAGGATCGAGAATATCGCGACATCAATACTTCGCGAGATTAATAAATGACGAAATTGCGAGGGAGTCGCAGGAAGTAAAATAAATGACGCAATGAATGACGACAGCCAAAACATGAGAAAGATGTGAAGACTCAGCGAAATTTAGGAGTGTCGCGAGAATTGATACATGTATACTTGCGATATTTCGCAAGACATTCCCGAAAATAAAGGACAGCTTAGCTGTCATCCACTGTGTACTACCCTATATAAAGGGTTGAGTAAGTCTGTTGTGTGGGGGGGTTCTTTTTTGAATTGTTAAGCAAGTCATTAGGAGAGAGAAAGTTTTAGAGTGATTGTAATTCTATAACTCATTTTTATTTCATATTGTAAAGATTCAAGTATTCAATCAATAGGAATCATAATCATTCATCTTAAAATGTCTTAATTGTGTATATTCTAGTGAGGGGTGTAGTGTAGGATTTCCTGCAACTACAGAAGTTGTCTCCGCAAACAACCTACACAACAAAGTGATTGGCAAAGGCACTGTTGAACTCTCCTTTACTTCGGGTAAGACTTTTACTCTTACTAATGTATTACATGTCCCTGACGTTGTGAAAAACCTTGTTTCCAGCGACCTTATTATGAAAGCTGGATTCAAGACGACCTATGATTCTGATAAGTTTGTATTGTCAAAGAACAAAATGTTTGTTGGACAAGGATACCCTTGTACGGAATGATTAAGCTTAACTTATTAAATAATGGTTTTGCTTATACTGTTGACTCTGTTAATTTTTGGCATGGTAGATTAGGACATGTGAATTATGGTTCTCTTAGAAACATGAAAAGATTAGAGTTGATATTTGATTGCAATTTTGATAATGTTTCTATGTGAAATATGTGTGCAAGCAAAAATACATAGAATATCTTTTAATTATGTAGTAAGAAATTCTTCATTGCTTCAATTAGTACATAGTGATGTTGGTGATCTTAAGAATCATATGACTCGTGGAGGAAACAAATACTATGTCACTTTTATTGATGATTGTACTAGGTATGCTTATACATACTTGATGAAATCTAAGGATGATGTCTTTGACATGTTTAAAATATACAAAGAAGAAGTAGAGACACAATTAGGACAGAAAATTAAGATTTCACGTTCTAATCGTGGTGGTGGGTATTTTCCTAATGAATTTAAATTCTTTTGTCAATAGCATGGTTTAATTCATCAATTTACCGCACCTTATACACCTCAACAAAATGGTGTTGCTGAAAGGAAAAATAGAACTTTGGTTGAGATGATTAATGCTATGCTTATTAGTTCTAATTTGCCTAATTCTTTGTGGGGTGAAGCTATGTTATCTGCATGTTATATTTTGAATAGAGTTCCTTTGAAAAAGAAGAATATTTCTCCTCACGAAATTGTATTTTAACTGGAAAACCAAATTTGAAAAGACTTAAGGTTTGGGGTTGTTTAGCATATGTTAGGAAGCCTGATCCTAAAAGACCTAAGTTAGGAAATAAGGCGTATAAATGTGCTTTTATAGGTTATTCACTTAACAGTATCACTTACAGATTTTTAATCCTTGACACTTTTGAGATTATAGAATCTATAGATGTAGAATTCTTTGAGAACTTAAATAGGAATAGTTCCCAAATACAACCCATTAGAAAACCCATTGTTACAGAGACTAATGACAATGATGAACATTCTGCTCCTACTCGAGACATAGAAGATACTTCTGAAGATATTGAACCTAGAAGGAGTAAGAAAGCAAGAAAAGAGAAAAGTTTTGGTTCAGATTTTATAACATATCTTATAGAAGGTAGTAAGAACGAAATTCTTAGTATGACTAGATATGTAATGCATGTTGATGATGACCCTAAAACTTATGCTGAGGAAATGATTTCCATAGATGATACTTTCTGGAAAGAGTCTATCAATGATGAAAAGCATTCACTTTTGTCTAACGATACTTTGATATATTGTGATTTACCTCCTGGCGTCAAGCCTATAGGATGTAAATGGGTGTTCAAGGGGAAAATGAATGAAGATGGTTCCATTGATAAGTTCAAAACCAGACTAGTTGCTACGGATTATAAACAACGACATGGAATTGATTACTTTGATACATATGCTCTTGTTGCTCGCATCTCATCTATTTGTTGTTTAATTACACTTGCTTCTATTCACAAGTTAATTATATATCAAATGGATGTCAAAACTGCTTTTCCAAATGGTGATTTAGAAGAAGAGAAATATATGGAACAACCCGAAAGTTTCATATTTCCAGGACACGAAAAGAAGGTTTGCAAGTTGGTAAAATCTCTTTATGGCTTGAAGAAAACTCCCATGCAATGGCATGAGAAGTTTGACAAGGTAGGTTTTTCATATGGTTTTATTGTGAATGATGCTGATAAATGTATCTATAGTAAGCATGATAGTTCTGGATGTGTGATTATCTGTTTGTATGTTGATGATATGCTTATTTTTGGATCTGACATATCTCGTGTAGAAGAAATAAAGAAGTTTCTTAACTCTAGCTTTGATACTTAGGAGAGGCTGATGTGATCTTTGGAATTAAAATCCTAAGAAAGGGAAATGAGTTAGTATTAACCCAATATCATTACATTGAGAAATTTCTCAAGAAGTATGGTCAGATTGATGATAAACTAGCCACGACTCTTTTAGAACCTACTATAAAGTTAACGAAGAATACCGGGCATACTCATGCACCACTTGAGTACGTATTTTAGTATTATTGGAAGTCTTATGTATGCTATGCATTGCACAAGACCGGGTATATCCCAAGCCGTGGGATTGCTATGTCGTTTCTCAAGTAACCCAGGAAATGAGCACTGGAAAGCAATTTCAAGAGTATTGGCTTACTTGAAAGGAACCATTGATAATGGTTTGCATTATCAAGGCTATCCCGCTGTATTATAAGGATACAATGATGCTACCTGAAACAATGTATAATCCAAATCCAAGTCGAATGGTGGATGGATATTTACATTAGGAGGTGCTGCTGTGTCTTGGAGTTCCAAGAAACAAACTTGTATTTCTGACTCAACGACGTTGTCAGAATTGATATCGTTAGCCGATGCATGTAAGGAGGCGGAATGGCTTAGAAACTTACTTGTTGAAATCCCATTTTAGAAGAAGCCGTCTCCAGCAGTCTTGATTAATTGTGATAATCAAGCTACTATAAATAATGTTTTTAACAAGACTTATAATGGAAAGTCTTAGACATAAAATGTTAAGACAATTACTCAAGAGATGAGTTGTTGCTGTGAACTATATTGAAACAAGTAAGAACTTGGCAGACCCATTTATGAAAAGTCTTCCAAAGGTAGTGGTTTCAATAAAGTGTAAGGAAATGGGACTAAGGTTTGTGAATGAAGTTTGATCACCCATAGAAGAAACCCAACCTATGTTTTGGAAAGGATAAACAAGGTTCAATGTGGTACCAACAAGTTATGGAAGTGATTATGGTGCACTAAGATTAAAACTTCTCATTTTTTTATTAGTGAAGGTTCTGCAAGAAAACAGGATGGATGCAAATCCTTAATAAGTTTATACTTGCTTAACAGATGTATCGCAGAAGACTCATGAATCCAGGATTTAAGCACATGACTATTAATGTGCTAGCTACAGAACACACTATTCTTAGAAATCAATAGGTGTGGAGATTCCAGTTTTATCACTAGGGGTGCTTGGTTCAATACTAGTCTCACCACTGAACCTCGATAAGGCTTTGGATTTCTTACACTAAGTGAAGGTTCAAATCCAAAAGATACTTATCATTTATGTATTGGTTTCTACTATGATGCTTATTCTCAATTGTGCTTGAACTACGTTGGCTTGATCCCATTCGGTTACGTAGGAAGTCACTTTGGGTGATGCAGCCACTCTGTTTTTAAAAGTTTTTTAACTTTGTTTTTGTGTTTTTTTCATTTTTGAAAATAAAGGGAGAATGTTGGAAAATTTCATAAATGTTTGTCGCTAAGAAAGGATATCTTTGGTTAATTTAGAATATGGCTAAACATGTTGGTTACAAATATTGGGGGTCCTTTCATATTCCTCTTCCTTGATGGATCAGATTAAATGAAAAATCTAAATCCTATGAACCTTGGTCTCCTTCTAGCGCCCTTTAGCGAGTCTTCAATGGATTAGCGCTACCAATTATTCTCCATTAATAATTCTTGCATATTTCATAGTGTGATTATCATGAAGTTCAACGATCCTTAATCACGTATCTATAAAATTAAATCTTATAGTTGGTATCCTTTAGAACTCATGTAGAATTTTTTTATGATTTCTAAATTTGAAAACCTATTTCGTATTTAGGGTTTATCTATTAGTTTGGAACTCGAAAATGAACTTTATCCTAAACTATTATCTTGGGCCTAATGAATTTCACGCGAATATGAAACGTTGCCGTTTTCTTATCAATCGTGTCTTTTCCCCTTATCTTCCCTTAGATAGGGTTTCATTGAGGAGATTCCATTAATGGATACTTGTTGAAAGTTGGACGTTCTGATAGGGAAAGTGGAGATGAAGAGACATCTCCAAAAGGCATGAAATCCTCTTTTGTAAATAGCGAAGGTTTTCTCCCCCATTCCAACACATTAAATCAACTTAGCAATAATTTCTTCTTTATTTTTGAGTTGTTTGGCTCTAATAGCATCATAATATTGTTTTGCTTAAATGCATTAGAACAACAATTAACCATATATTGAAGGATATGATCTTTATTTGATCATACATTATGGATGTGTTCTTGGTATTGACGTTTAGACATAAAAATAAAGCCAAGAAAGTACAATTTTTCCTTTTTTTATTATGTATTATTATGTTGTTTATCCAATTTCTCGAATATTTGTATTACCGTGTGTTTAACACGGGGCTTCATTGAATCTAGGGTGTTGATATTTTTTCACAATTGCGCATATGGATTGATGTTTTTAACAAGATAAATAGTTAACAAATCGAATCCGCACCTTATTAAAAAAATATAAAGGAATTTTTTTTATCTCACAATGCAATGCTTAATAATCGTGGGATAACATAGATCTGTCATCGTATAACTATGGTGGCATATCTTTAATTAATTTTCCATACTCCTTTTGTCCTTAAAAGGATGATCTTCTCATTTCAAAATTTTGACCCTCTTAAACTTGACATATATATATATATTAAACAAAGGTTTATTTCTAAAACTACCTTTTAATTGATTATTGTTAGTATAAGAAATATATATAGTTTGATAACCATGTTTATATTTACTAAAAAAATATAATTGATTTTTTTTTTTAAATAATCATCTCTACCTTACTTAAGAATAGTGCAAATTTTAAAAGAGGTCATCTTTTTAGGGACGTGGGAATATTTTTCCTTTTTTTTTTTTTTTTTTCAACTACCTCTTATATGAACTATTTTTCCTTATTCCTAATGCCAATTTTTTTTAAGCATGCCATATTTCAATTGACAAACTAATTTATCCTAGTGTAAATCTTTCAATTAATAAGAACTTGAAATCAGAAAATCAGAGCTTTGCAAGACATCTAATGGACCTAGTAAGTATTATATATATAAGGCCTCCCAAGATTCGGTCCTTTTTGGACCAGATCTGAGCAAGATTTTTCTCCTGTTAAGCGTTAAAAGGTAGTTTTGTAATTAACACTATTTTTCTATATGTTTTTTTTTTAATGTTATTCGACATATTTCTTCGCTATTTGGAGCGGTTTTTCTTCGCCATTTGGAGCCAGTTTCTATTCGTTTTGAGGGCAATTTATCCAAACCTTGATCGCTGGTTCGTGGCATGCTATTCTCGATTCAAGAACATCAATGATTCAACATGGTATTGTTTTGAATCCATATTCAATCGGATGGATTTAGGGCATCCGCCTCCATTTGGATATACAAGATTATGGGCAAATTATTCATTTCTCTTAGGAGCATCTCTTATTGAAGAACAAGAAAATTATATTAAATGGTCAAAATCGATTCCGGATAATATCATCATTCTTCATTACCACATATACAGAAATTGGATATCGTTGCGGTTTATGGCTCTTTCTCTTCGCGATTTACTTGTAATTGATATCTTTATCTATTTTTGATTATCTTGTATTTTGATGTTTTTGTTATTCTTGTAAGTGACATATAATCCGGATTTGATATGAATAAATCGAAATATGTTGATTGACAAAAAAAAAAAAAAAAAAATATATATATGTAGACTATCTCTTTTTTTCATGCCAAAATATAAATTATCCCTTTTAACTTTGATTTTGTTTTAATGGAACGAGATAATTAAGTGCTAATTAACCCTTGGTACCCAACAAATGACGAAGACCTTGGGTTGTTACCAAATTGGATATCGATTTAGCTCATTAAATCGATATCCAATTCGTGAAATCAATTTCTTGGCTTTTTTTTTTTTTTTTTTCTTTTGTCTAGGTTCTATTGTCATTGGATTTCCGTGAGTAATTGTTTTTTCGATTTTTTTTTATTGTAGATTGCAGCGACTGTGAAACCACTAGCATAGCCGAATTGGGTAAATAATAAGGGTGTTTGGGGAGTAATTGTCATTTCTAGGTTTTTGTTTTTCATTTTTCATGATAAGAGGAGATAAAATTGTGTTAAACGCATAGAAGAAAATAAGGTTTCCTAAGGTAAAATTATGAATTCAAATAAAGTTTAAATAACTTTTTTACAAAATTAAAAAAAAATATCGGTCAAACTGGGTCTTCGATGGTCAACGTTGGGTCTAGGTACCAACCCTTAATATTTGAAATGTTGGGTACCAAAGCAGTGTTTTGGACATTTGCTAGGTACCAAATGTTAAATAGCCCGACAATTAATACCCTTTTCATAATAAAAAAGACAATTAATACCCTTTAACTTTTAAGTTGCTCGAGATTTTTATGTATAGTAAAGAGAAAAACATGTCCCTAAATGTTATCAATTCATATAGCAACAATTTGATACTGACTATGTAAATAATTTGAGTGTGTGAATTGACTTAATCTCATTGGCATTTATTTCACATCTTGGAGGATCTTTAAAACTCTTCCTATAGCCATGTTTTCGTATATTTTAGAAATAAAGGTTGTTTGCATCGTTAAAAAAAAGTTATAAGAGGTATCTAACTTGGTACTAGAATGGGAAAAAAGTAGTTGGAATTTTTTTTCATGTTTTTGGGACAAAAAAAATCAACTAGAGATATAGCAAGTCTTTACGATCCACTTTAAAATGAGCCCTTCCACAACCGCTTTTCTATTTTTTTTTACCGCTTTCTCTGCTGCAGGGCAATGTAGAGGAGCTAAATCACCCTCTGGGATAACATCGGATGAGGAGCAGGCTGAAGCACTAGTAGCCTTAGAAGCCATTAAATGGGCAAAAGCTTCATCTGTTGAGAAGCTACATATGGAGGTGTTGATGGTGGATTTTAGTTCAGGGCTAAAGTTGTAAAACCAAATTTGATGTGCCGACATCCTGCAAAGGGTAAAGCCGTTTGATAAGTGATGAGTACCTCTCCACTTTATTTATTCGAAGCAATTCAATAAATACACAAAAATTCACCCAGAATGGTGCATGTAGCAACAATCCCAAATATTCTGTGAATTCTTTAGCATTATTAATTAATGCATGATTTTCCTAGTATTTCCTGTGTTGTTCCTAGCCGAACTCTCATTATTAGCATGACATGACGACTGAGTGTTCACTCTCAGCAGAGTAACATGAATCTCCAAGTGCCAATTTTGAGACATGCACGAAATACCCGTACATGCTACATCACTCTCTAAAGAGAGTCTTGCATCGACGCGCTTTGGTTAGCCGATCGAGCATGCTTAATTTCCTTAAAGGAAATCTGGACCGTCCGTGTCCCAGGTCTCGTAAACGATCACGGCCACACAAGTTGGCCGCATGATTTAACCAGCCTAGCCAAACCCTAGCAGAGCAAAGCGACATCGTGATGACCACCGGCGGGCAACTTATGCCCAAATGGGTCGAACACCACGTCACACTTCCCTGCACCAAACGCCAGCCCTAAAATAAGGTGGTCGCGCTGCTTTGGAAAAAGCTCGAACGAGCAAGATTGTTCAGGGCAGTCTTAAAGTCATCACGACCGTCCAACTTCGCCAGCCTGGTTGGACGGATTAGATCATCCCGTGAATGATCAGGGAAGTGCTAACGCACACGTTGGCGGGCCCACTTCTCCCTCACCCGATCGGTTTTGTCACGGCAAGGCCATGAGCAATGGAACGATTGCTCAAACCATGCCCGCCGTGTGGCCTCCAAACGATCACTCGAAGATGGTTGGACGTGCTGCCGTTTTAAGACGCTTGATCCGCGACTTGTTCAATCAAGCTTTAAAACAATGATGCATCATACATATCGATTGTTTTGAGTCATTGCTTTAAAAGCGATGCATTACATGCATCGAGCATACACGATATTTCGTGAATATCAATTCCATAAATAACTTAGTTATTTAACCTGATAGCACCGTATGCTATTTCTTGCGGCGGGTCCCACGACTCGACCCACTCATTCGAGACATCAAACATGTCACAAACTGGGGGATACTTATTGGGGTATTGGTCTGGCGGTTTACAACGTGCGGCGTGCAACGCGCCCATTACGAAACGTGTCGGGGAGGCATGGACGGTTAACGATGATGAGGGAAGTGGGCAAAGGCGTGATCGTGTGACAATCACCTACACGACCCCACTACTCCATCACTCCACTTCCTCCACTTCATACGAGATGAGGATTGCGCTCAATGACTTGTATAAATAGGTCCTTCACCTATTTTCAAAGGACACAGAAGAAACCAAGTGTTGTCACAGTATTCAGAAAACACCCAGAACTGATAGCTTTCATTGTGCAAGCCAGTTCATCATTCTGATACAAGTCATAAAACAGCCAACACCTTCACAATCTCAACACCTTCTTCGCTTCCCTCCCTAAGATCAACCCCATCTCCTTCACTTTGTGACCGAAGCAAGTCTGGAACGGCCATTTCTTGGTTTAGGCAAGAATTGTATAGATTGATCTCTCGAATCAAAAGCACTCCCGTGCAGTGCATTTGTTTAGGGTTTAGATTCATTTCTCATCCACACACCCAAAATTACCAAAACCAGCAGAAATAGTTTTCACCCATAAACAAGAGGGAGACTGTCTTAATATAGTTAATGCTATAATAGTTTAATTAATGTCAAATGGAAAAATATTAATGCAATTCAAGATTGCAGGAATCTTTTATTGAGTTTTAGATTGAAAATGCATTTTTTATGCACAAAAAGGTTAATGAAGTCGCTAATAGAGAGAGCTAGAATTTTTAGGACAGATCAAGGTTGGCTTACATATTTTCCAGTTTAGCTTAAGTCACACATCAGAGAGGAACTGAATATAGAGCTTAATTAGTCCATAAATGAAGTATTTTTTCCTATTAAAAAAAAATCCATTTTCATTGTTTTCCTAATTTATTCTTGAGAAAAAAGTGGCCCCTTGATATTTTAAAGGGAGATACTCCTTCTGTTTCTAAAAAATAGATTTATTTGGTTTGCACAAGTATTAATAGAACTAATCATTATAGCCAATTTTTCGTAATTTTCCATTGATTTGATACTCCCTCCGTCCCACTAATAAGTGACCTAGTTACTTTTAGATTTTGTCCCACCATTAAGTGACCTATATCACTAAACAAGGAGATATTCCTAAAATTATCCTTTTAATTGATTATAAGAAATATAAGAAATATGCATAATTTGATAGTCATGTTTATATTCGTTACGTAGGTGTTTTAAAATGCTTTTCAATGGTACAAAGTTTGCGAACATCCGTGGTGTAGTTTGAGAGATAAATCATTTCAAAATTTCACTATTTATTATCCATAAGGGTATAATTGTAAAAAGTGCTAAAAAATAATTTTCCCTTGCTTGCCTTAAAAATTGTGCAAACTTGAACTAGGTCACTTAATAATGGGACAGAGGGAGTATTAGAGAGAAAATGTAGAGAGAAATGGTCCCCTAAGAGCAACTCCAGTCAGGCGACTATACTCAAAGACTAAAAACCAAAAAAAACTAAAAGAAATGGGTTTAGTCCGTGGGGAGACGTTACGGTGAAGGAGTAAATATGGTGGAGCGGATGTACAAAGGTTCGTCCGATATGGAGCGTAGTTATAAAATGCGTTCCATATGGACGCAAGTTTAATTAACGCCTGACGTGGGGCGGAGTCTAAATTTGCGTTTGGTGTGGAGCGTAATATATAAAACCGCCTGATGGAGAGACGTAATCAAAAACTACGCGGACGGGGCGCAAATACAAAGTAAATGGGGGCGCAATCATAAAGTACGCCTGATGGGACATTTTCATGTCCAGCGTCATTCTGCCATTACTAATAGAGAAGGTTTGTTGAGAATAAAAATGGAAATGAAATGTATATATGGATGTAATTTCTGCTTTTTGATGTGCCACATGTTCTTGTAATAAAGAGACACGTACCAAACAACGCTGTCTTTTTTGAATCTAGCACGTGAATGAGCATGCACCGTCCTATACCACTCCTTCCCTGCAAGGCTTCCCTCTCTTCTGGAAAATGGTGGAATTTTGATTACTTTAATATCAAATTCAGACGGTTTGGCCGAGTGGTCTAGGACGTAGATTTAAATAACGCCTGGTCAGACGGGAAAATGGTGGAATTTTGATTTGGTGATGATTTATTACGAAATTTCCCCTGTATGCCATTCCCCTAGCTAGACATGAAAATGGTGGAAGGATGGGGCGTAAATTTAAATAACGCCGGAAGTAGTAACATGCGTAATTAAAAGTTGCGCCCGTGGTTGGGCGAAATTTAAAATCACGCCTGGTCAGACGGGACTTTAAACTGCGCCTGGACGAGGCGCAATTTAAACTTACCGCCTGGAACCAGACGCAAATACAAACTACGTCCCGTCGGGCGTAGATTAAAATTACGCTTCAAACAGACGCAACTAATATTTGCGTCTCACTCCCAAATGCAAATTAAAATTCCGCCCCACTCGAAACACAACTAATATTTGCGTCTCACGCCGGGCGTAGTGTTAAATTACGCCAGACCAAAACCAAACTAAAGACCAAATATGGTTTGGTTTTTGGTTTTACTCTAGTTTTTGGTCTTTACTCCTCTCCGTAGCGTTTGAATTCTCGACCAAATATTTGGTTTTGGTCGACCACTGTGGAGAAAAAAAGAAAAGAAAAATGGTCCCTTCATCGACAAATTAGTAAAGTAATATCATTTAACTTTCCAAATTGGAAATAGATGGTCCCCAATTTGTTAAAAAAGAGATGCACCCCCTAAATATATGGGCAAAGTAACAAAGTTTTTTTTTTTTTTTATAGGAAAAGAGGTAGCCCTCGTATCATAGCCGGATTAAGATTACCGGAACTGTTACAGGTGGCTGAAGCCATTAAACAAGTTACATATCGGCCAGAAAATGATTGATTTTTGACCGGAATATGACCGGAATATCTAATTATCACCATAACCACAGAGATGCCCTGGATCAATGAAGAATCCATTTCCATCAATGGGTTACACAAGTGAACCGTTGCAATGCTAAGAATCACTACCACCATCTGATTGACCTCGGAAAGGTGAAGAATCCATTTCAATCAATGGTACCGCTATAAACAACAGGATTTTTTCTACCAGGAAATAACCGTGAGTCTAACCCCATGTTGGATTGGTAGGCCTCGGAATGTGTATATATTTATGACCTACATGTTATACCGCAAGTGCACGGCGTCTGCTCGAGACGGCAAATCCCACAAGGACTTGTAGTGCTCTAGGTTGATTAAGGCTTTGCTAGACTGAGTTTCAAGTGGCAATGGGTAACACAGATGTTTTTGTTGCCGATACGGCTGAGTTTGAACTGAAGTGACGCTAAACTAAGGTAAATTGTGACAAAGGGAATGCTAGGTTTTCAAATCCACCTCTAACCCCTACTGTGCATTCAACTAAGTTGAAGTTCTTGTTCCTATGCCAGATGAGTGAAGATTGTCAATTCTACCACTTATCTAAGGAGTTTCACCTAGTGACACTTCATATTCAATAAGACACTAACACAAACCTTGGTTGTCTAATTAAAAGCACAACCGTCAAGAGAATTAAGAATAATCATTGAAGTAAGGGGTGAAACACATTCAACACAGACTACAATGCATACATGATATACACTGTGAGAGAAAAGCATTGAGGTGTTAAATTGAAGCTATCTAATAACATTAAACACCCAAGAACAATCCAACAGAGTTTTAGCACAATATTGAATTAGGGTTTCAATGAAACCCTAGCATACTAAATTAAAACATAAAAATAACACAAATTAAATCTACAAGGATGCTCTGGCTAATCCAGGCATACCCACAAAACAGCTTCTATCCCTTCTATTTATACATGCAACAATTTCCCCAAAACTGCCAAACCCTAATTCTCAAAATCGAAATAAAATTAAAATACTCTCACCCACATGTAGCTCAACCCACTCTCTCTTACGTGACACCGCTCCATGCTTCCACGGTTGGTGAAACCCTAGCTCTTATTTTCTCTAAGTTAGCTTCTAGGGTTGCGAGAGGCTAAGAGAGAGAAAACAAGAGCTAAAGAGGTGGTTCGGGCTGTCGAGGTGATGGCGAGGCTACTGGTGAGTAGCAGTTGGTAGTGGCGAAAGAGAAGATGGAGTAGAGAATAGGGTTTGCTCGATGGGGGTATAGGGTGTAGAGTTTTTTGTTGTGAAGCGGAGGCATCAAAAGTTGATGTTCTCGGTGAGGAAGATCCGAACAGGCGAGGATGAATCAAGCATGATGTGAACGATGGAGCGACCGTAGGATGTAGCTAGACGCAACCGAACGGCTCGGGATGAACGGGTTCGGATCGGGTCAGCCCAAGTCTTCCCATTTGGGTTGCAACCCGATTTAGCGCGGGGCTTTGGCTATCTCCATAGATGCTCGACTCAATTCTTCGCTCTTTGGGCTCCTCGGTTTCTCCGGACTTTATTTAGTACCTAAAAACACAAAATTAATTAATACAAATATTTATTCTTGAAAACAAAGAAAACACGAGAATGCATTTCTAAGCGCAAAAGATGAGTAAAATGCCAATAAATAGGTGTATAATATGCACTATTTGGCACTCATCAAATACCCCCAAACCCGAATTTTACTTGTCCTCAAGTGAAACGAAATGAAGAAATCCTAACTATACCACCGTCGTAGGTCTCTCGAATGCATTTAGCGTATGCACTAAGCCTTTAAAACCCAGGTGTCCCTAAGGACGAGTTGTAGTCTCGTGAGGGTTTACCGTAGGTGTACCCACAAAACCTTCTCCAACCGTAGTGTAAAAGAGTCTCAAGCATCCAAGAGCTATGAGGACATGTAGCAGTTAGAACTACCAAAGAACGCCTTCTCATCCTTAAGTAAGAAAGAATTCGGATTCGATTGTGATCATAAGTCTCAACTTCTTCTCACCATTAAGGTTTTATGATAATTGCAAAAAATGCTTTTTAGTCTCTCATGTGTGCAAAAGGGACTAAAGAGAGAAATCCCGCACGTTGTAGGTAAAGAAGGATAACCTTCCGAAATAAAATCGGAGACTCACGGAGAGGTGTGGACAAAAAGAATCTTTTCCCGATGATCTCTAAGAAAGGAAATCAACCATTAGCAAGGGGGGAGTCTCACTCACTTCTCACCCGATCGGAAATTAATATCGCTCTCTCATAAGAACCATAGAAACGTCTTGATCTTCGGTCTTCAACTGTTGATGGCTTTAATCTTCTCGAACTTTACAAAAACTTGACAATTTTTTTTTTTTTTTTTTTTTTTTTTTTTTTTTTTTTTTGTTACAATAAAACGATAAACTCAATTTTTCACAAACTTCATTAATTCTCATCCTATTTTCTTTTCTTTGTTTTGTTGCATATAAACCTTGGACTATATCAATTTTTCTTTCAATATTACGACGCTGGTTTGTTGACGATGATGTGTTTACATGGTCTTGGCGATTGAGAGAGAGAGATGCTAACGCAAATCGGTATTTAGAAGGAGTTTTCATCTTTAGACGTCACCCTCATGATTGACAAAAACTAGCACTCAAGAGATCAAAAAAGTAGTCTTGAAATTGGTGCGAAAGTTGGGTACTCACCATTCCTGCCCTAATTGACGTACGGTGACACACACTCTAACAAAAAAAATTGAAGGTTGGTGCCTCACTTGATGTAAAATGGGTAGTCTCCCACTATGGGTGATCACAATTCTACTCTGAATATCCAAACAAGACCTAATTAAGCCCTCCTGGTATGGTTAAATCCAACTTTAACGCTCTAATCAACTAAGAAACCCGATTGTGTTCTCCCTAATTCTAACTTTTGTTATTTAAATTCGAAATGTAAACATAGCTAAAGCATGCTAACTCTAAAATCTCTAAAAGTTGGAGGTTTTTACAAAAAAAGTTTTTTTTTTTTTTTTTTTTTTTTTCAAAAGATTAAAAGACTAAAAATTACATATGCAAAAATATGCAAATGCACCCCCAACCTAAATCAAACATTGTCCTCGATGTGTCACGAGATAGGAAAAATTTAAAACAAGTCACGTACCACGAGAACTATGTTGATAAGAGTAAAGGGAAGAGATTAATGGGATGTCGGCGGGAGCAAGGTTGGAGCTTCGTTAATCAAGGCTAAAATCCAACATTCTCGGCGGAGATCATATCGGATTAGCATAATATATGTGCTAAACCGATTCGAAAGAAAAATTTAACAAGTCCCCTCTTTTGGATATATACAATGAAAATTCACCATAAACCAACGGTCTAAAGAGTTGAGGATCAACCTAATAGAAAATATGTACACACATTAACGATATATAATATGAGGGTGCAAGTAAGACCCCCAAACCTAAACTTGTGAGCAGAAGCACAAAATCTTGCAATTTTAATCTGTGACATCATGCAAAAGGTCTAACTCAAAATGAGTTTTAATAATGACAGAACATACACATTCCAATAATGGGTTCCTTAAGAGTGTTATACTTTGATGCAAAATAGTCCAAGAGGACTTGGGAAGCACAAAGCCTAGGCCCAGATTAGGCATTTTCGCAATTTTGTTACAAACTACACCTAGGTTTGGTGGAGGAGTTTCAATTTGTGACTCGATTTTTAAAATCATTTGTACCATCACACACTTTCCTAAAGTCAAAAGAGGGTAAATCATGTTTACCGCATAAAACGATTCATCAATCTCCATGTCATAATCATAATCATTCTCATGCACAACATAACCGAGAGATATCATGTCAGAACTAGGCATGGAATCGGGCAATTTTCACGAGGACAATTCACGGGTTCCACATCAACATCACATGCATGAATATCGGAAAGAAGCATCATTCATAGGGTTCAAAGAGGCACTTAATGTCTCGAACCTAAGATTCTACTACATTTTCAACATACACATGCTCTTCATATTCATCATCATCATCATGTAAGAATTCATTTATCCATTCAAAATTGTAGTATTTTTAATACTCAATCTACCTCGGATTAGGTTTGTATTCAATGTTAGTTGCATGAGTAAGACTAAACACTATTTTCAATCCTATTATTTTGGTCGGGTTCCTTTGAAGAATCATCTTGAGTTGTTCTATTGAAGGAGAGTCTTCACTAGTGGGTATGCATTCCTCATATGGATAATCACCGTATGGTTGTGCATGAGGTCTTTTTCGTACATGTTGCTATATGGATGGTCATGTATCATTGAAATTTCAAGCCATTTTGCTCCATGAGTGTTTCCATTATTGATTGCAAACTAGGAGTTGGGGAGTATAAAATTGTTCATCTCCCCAACATGGTGAATGATGCATGTGTGCGGGTTGATTATGGTCCCAATAGTTGCCGCATGGTCACTTTCTAGACACTTCGTACATTGGATTATCATGGTTTTCCCTAGACTGCCTAAAATCATGCAAAATATAACGATACACGGGGTGGTCTAAGCCACCACATAAGGTGCAAGCATGCATTTCATATTGCCTAGGGGAATTAGATTTGTGAATCGCTCATGTGATTGCCTTTTCTAAAGGAAACTTGAGCTTACAATATTAAGAAGTGATGACCATTCTCAACTGTTACACAAGTGAACTTTTAACACAATGGTCAAACAACACAGTGGTACACGGCAATCGTTCGATGCTCCACAACTCAAAATACAAAGATTGGGTGAGCTTACCTTATCCACATGGCAATAGAGTAGCACCCACTCACAGCACTGTACCTCAAGTGCAGGATGCTCCACAGTTCATACCGTTAGCTCAAAATGAGAGTTTAGTTTCAAAAATGTGGATGTTACGTCAAGATGGATACCAACCCAAGCCCGAGAATCAATTGACTACGACACGGGATCAAGAGTTACAAGGCACTAAGATATTTACACGAGATAGACAATTAATAGCTGAATATGTACAAGGTGGAAGGAAACTCGGTAAAGAACTACAGATAAAAAAGGATTTTCACCTAGTGAAAATTACATATTATCTAATAACATTAAACACCCAAAACAATCCAACGAGTTATTGACCGAGTTTCACTCTATCCCTTCTATTTATACATGCAACAATTTCCCCAAAACGCCAAACCCTAATTCTCAAAATCGAAATAAAATTAAAATACTCTCACCCATGTCGCTTAACCCACTCTCTCTTAAGCTCGTCAATCGCTCCATGCTTCACAGAAACCCTAGCTCTTAAAGCTAAGAATCACTACCACCATCGGTTGACGGAAGCGAGGGGTATGGAAAGGTGAAGAGAATCCATTTCAATCAATTTTGTTGTATAAAGGCAACGCGAGGATTTTTTCTTGAAATAACTGGAATCTAATCGGTACTATCAAGACATGATGTGAACGGGAGGATTTTAAAGTTGAACTCTTCGCTATTACAACCATTAGACTTGACCGGTGGATGGTCATATTCTTCGCTCTTTGGGCTCTCGGTTTCTGGGACTTTATTTAGTACCTAAAAACACAAAAGTAATTAATACAAATATTTATTCTTGAAAAACAAAGAAATAATATCGATTTCTAAGAGTAGCATGGTTTGATTTTTACCACCATCAAGATCGACACTCTAAAAAGAGAATGAAACTCACGAGAATCTTCATGTTCTGTTGATGTTGCTTCAAATGGGTCTTTGTTGTTGCTAAAGGTGTCTTCGAGTCTTGGTGAGGGAGATCCATAGAAATACCGAAAATATTCATAATACAACAGAGAAAGCTCGAATAATCAAATGATCTAAGAAAACAAACTAAATTAAAACTAAACAAAAGATCCTATGAGAGAGATCGAAACTAGTAAGGAAGATTAAAAGATGTAAAAAATGGATTTAACCTGCTCAAATCTGCTCCTAAGCTTTTTGAACACTTAGAAAACACGATTTTTGTTTTTTGACATCCCATATTGCCCCTTTTTACGGTGTGTGTATCATTACTCATTAAAAGATTAAAAGATGGTGCTTAAATCACGGTGTGTGTATCATTACTCATTTTCGAAAATGATAAACACACCGTGGGGAAGAACCGCAGTCTACACCGTGTCTAGAGGGTGGGACCCACTTTTTAAAATTCTGCCCATTCACCATCTCGATGTTTAGAACGCTTGCATCTCTATCGTTCATTTCCTCTCGGTGCACACACGGTGCTTAAATCACGGTGTGTGTATCATTACTCATTTTCGAAAATGATAAACACACCGTGCGGAAGAACCGCAGTCTACACCGTGTGTCTAGAGGGTGGGACCCACTTTTTAAAATTCTGCCCATTCACCATCTCGATGTTTAGAACGTGTAGGTGCAAATAATCCACAGAGACAGGTGGAACCATCCTGGGCGAGGGCGCACCAAGAAAAGCAAGCACTAGAAGCACTGAATCATCTCATCAGATCTGGGCGCGAGAAAAGAGGAATGAAGACAGCTCGAGAGGTCGACATAAAGGAGGGGAAAAGTTCTAATGTGATGCTCATCGGGTTCAAGGGTAGTTAATGCACTGACAGAGTTGGTGAAGAGATAAGAAAATCTCGGTCAAAGTGGGACTCGGCCAGGAATCTAAAGGGCGACGTCGATCATCTCCACCAAACGAACGACATCGGGTGATGACACCACTCGGCTAGATGTCTCGACTCGAGCAAAAGGGAAGATCGGCCGAAGCATCATCTAGTCGTCCGAGAAGAACATCCAAGAAGCTACACCAGGCCCAACACTGTAATATCGATGTATCACCACCTGTAACTATAAATAGAGATCGTGTAGAGAGGTAAAGGGAGCAATCTGTAAGTAAGTGAGAGGAGAGATAGAGTATTGTTGAGAGCATTCATCCTTGTAAACTTGTGCGAAGAAATAAGATCATCCTTTCACCCCCGCGGACGTAGGTAATCATGCCGAACCACGTATATCTTGTGTTCTTCTATGTCCTTTGTTTACTTACTTCTTTGCGTACGTTTGAAATCCTTTGGATGTAGTAGTAGGGTTTTCTACCACTACATTCTGGCGCCAACTAAGGGGACCGTGTAACATCTTCGGATGCCTTGAAATCGGTTACCAAAAGAGAGAAATCCAAGATCCTAAGTCACCTTGCGTGTTAGTTGAAGCTAAGGGAGAAACTCTTTTGGTTAAGAGTGTTGATAGGCAAAGCTTGCGAGATGTTATTGTCTTTGTTTTCTTAGCAAAACCTTGTTAAGTTTTGATGTAGGATTGTTTTATTAGCATCAATCGCTTCTGCTTTCGTTTGAGTCGAGTCGCCAAGATTAAATCATCAAACTAGGTTGTTTGCTTAAGTCGTCTAAGCGAGTTATTAGAAGATCAATAAGCTCCCGAAATAACATCTTTGGATGTTGGTAGAAGCTAGAATGAAATTCCACCTCGCTGACCTTTTTTCTTCTCATCTCTAATGGTTAAAATACATGGGCTGCTAGATTTGTTGTTTCAAGTTTACCTTTGTGGTCAAAGGCTCAATGTTGTTACATTTGTTTTTACTTACTTAAATTCATGAAAAGCTCACGGAATTTTTATTTAAAAGGAAAAACTTGTTTAGTTATCTTCATCGTCTTAACTCCATCAAACAAGAGCCGGGAGATCTCTTACCTTATGAGTAAGGGATTCCGGTCGAGTAAGTTTGACTAATTATGTAAAGTTAAATGTTTTCGATGGAGTAAAGCTTTTCTGGTCAAAGATCGCCTTGTCGTCGATCTAAAATAAAACGTAATAACACCTCAAAAGCTCCCAAATGGATCATCTTTGATGACCGATAGAAGCTAAGTTGAAACGTTACTTCGTTGTTTGGACCTTCTTAGTTAGCTAAAACAAAGTATGACAGTGGTGGAGGCAAGGCTAACTCGAAGTCATTGAGTTCAGTTTTCCGAAAGCTACAGCTGGAAGGAATTTAGGGGGCGCTTCATTATCAAGCCTCATCTTGATCCTACGCTAAAAGCCTCACAGCATCAGTAGATGGTCGGCACAACAGTCGGTAAAGGTTATCGTATCGTCAACTATAGTCAAGAAAGAAATCTTCCGACCTAACATACGGATGATTAATGACTTCTGGCACTAGGAATGTTAGGACAAATAATGATTAATGCGTAGAAAAAGTACTGAAAGCGATGTGTTGAGACAGCTTTTCAAAAAATTGTCCTCTTGCGGTCAAACCCACTTGATTGCTGAGATCAACACGCTAGCATAAATGGAATTGTACTATAAAAACTTTTTCCACCTTACACAACAGAACTGCTGTACTTCATCCTTAACCTTTTCGAAAACAGTTCGAAGTAAGTGATGTGTACTTTGTTGACGTAGGTAGGGACGGACGGGCGTCCGAGGAACAAGGGAAATACTGAAGGTGATGGCGAGTACCTCCAGGACGAGTCGGATCATAGAACCGAGCCACAGCGGGATCTAGTGTACAAGAAGGACTGACGGATTCCCGACACGAAGATCATCGGCAAAATAACCAGGGCGAGACTCAGGCACTAGGCAAAGGCATGGCTACTGTTGACGAGGAGGTCGATTTAGGCCGAGACGACGATCTCCCACCTAGGATGCGAGGATCAACCCGAGCCAGATAATGCGGGGGACATGGTGGACGGAAGAAGCTGCATCGGATGCGAGGAAGAGGAGGAAGTGCGAGACGATACATGAGGAACGGGGCGAGAAAGACAACCGACCAGTACCGGCGTGAACTAGAACGAGAGGTGAGAGGCTTAGGCGAGTGCGCTTAGGAAGGGGCGACCTCGACCGAGACATCCCACCAGCGGCAGCCGATCATCCCGTAGCTCCAACCGTTCCCCCCGTTATCCCCTCGGCAAGACCTCCAACTGCACCCCCCAATGTAGTAGGAAACCAAGTGAACGACCACTCTAGCCATGAGAGCACCGACCCAATGTTACTCGCTATCTTGGCAAGCCAAAGAAGGCAAGAAGACCTTATGAGAGAGCTGCAGAGAAGGAACCTAGCCTTAGAACATGAAAACTACCGACTCCGCAACAGGAGAGCGGGGTCAAGAGGGTCGTCGAGCCGAGGCGCTTCTAGCAATCACACCCAGTCAAGAAACACTCCACCCCCATCCCCGAGCCGAGAACGCATACCCGACCCTAATCGATCAAGGGAAGGGTATGGACCACCCGAGGATTCTTCGACCGAGGAAGAGGCGACCAATGAGAGTACGGATGCGACAACCAAACAAAAGATCGAGCAACTTGAGCAGATGGTCAAAAAACTGACAGGAAACAGCGAGGACGATAAGTTAGCAGACGTAATCAGCGAAGCACAGAAGACACCATTTACCAAGGAACTGGATCGGACTCCTTTCCCGCCTAAGTGTACGTTGCCGATCTTCCCATCTAGGTTTGACGGCACGGGCGACGCTGGAGAGCACATCAAAATGTACATCATGTCCTTGTTACAATGGAAGAATTACGATGTGGTCATGTGCAAGTTCTTCCCAACAAGTTTGGAGGGCGAGGCAAAGAGCTGGTTTTACACCCTGCCCGATGAATCCGTTGGCAATTATGCAGTCTTGGTGAAAACCTTCCTTGAAACTTACATGCATAACAATATAGCTCGGCCCAGAGTTAATAAGCTCTTTACGCTTGCACGAAGATTCAGGGAATCGCTGCGGTCTCTAACAGACATATGGAGGAAGTTATGTACTGACATCGGAAAGGTACCGGTCGATCAACAGATATTCGGTTTCGAAAATTCATTAGGGAAGTCAGATCCCATTTGGGTAGCAATGTACACCGAGAAACCTAAATCGTTAAGGGAAATCAGGAAGATGCAAGAACACTACATCGCCCTAGAAGAAATACAGGAAGGAGCAAAGGATAGAGGAATACAAGAGGCAAGCACTACAGTAGAGACAACCCCACGAGAAGCTCCAAAGCGACCAGAGAAAAGGCCGAGAACACAACATCATGGGGAGAACAAGAAAATTTGGGTCGAGAAAGGAAAGAAGCCTCGCCACGAACCCAGATCTTACACTCCATTAAATGCACCATTGGAAGAAATATTCAAGGAAGTCGAAAAGAGGAACGATATCCGATACCCGAAGACTAGGGAATCGATTCGATGAAACAAGGAACCATCCCGAGTTTTGCCATTACCACCGATTCTGCGGCCATTCGACCAATGATTGTCGAGTGGTGAAAGATATCGTCCGAGCACGATCGATCCGAGATGGATACTTGCGACATTTCGTCAAGACATCGTCGACACCAGCTCAGCCCGACGCACCAGTGCATCAAATAAGGATCAATCGTGGTAACCAGTTCTCTTGTAACACCATCTCGCACTCGACAACTCAAGGGTTTGATTTAGGAACTGGTATCACTTCAAGGATCCACAAAAGAGATCGAGCGGGAAAAAAAATATTCAGCGTGGCCAAAACTCTGTCCATGGAACCTTGGATGGTGCAGCCGATCACCTTCTCAGCAAAATACGTCCCATCAAATGGTCAGGAACATGGGGATCCCCTAGTGATAACCCTACTCATTGAAGAATGGGGTGTCCGAAGGATACTGATGGACATGGCATTCGATCGAGTCCTATTTTACGACACCTTCAAAAAAATGGAGTTATCTGATGACATCCTGATCCCGTCGACCTATCAAATCTACGGCTTCAACGGTACAGTGACAATACCAAAAGGAGAAGTCACCCTCAGAGTCTCGGACGGGAAAGGATTCCTTGACCCACTCACCACTTTCTGTGTGGTCGACGTTGTGTCACCTTACGAAGCGATCCTGGGTAGACCCTGGCTTGCGGGAATCAAAGGGGTCGCCTCGGCCTACCATCAAAGATTACGGTTTCCATCCTATCGAGGGGTAGTGGAGGTATTGGGCGACCCCCAAGCGGCGCGACAATGCGTACAAATAGATATCCAGCAGAATGAAGAAAGGCGATCGAGGAAACGCCAAGAAAAGAATAAAGCCAAGGAAATAAGGGCGGGAGAAGAGCTAGAAAAGGTAATATCACAAGCCATCACCACCTATGAAGCTGACGGGAAGGAGATCTTATAGCAATCAAAGGAGTCGACAATAGTCGATGAACCAAAGCCTAATTTCTCGGCCTTAGAATCCACTCGACAAGTTAACTTAGGCACTGAGGAAGAGCCTAAAATGGTGAGAATAGGGACTCTATTGACGAATGAACAAACACGGCAGTTGATAACTCTTTTGAAAGAACACATGAACGTATTCGCCTGGAAAATGCACGATATGGAAGGAATTGACCCAGAAGTCTGCTCACACCACTTGAGAATAGACCCCAAAGTCAAGCCGATCCGACAAAAGATGAGGAGAATTGCACCCGAGCTACAAGCAGCGGTGGAAGCCGAACTAAAGAAGTTGCAAGTAGCAAGAATCATTCGAAAATCTCAATACCCACAATGGATATCTAACATGGTGATAGTCCCCAAAAGGAATGGAGGTGTTCGCGTCTGCATCGACTTGAATAAAGGATGCCCGAAAGACAGCTTCCCCCTCCCCAGCATCGATCATCTAGTAGAATCCATAGTAGGATACAAGGCAATAACACTCATGGACGGGTACTCGGGGTACAACCAGATCCCCCTGGCCCCTGAGGACCAAGAGCATACATCGTTCTTCACACCCCGAGGGTTATATTGTTACACCAAAATGCCGTTCGGACTGAGGAACATAGGCGCCACATACCAAAGATTAGTAGAATATATGTTCGAAAATAAAATACATAACACCATTGAGGTATATGTGGACGACATGTTGGTCAAAAGCAAGGTGGCCACCAACCACATCGACGACCTCCGAGACATATTTCAAACTATGATAAGATACAAGATGAGGGTGAATCCTGCTAAGTGCACTTTCTGGGTCACCTCGAGCAAATTTCTAGGGTACATAATTACCGACAAAGGTATCGAAGCAGACCCAGATAAGATCCGAGCAGTAGTAGAAATGCCATCACCCGTGACGATTAAGGACGTACAACGGTTAAATGGGAACTTGGCAGCCTTGGGGCGATTCATCTCTCGCTCATCTGACAAGTGCAAAGACTTCTTCGGGACATTAAGGAAAGGAGAAAAATTCAAATGGACCGAGGAATGCGAGGAGGCATTTCAGAAAATTAAGCAGCATCTCGCGAGCCTGCCGGTGTTACAAAGGCCCGAGCCCGAGGAAGTACTAACCCTATATCTAGGGGCGACCAGTTATGCCATTAGTGCCGTGTTAGTCAAGAACGTAGGAGGGGAGGAAAAACCGGTGTATTTCATAAGTAAAACTATGAACCCAGCGGAGAGGAACTACACCAGAATCGAGCAACTGATATTAGCTTTGGTATTTGCAACTCAAAAACTTCGGACGTATTTCCAAACTCACAAAATTCGGGTCCTCACAAAATCCTCCATAGAATCAGTACTAGACAATGCATCCAGATCGGGGCGGATCTCTAAGTGGAGCGCACAGATCAAGCAATTCGATATTTTCTATGAGATGAGAACGGCAGTAAAAGCACAGGCAGTGGCCGACTTTCTGGCAGACTTCCCCCTGAGCGACGAAGATGAAGTAGAAGACATCCTAGGAATGGAGGAAGACCAAGAGGACCCGTCCGACCTACTCGAGACCTGTAACCCGACACGGTGGGAAGTTTTTGTGGACGGATCATCCAATAAAGACGGGGCAGTCCTCGGATTGGTATTTACGACACCAAAGGAAAAAAATATGGTCCACTCGTTTAGACTTGAATTCAAGGCAACCAATAACGTCACGGAATACGAAGCTGTGATACATGCTTTGCGACTGATAGTGGAAATGGGAATTCAAGACGTGAGATTAACATGATCCTTTGTTACAAAAATATTGGGAACTCGCCCAATTCTACATCGGCCAAATACCGAATATCAAGTTCCGGCACATCTGTAGGAAAGATAATCGCCACTCGGACTCCCTAGCATACATCGCTTCCATGCTAACGGATGCAAGTGTTGAAGGCATCAGAATTATGAGAATCTTAATGCCTTCGATGCTCGAGATGGTAGACATCGGCGCACATGTAGCAACAACCACTACCGATCAAGATAAGGTCAATGATTGGCGAAAAACCGATCCACGAGTATCTTGAAACAGAAAACGCCCAAGGGACGACCCGAGATCAAAAAAATCAAAAGCAAAGCAGCTGCATACGAGCTCCGAGACGGCACTTTGTACAGAAAATCATACCTTGGACCATTATTAAGGTGCCTGAGTAAAGAAGAGGGCACACTATCCTGAACGAATTACATTATGGGGCCGCGGGAAACCACAGCTTGGGCCGTAGCCTAGCAGCGCGAGCCAAGACTATGGGATATTTCTGGCCTTACATGAACGAGGATGCAAAGCATATGGCCCTCATTTGTGACGAGTGTCAAAAATTCGGAAAAAAGATACACGCACCAGCAGTGACGTTAAACACAGTAATCAGTCCGTGGCCTTTCGCTAAATGGGGGATCGACATCGTGGGATCATTACACGTCGAATCGGGGCAGAGAAAATACTTAATTGTGGCTACTTACTACTTTACTAAATGGGTAGAAGCCGCCCCATTGAAGTATATCCGGGATAGAGATGTTTTTCGATTCATTTGGGAGCACATCATATGTCGCTTTGGAGTACCAACGGCAATCGTCTCGAACAATGGAAAACAACTACAGGGTAAGAATATCGACTTGCTATTCAATACCTACAACATCCGAAAGAGCAAGTCCACACCCCTTTACCCCCAAAGTAACGGACAAGCCGAGATCACAAACAAAACCATCGCCGACAACTTGAAAAAGAAGCTTGATGGAGAATACGGAGAATGGTGCGAAGAGCTTTACAATGTTTTGTGGGCATATAGGATAACTCGCAGAGAGGCAACTGGGTTATCACCTTTCATGTTAACATATGGGACCGAAGCTATCCTTCCGACAGAGGCGATGATACCTACAACAAGGACCGAGGCATGGAGGCGAAACATCTCGGCAGATCTCATCTTGTCCAAGCTCGACGACCTAGAAGAAACAAGAGAGATGGCCCTACAAAAGATAGAAAATTACCAGCGAAGAATACAAAGAGAATATAATAAGCGGGTCCGACCAAGAGAGTTCCAGCCAGGGCAGCTGGTACTAAAGGATCTACCCAATTATGAACGTGATAAAAAGGGCGGAAAGCTAGCAGCACGGTGGGGAGGACCCTATACCATTGTCGAGAAGGTCGGTGAAGGAGCATACAAGATACTAAAACCAGACGGAACACCCGAACCACGACCGTGGAATGCTAAGCGACTAAAGCTATATCACCACTAAGAACAGGTATAATACAGTGTCAGCTATTTCCTTGAAAGGCCACGTGGGGTTGGAAATGTGACAATTGCGTCTAAATGGCCGTTTCGAACCCGAGGCGATGGCATTTTGCAAGTGTCGGGGCGGCTTACACTCGAATGGTCGTTTCGAACCCGGGGTGATGGTATTGTGCAAGTGCCGGGGCGACTTACATTAAGACGGGCTATTCGAACTCGGGGCGACGACAGTGTGCAAGTGCCGAGGTATCCTTAGGGCCCTGGTGGTTGGAAACCAGTGGCCGATTTTCGAGGCATGAGTACTCGTCAGTCGAGCAGACAACATTGCTCCCCTCGCAAGTGGCCGAAATCACTTGCCCAAGAAAGTTAATTGATAACTTCTTGGGATATCGATCCCATAGAAACTAGGAAGGACCAACTACCCTGCCACTAGATCTTGAAAGACGGTGATGAGATACCTCAATTGGGACATGGCATTGGGCCCGGTGACCCTCCCTGTTGAGTGTGTTCGACAGAAATGGCATTCACGATTAACCACTCTACTCATGTTTATGCAGGTATACATAACTTAGTCGTAAAAATAAACCATACATCATCGGCATAACATAAATAAGAACGGTAACATGAATAGTAACGTCAGGTAGCAAGAAAAACAACCAAATTGGCGACGCAGCACCCCATTAAAAAAGTGTACGAGAAAATAAAGGTGTTCGAGTGGATTACAACCCATGGCAAATGGTGAAATAGCGACGCATCGCTACAAAAGACAAGCTTACTCTTTAGGAGGAACTGGCCCCGGAATCGCCCTCTTAGCAGCAGCATCGGCTTGTTTCTTATCAAGTACCGCCTTTACACCGGCTTTGACCTTCGCAACGAGCTCATCATTAAACTTCGCCTTTTCAGCAACAAGGTCCTGTGTCAGCTGCATCGACGCCGCTTCAACAGTGGCCACCTGCTCGAGTAATTGAACCTCCCTTGCCAACAGCTGCACCTCCTTTCCCTTCAATCGGGCATTCTCCTCTTCCAGCGATGCCACCTTCCTTTTCTCGGCTGCCAAAACACGAGAGCGGTCAGTAACATAATAACAACACTAAGACAACGACAAGGAAATCACAATACAAGGTACACCACCTTCCAGTAAAGGGGTGACTACTCTAACGGTCTCTTCAGACTCAGACAATCTACACTCGAGGGAAGATATCTTAGAGGAAAGTTCTAGATATCGTTGCTCGTTAAACTCATTGGAGGGGCAGTACTTCTTATGATCACTCCATTCGGCTCTCTGCCGAGAGTGTGCTATCTGCAAACCTGATAATTGAGCGCGAACCCACTCCAACTCCTCAGAAACTTTCTTGGACTCTCTAAGCTTCTCAAGGGATCCTTTACTACACTTCTCGGCAGCATTCTTCTCCCCCAGAATCCGAAGGCGATCTGCGTGCAAATCTCGAACCTGGAGCCTTAACCGACCACACTGACTTTCTAAGTTATCGGCCAACAGTGTTTTATCGGCGGTGATACCTTGGAACCGAGCTAAGCTCGCCCTAAGATTATCAATCTCCTCGGGGACATACTCAAAAGTCTCGTAACGATGCAGTTGGGTTTGAAGACCCTCAATCTCGGTCTCCAGACGATCGATTTTATCATCCTTATTGACGATCCGCTGTTGTAAATTCGAAACGTGATCCCGTTCTATATTAATTTCTCTCTTCAACAAGCGATAACTCGTGGCAGCATCGACCTCCGCACTAGAAGTTTCGGCTAGGAAGGCAGTACTAAACTCAGGATATTGGCACTACAGAATCAATCATGAACACTTGAAAGCTAAGTAACTACCTTGGGTCTCGGCTAGTCGCTTCTCTAGCCCCGTGATCGCTCGTGCTCTTGCTGTAATAAGAGACGAAGACCCTCTCTCTCGGCGACCTCCCTGCGCTGAATGGCAGCGTTTAACAACGAGCGATTGATATCCTACAAGCACCAACAACATTAGTATTTACCCTGTAACATGAATGCATAACCTGATCAACACAACTCACCAGCAGATCGAAAGTACTCTTCAGACCAGCGTCATACAACGAGACAGCCTTGATCTTATCTTCATCCGAAAGAGAGGCAAATTCAGGAGAAATAAGAGCTCCAAGGGAGTTGCACATAGGGCCTGAGACATTAAAAGAGGTGCTACTCCATGAATTAGGAACCACAGGAGAAAGAGGCTATAGAAACTCACTCCCAGAAGTGGTGTTCTCTTCTTCACGAGTAACCACATTATTTCCACCAGACTTCTCCGATTGCTTCGGCTCCTCTTCATCACCATCGGCTTCATCCTTTCCATCAAAAAGATCATCATCATCGTCACCATCAGACTCAAGATACACAACACCATCGGCAAGAACAATCCCTCTACCCAGTGGTCTTTGGGCACTGATTTTTCCTCGGACGGATAGATCGCCCTTGGTCTCCTTGCCCTTTCCACTGGGCTTCCCACCTACAAGGGTAGACGAAACATCGAAGTTTTCTGAGGCGACTTTCTCATGAAATGCGATAAATGGCGGCCGATCCTCGAGATCCTCACCATCCCTCGCCGAAGCACCCCGACTTTATCGACCCTCGGCTTGCGCACGAGCCAATGTCGGAACCATTCAAGGCAACAAATAGGGGCAAGTACATGTACCGCAAAGAAGAAGCGATATATTTGTTACCTTCCCTGTCTCCTCCTTGGCTCCTGCACCAGAACCCTATCCCTTTTTCGAAGAACGAGAGACTCAGAAGGAACGTTCTGGAACTTGGGCTGTAAAAACACAAAAATTAAAACATCGCCCTACCAGTCGCTCGAGCCGATCAGATAAATCAAAAGCCGGGAAACACACTTACTCGATCAACATCGACCACCCATAAGGGATAAGACTCGGCCGGAGAAGGAAAATTGCCACTCGAGAGGGGACAGAAATAGCCAAAGGAACTCTGTCCCAAGCCGCATCGCTAGTATGACGGGCATGCCTGTTGGAACCTTTCCCCTCGGGATCCTCGTCCAATAAAATCTTCTTGACACCCTCAGGAAGAGTCTTATGGCGATGAGGGCTACTTGACAAAACCAAATGAGGTCACCATTAGTAACCGGTTCCGCTTTGATAGTTATCGCAAAGCGGCGGGAGTATAGTCACCCGCCTGGGAAGGATCGTAAGTAGACCAAGTAGTAGGAGTACATTCGCCTCGACTGCGCCTCTCCCACTCGGACAAGATACGAAAGGTGTTGCCATTCCACTGAGCCAAGGCGCGGGACGGGCGGATCTTAGAAAGATCCTCATACCAAAATGAACGGCTAGGATCGTACAAAGGAAAACGCAACCCAAGCTCTAGCTGGCCCCTGGTGACAATGGTTGCCTCGGCCGAGTGAGGAAACTTTAGAACATCATCCTTCTTTAAAACGCCTTTTTGGCCCGACAAGATCCTGACGTCATGGCCATGGAGGTCGAACTCATCTTTCAACTGTTGGATGAATTGCTCATCCGACAAGTCTTTAGCAGTTCTCTTGTCGGCCCTACATGAAAACGAAGAAGGATTATCAGAAAAGATAGAATCCAGAGCACGATAATCATGCTTAGAAGGGCTCTCTATAACAAACAGGGAATCAAGCGGTACACCGTCTTCATCAGAAAACACATAGCTCACGCACCTTTTTTCCGTCATGGAAGGAGTTGAAGACGCCATGAAAGCTAGTAGAGGAAACGACAGGAGAAGTAAAGATATGACCGGAATCGGAAGTTGCAGCGACAACGGAAACAAAGAAAACCCAGGACAGTGAAGAAAGAAGGAAGGAAACCTGTGGAAAGGATAACTAATGGCGATGAAGGGAAGCAGAGGAGAAAGAGAGAGAGAGAAGAAAAAATGGCTAAGGAAAGAATAAAAGGAAAACAAGGTTTAAGGGTCGGACTTATAAACCTCACCTGTGGTAACCGGCGAGGAAGGTAAACCGGTTGCAATAACTGAAGAAAGTGGGGAACAGCATGGCGCGAAACCCGGCATGACTGAGGACGTGGGAAGACGAGGCGGTTTATTCCCTTCGTGTCGATCACACGAGCGGAAGAAGGGGCATAAATGTAGGTGCAAATAATCCACAGAGACAGGTGGAACCATCCTGGGCGAGGGCGCACCAAGAAAAGCAAGCACTAGAAGCACTGAATCATCTCATCAGATCTGGGCGCGAGAAAAGAGGAATGAAGACAGCTCGAGAGGTCGACATAAAGGAGGGGAAAAAGTTCTGATGTGATGCTCATCGGGTTCGAGGGTAGTTAATGCACTGACAGAGTTGGTGAAGAGATAAGAAAAGCTCGGTCAAAGTGGGACTCGGCCAGGAATCTAAAGGGCGACGTCGATCATCTCCACCAAACGAACGACATCGGGTGATGACACCACTCGGCTAGATGTCTCGACTCGAGCAAAAGGGAACATCGGCCGAAGCATCAGCTAGTCGTCCGATAAGAACATCCAGGAAGCTACACCAGGCCCAACACTGTAGTATCGATGTATCACCACCCGTAACTATAAATAGAGATCGTGTAGAGAGGTAAAGGGAGCAATCTGTAAGTAAGTGAGAGGAGAGATAGATTATTGTTGAGAGCATTCATCCTTGTAAACTTGTGCGAAGAAATAAGATCATCCTTTCACCCCCGTGGACGTAGGTAATCATGCCGAACCACGTATATCTTGTGTTCTTCTATGTCCTTAGTTTACTTACTTCTTTGCGTACGTTTGAAATCCTTGGGATGTAGTAGTAGGGTTTTCTACCACTACAGAACGCTTGCATCTCTATCGTTCATTTCCTCTCGGTGCACACACGGTGCTTAAATCACCGTGTGTGTATCATTACTCATTTTATTTTTACGCTTTGACTTAGATTTGACACGTCACTACGCTTGGTGATGGCCCGATTTATGCGGCCCGGTGTATATAAGCAAAGCGAAGCACGGAAAACATCTTTTGTCGTTTTTCTGCCTCTACTACAGATCTTTCTTATCTAACCTTCTGTGTAAACTGCAAAGCCTTAAAAGATGATGGAAGATCACACGCACCAGATTCAGGTTTTAGTTTTCCTCATTCTTCTAATGATGGAACATCACAAGCACGAGAGATTCGTAAGAGGAAGAACCCGAGATGTAAAAGGTAGATCTACATGTAATTTGGTTGCTCTTTTTGTTCTCAAGTCTCAATACTCTCAACTTTAAAACTCAAAATTTCCGTACTTGTGATTTTTCTTTTAACTATGATTGTTTTTGTTTAAAGGGTTACAAGAACCCGGAGCGCAAGCCTGTACAGCCGGTTCAAAACCAACATCTATTAAATTCTCTCCCTCGTTTCTTTTTCGCGTTCTCTTCCCATTCTCATTTCCCTTCTCCCCATTTCCATTCTCCGCATTTCCCCCTCTCTCTTGTGTTTATCAAAACCCTAGTTATCATGGATTGTCAGAATACGCATGAAAAAACTTCCGCACGAAGAAAGCTTTTTGCTGGTCGCCCTGACGACGAGAATGTAAGTTTTTAGGTTTTCCCTGAAATCTTTTTCTGGTTATTTTGTTCAATTTACGTGATCCTATTATTGTTTGAATTCCTCTTTTTCTCTGTTGATTGTGGTTTTGGATGGATAATATAACTGGTACCCAGGAGAACCCTAAAACTGTATTTCCCTTTCTCCATAGTGATTTTTTTGGATTTTAGGTTCGATTATTTTAGGTTTTCAGAAATGTATGCATATGTATGTAAATTGAAACATAAATAAGCATTGTTCAGTTCTATAAACCTGAAAAATAAACAAATAATTAAAGAAAAGAAGAAGAAACATGAATTTTCATAAAGATCCTCCTCCCTGCCATTCTCTTGTGTGGTTTAAGCTGCATATCCCAAGACAGTTTTTTATTACTTTGGTTGCAGTGCAGAATAGGTTTGAAGACTAGAGATAAGTTATTTCAGTGGGATATTACTACTGTTGCTACTTGCTTGTTATGTGAGAGTGATATCTTTCATTCTTGTGGGAACTCTAGTCAGATCTAGAAGGGGCTGTTAGTTAAATTGGGTTGTAGTAGGAAAAGTTTGGCTACCTGGGATGAAGAATTGCAGTGGCTGAATAGCTTTGCTTATTATATCTGGAGAGAAAATTGCTGGGTGTTTACTTCAAAGAGTAACTCTTCTGACAGCGTGGGTTGTGCTATCAGTTAGGATTTCTGTTTGAAGCTTTCTCCTCATAGTTTAGTATTTAAAACGATGCTGCTACCAGGTCCTTTATGGATGAATGGAATGTTAACTACAGGTATTTTTAAGGAAGTGGTTAAGTGCAGTTGGTTAGGGCTAGTTGGGGATGGGGTGATGATAAATAATGTAAGGTGATTTGTCTGGAGGGTTTGGGGCTCTTGTCAGAACTGAGAAAGGTGATGTTGTGGCTGCTGCTTATGGAGGGAGTGTTTCCATCTCAGTTAATGCTCATAAGATGCAAGGTGGTGTTGGGCTGGGTCTCAAGATTGCTGTACATGAGGATTATTTAAGTAAACATCTCAAGCCTCCATGGAATACGATTCAGAATGCTTCAGAGGGTCTAGACTTGTCAAGTTTAGCCACTGTTATGAGGAGAGTAAAGCGCAGCTGACTATCTTGCTAGTCTGCATCTTAGTGCTAGTCATTTAATATTGTTCTCGAGGAGTTTTCTCCTGATTTTAGGGCAATCCTGACTGCTCATAAGGCACATGACGAGTTCTCTAGGCGCTAGTTGCTGAGTCTGTGTGTTTCTTTTGTGTTTTGTTTTGTTTTGTTTTGTTTTTTTCCCTTTTTGTTTTCTTTGTGGTCTAACTCTGCTGATTGTTTGTAACATAAGCAACTTGCCTGATCTTTTTCTTTCTTTTTAGGCTAATGCCGGATTACAACCTCTTCTTCCTTCCACTCCTTCCCCTCATAGAGTTAATGGCATCATATCATGTAGTCTCAACACCGAGCAATACGATATCCCGTGCAATGATGCTTTTGATGAGTATCTGAAGCTTCAAAAGGAACTGAAGCGGAAGCAGGAAACAAAGCAGCAAAAGGTACTAAAGCAGAAACAGGTACTAAAGCGGCAACAAGAAGCTAGTCTTCTAAAGAGTATATTGGCTGATAAGGCTAGGTCAGAAATAAAGAAGAAGTTAGCTGAGTCAAGGTCAGTTGTTGGATGCAGTTCTTCTCATGTTTCTTCTGAAAGTGGTGATTTTGTTTCCTCGACTTATGATACAACTAGACAATCAGAGTTATTAATGCTGACCAAGAAAGGGGGTGGTCCGAAAGAACAAAATTTTACACAGATAACAAAGGATGAATGTCTAAGAATATTGAAGAGTCTCATGGGTGGTAAGTCTGGGTCGATTTTTAAAAAGCCTGTGGATCCAGTCGAAGAGAACCTTCCCAATTATAAAGAGAGAATTACAGATCCAATGGATCTCGGTACTGTTAAGTCTAGGCTCGTTTCAGATTCATATGAAACACCATCACAGTTTGCTGCAGATGTTATCTTAACATTCAAGAATGCCTTACTCTACAATCCTGATGGGCATCCTGTGCATGCATCAGCGGAGAGACTTTTGAACAAGTTTAATGAGAAATTTGAATTCTGTTTCAGTGGTGGTTCTGGTTTTGATAGAAGATCTCCAAACACGCAACTGGCTGCCAAGACACGTGGTCTGAAACGCTCTTTTCCATTTAGTATATCAGAACAATCATCACCATCACCATCACCATCACCATCACCATCACCATCACCATCACCATCACCATCACCATCACCATCATCACCATCACCATCATCACTGTCATCCATGAGAAGTAAAGTCTAGAGATGATGTGAAGAAAAAATGTGGTCCGATCTTGAAAAAATTAATGACACAGCGGTATGGGTATGTTTTTAATTTTCCTGTCGATACCTCCAAATATGGTGATTATGGTGACTATGTTGAGAGCCCGATGGATCTTGGCACTGTTAAGAAGAAGCTTAATGCAGCAGAATACGAAACGCCGTCAGAATTTGCTTCAGATGTTAGGCTTACCTTTAAGAATGCATTAAGTTACAATCTCAAGGGCGATGAAGTGCATAATATAGCTGAACAATATCTCGGCCAATGTAGTCAATATCGGATTTCGGTGAATATCGGTCGAGTACCGAGACACGATATTTCGGTGGATACCGGTGAAATATCGGCCAATACCGACAATATCGGCATCTCGGTGAAACACCGAAACCGATATTATCTGCGGTAACTCGGCCATCTCGGCCGAGATTAACTACATTGATCTCGGCATATTCGAAAAGAGTTTTGAATCTGCTTCATTATTAAGACCAAGTTTGAAATGCTCCACGGCTGTACAACCAGTAATGCATGCTGCTGCTTCTCCAGTATTTTTTGAAGTAAACAAGGTGAAAACATTGTCTTTGTTAGTGCACATTTCGCTTTGTTTTTCCTCTGTTTTGAGTTCGCTTTGTTAATGCCGACATATTGAATGCTGCAGTCTTCCCCTATGGCTGTTGAGATGGCGGGAACCGTCGTGGTTAAAAACAGGAAAGGCGAGAAGGTTGGTGTAGACGCTGGTGAGAATACTCCTACTAGTAGTTTCCCTTCGCTGCAGATTGAGAAAGATGCAGGGTATGGTAGTGAAAAATCTGGTAAGTTAAGTAGTTCCAGCATTGATTATTCATCTTCTGATAGTGAAATGCTTTTTCCGAACTTGGATTTGTTAGAATAATTTGTCTTCAACCATATTTAATTGCTGGTTTTTTGTGTGGGTGATGTTTTTGGGGTTGCAGATTCAGATGGAAATGATTCTGGTGGGTATTGAATGAAAGAACAATTTCACAAACTTTCTCCACTGATTTGGTGAGACTACAGTACTGATGGTGTTTTAGTACATTTCTTTACACAATATAAGATTGAAGAATGGACAGTGTCTGGTGACATAGAAGCTATGAAGATAATTGGGTTGGGAGTGTTAATCTTTTTTTTCTTTATACACGTATACGAATATTGGGGTTTTTCTGTTTTCTCTCTCCATCAATCTACTTGAAGAGTTTCGCGGGGAAGATGATTATGCTTATTGTTTGCAGTTTGATGCTCTGAGATGTATATGCATTCCTTAGGTAGCGTTTGGTATAATTCTGAAATGAGAAGCATCTTTCCAAGGCTAATCACTTTTTGGTGTGCTTTCTAGTTTGCAATCATTTCACTCATGTTATTTGCATGTTGCACTATCAATCTATCATCAACCAGAAGGGGAAACTCAAGTGCAGCAAACCACTTTTCTGTATACTCCTAAATTTTTAACTCTCAAACACGGCAAAATTAAATGTCTTATATTTGTTTACGAATCCACTAATCTTACAATTGTAATGATAATACATGAATTACCGTTGCCAGAAATGCGTAACACACCATAACAACAATATCAGGTTGCACAATAATGGGCTATTAGGACATAGGTTGCACAATAATGGGCTGTTAGGACATTTACAGACTAATGAAGTAATGAGGTAAAATAACAATGTTACCGAGGCTGTTTGACTAATCTCGAGTAATGTAAAATAACAATGTTACCGAGGCTGTTTGACCGTCTCGGCCTCTCGTTATCTCGAACCTTACTTAAATGTGGGTCGTGAAATTATTTAGTCGAATGTATCGACTCCTGTTATGAAAAGTTTTTGCTGTTTTTGAGTTGGCTAAACCGCCGGAGTGGATAGTGTATAATGTATTAAAACTCGACGGAAGCCGTATGGGTGCATTATTTGAACAAGGGTGCAGTGTTTAGATTGGAAAAAATAGTTCTTTTCCAAGGTGTAGTGTAGATCTTTGGGTGTAGTTTCCACCCCTAGGTAATTTTTTAATTTTAATTTTATTTCTTTTCTCCTACTTTTTAGTTATTATAACATCTTTGGGTGATTTTTATCATCCATTATAACAGTCCCCCATAAGATATTATATAATCCTTAAAATTTAATAAAGATCCCACCAAATACAAACAGCTAAATTTTTCATTGATAACTAGGTATCACCCCGGCCTATGGCCGGGGCTCAACCTTTTACCCCAACTTTTAGGGCTATCATATCTAAATTCACAATTTATGTTTTTTCCCCGGTTTCTAAATTCACAATTTAGTTTACCATATATTGGTAACAATTTAGTTTAAACTCTCAAAAATCAGAATTCGGGAAAATGTATAATAAAAACGTTGCAATTTCAACTCTATTTAATCTTTAAATTTAGGATTAAAGTCTGAATAATGACTTCAATTATTTATTTTGAGAAAAGTCCATATGAACAATGAAGACATTAATTGAAATCTTTATTTTCACACTGTTTTAGATAAAAGTTTCCTTTCATGTCCTTCGATCCGGGCGTGGATGGCACTCGGTCCTCCGGATTTTCAAGGGCCACCGGGGGCGCATCGAACACCACGTGACATGCGGTGCTCTTCCGGCCGAACCATTTCCAGGGTGAGCAGGTCGTTAAACAGAAAAGATAACTCTTTCCGAGGTCCCCGCCATCCAGAAAGAAACCAAGAAAATGATAATTTCAGTAATGTTAAGAAATAAAGGGAAACAAAGATGAACGTGTATACATGTCATTCCATAAGTAATTGACTGATCGCACCATTTAAAAGAAGTAATGTGAACTGAAATTGATGCAAAACAAACTTGGTAAAAGAAGCATTAGATACTAACTTAATAGAAGAAGCAATGGCCCCTGTGGTAGCTAGTAAGCCCTGCAGTAGTGTTGCAATGCCCATATGCAAACCCTATTAACAACAGTCAGTACTCTTGTCACCCTAGTGCTATTGATCGGATAATTTCGTTTGATGTTTGTCCCATGGCATACCAAGTACATATTCACATATGGCTAAAAAGGTCGTATTATACCCAAGACACGGGACTGAATAAATTTAACAATTTTCAGGTGGATAAGATCAAATCTCGCTCCAACAGGAATTAATTTACATTTTTTATTTACAACTTCATTAGGTTCTCTGTAGTAATTTTAGAGAAGAACATCTTTGTGTATTCGTTTCATGCTGTAATTAGATGAAAGATTAAAATTTCACCAAATGTCATATCTAATATATGAGGATCTATAAGAAAAACAAAAGACTGCGAGAGTTAGCCAGGTTTGTCCTTTTTATGCTAATTCAATTACTTGCCTAAAAATTAACATGCTGTTTCAAGGTTCACAGACTTGCTCCCCCAGAATTATTTGTCATCTTGAATGGTCACCACAATGATGCTTCATCAAACACCACGTTATTCTTGCAACCGCCTTGTTTCCCGCTGATTTGATGGAAGTAATACTTTGTATCTCCAGACTGATCACCGACTTTATTGAAACAAATACCTCCATATTGAATAGAAGCGCATCCTGAAAAATTGAGATTATTTTGCCCTCCGTGTGATTTTGACGTGCCCTTAACGAAAGATCTGTCACAATAAAATGACCTACCAAAAAAACCATATGACTTACTCAAGATACTATCTCGACTGCTTAACTGACGGCTGTTATCGGATGATCAGCATTGTTTATCATCTTTTATCACTTCACGTCTTTAACATCTTCTTGAGTAGCTCAGTGCTACCAAGGATATCCACATCATTTATATATGATATCCTTGAGATTGTCATACATGCTGGCACACATGGAGAACTCAGCCATAAAATCTTCGTGGGAGTTCTTTTCCTCCTGCAAATCCTTAATTAATTAGCTTTAAGATTGGTGGTGCCAGACTGCCAATGACGACCCAATATCACTTGAGGGTTTGCTGATTGATGCGGCTAATGTATGCAAGATCTAGTATTGATTATACCCCGTTAGCTAGATAGATATACATGCATGGTGGCACAAGTTCTCCCAGGAGCGAAGTACTAATCCATAATCATCGCTATGAAATTCATATAGGATTTAAATACATCTTGTTAGTTTGGTTATTTCTGGCCTTGCGATAGCCGCACCTCTTTTTTTGTTTTTTTTGGTCGTATACTTTTAGGTTAGCCGAGCAGGTTATGTGGTTAGGTTAAGTGGTCGCAACATGGCCTTTAGATTATGTTTAGATTAGAGTGGGCCGCGACATAATCTCTGTCGTCCAACTTAGAAAAGATCTCGACCGTCCTTTGTCCATCATAGACACCACCTTTCCTTAGAACATTGATGGTTCCACAAAACACAATAAAATATATTAATTTAATAGAATTTTCCAGTTTTACCATAGTGGAAAAACTAGTTTTCCATGCCACATGGCATGGCAAAACAACTTTTATACCTCTCCCCATAGGAACAAGCCTAAACCTCTGTCTGAATTCAAAATTTCAAAATATTCTTTCAAGGTATGAATATCTTTCACCAACCCTCTCATACTCCATGGCACATCGCACTTTTGTTTACATTGTAACACTACAAAGATATAATCACTTTCCACTTTGAGTTTCTTTGTCCCCCGTTTATTTTGCAATTACTAGTCCATCTCTAATGGCCCATATTTCAGCAACATTACTGGAATTCTTGAAAATGTATTTACCAAGCAGGCTTTGAAAACCCCATTATCATCACATATAATTCCACCGATACCATCTTTGGCCTGATTTGATTTTGTGGTATCCATTTTTCGGGTGGACCCAAGGTACCACCACTTCTTTCACGAAGAAACTCTTCCTTTCAAGCAAACTGCTCGCCTGAATAAACTCTCTTGCCTTCCTTAAATCCTAAGCAAGAACCCTGTATGGCTGGAATTGGACCTTTCTAAAAAAACCAATCGTTCCCGCCAATCCATATGGACCATAACACAAAGGGGATTCTATGTTGGCACTGCGCTCCCTCAATGTGCCCAGCAGACCTGCACATGTTCCTGAATACAGTGGGAGATATATGTGAAATCTCTGTCAGAAAACACGTCCACAGACAGATCTTACTCCACAACGGTCTAACCATTCTGCATAAAAAAAAAGATGGCAAGAAGTCTCGAAATCATCGTTACACATAGTACAACCAAGGTGAGAGTTAATATGTTTCCGATAGAGAAACTCATTGAGATTGAGTCTATTATGACATAAACGCCATAAGAAGATTTTTTTTTTTTTTTTTGTAGACAATCCAATGTCTACAAAAACCTCCAACCATGATTGGGACTGTCATTCCAAACATATTAGAGCTAAGAAATTTATATGCCTCTTTAACAGTTATATCCCCATTCTTATTCTGCGACCAAATAATCTGATCACCACAATCACTAGTGATGCTAATGGGATTAGATTTTATCTCATATGTTACTTGGGCATATATCATATTGTCAATTGCATTCAGATTCCACGTATCAGTCTATGTGTCTATGATATCTTTTACAAGCATGTTAGGAAGATTTTGATAAGTTACATTAGCAATAACTGACAATGGAAAATTAGATAACCACGGTTCACTCCATAAATCAACATTTCCACCATCACCTATATTTCATCTGATGCAAGATTTGACATCATCTGATGCAAGATTTGACATCATCTCTCCCCTTGAGAATGTTTTTCCAGCTAACAGAGCTAGACTTCTTACACTCACACTTCCAAAAATCTTTGTCAGGGAATATTTAGCCTTTAAAAGCATGGTAACGTCTAAATTAGGTTGAGTAAATGATAGGATTCTGGGAATACCTATTTATAATAACTGCAATCGCACGGTTTCTAACCAGTAGACAGAGGCAACTATAGGTCGAACCCACAGGGAGCGGTGGAAAATACCGTAACTAATATTCCTGATTGACGAACCAAAAATGATGTTTTGGGGATTTTTAGAATTAAGGAATTAAAAGAATGAAAACAAAAAATATTACTTAAATGCAATGAGAAAGAGTCGGTAACCAGTCTATGGGATTCCACTACTATTTATAATTCCGCACCGAAAAGTATTCAAATTCCAAATTATGTATATATCTTAGCTCTATTGCAACACCTATTATAGACATAATTTTCGATCATAAACTCGCATCTCATAAGTATATCCCATCAAATTCTCTAAGCATGACCTATCAAATTATAATGACGAGGGCGTTATCGAAAACATAATTTATAGGTTCGTAATTATTATTTGCATCGTCTAAGCATAACCCATCAAATGATTTAACCAAAGCATGAATTATCAAATACCCACAAATAAAATTGCAAACTACATGAACTTATGAATTTAGGTTATTTTGTCTTACACAGCCGGTGGAGCAACAACATATATTTTAATAGAACCAATAAACATAATTATGGATTTCAAAATTCATTTTATAGCTTAATACCAAAATAATTTCAAATTCAATTGGTTTAATGCTCAAAGTAGTTTTCTCCATAAAACACTGGCCGAAAAATTATTAGAACATGACAAAGGGTTTCTTAAAAGTTAGCGGATCCCTTAACTTAATTATTGTAGGAAATACCATTTAGTCCTAATAATAATATATTAGCGTTACTTTCGTCCAGTTGACCCCCAGTCAACTGTCTGTTTTTTTTTTTTGATGCAAACAAACAATCAATTACTTAGGCACTATCGTGCTGAATAAAGTTTAACAAGAATGATGGAGGTTCCCCTAGCCAGGTGCTAGAGAGACCTTCTTTACAGGCATACTTTGCCAATTCATCATCACACTTATTAGCTTGTCTATTTGTGTGCACATATGACCAACTCTCAAAAGAAACTAAAAAAAAGAAAAGAAATGTCTTTAACAATGCCTCTATGCTCCCAAGGGACTTCTGTATCTTCACCCTGGATTGCTTTCACCAGTGATAAGTAATCCGTCTCAATGACAATTTTCTGATATTTCATATGCAAAGCCATCTTGATAGCTTCTAAAACTGCCATGCACTCCAATTGCTCAGATCCAGACGCTCCATTGAAAGCTACGCTCCTTGAGGCTAAATGGGCACCTGCAGAATTTCGAAAGATTAGACCATAGCCCCCAGCATAAGTTAAATGGCAGTTTTAGAAGCATCAATATTACTTTAACAATATCTATATCAGGTGGACTCCATTTGTAAATAATTATTGCCCTAACTAAGTTGTTCTTAGGTTTTGCAACTAAAGACATATCAATAAGAAACTTGTTTATGCAGTTAAGAGTTTGTTGAGGAGAACTGGATGTATTGTTGAAGATTGCAGAGCATCTATCTTTCCACAGAGGCCAATATATTACCGACATTCTAGCTACCAGACTCTTGTCAGAATGGTTGATATCCAGTCCATGGGATTGTCCCATTGCTGATTAGAGATGAGGTAGCCTGCTCCAAACCAAACTTCTTTTGCATATGGGCACTCCAGCAGGATATGCATAGTTGTTTCTGTGAATACTTTATACCTGCAGCACATAACAATATCTTGTGTAAATCTTCTGCTCATTTTCTCCTTTGAACAGACTATGTCTTTAACGCACTTCCACATGAACAACCTTATCCTTGGAATGACCTCAATATCCCAGATTTGTTTCCATATGTTTTTACTAGAAGTAGTTGTCTGATTCTCCCCATTGTGATATTTATTGTTGTAGAGAACATTATAAGCAGACTTAGTTGTGAAGTTACCTCCCTTCGTTTTTTTCCAGATTAACTTGTCTTCACTGTTTTGTGGCAGTCTTATGCTTAAAATCTTTGCAGTAGTAATCTGATCAAAGGGCTGAATAATAATATCATATTTCCACACTTTCCTGTCTTGATCAATGAGTTCAAAGACGTAGGTATAGTCATCGGGATTAATGGCAGTGGTTGATGGAGAAGGAGGATTATCCATATTGAGAATCCACTTATCTTGTATCTGAATATGAAGCCGAGAATCGAACTCGTGTCTTCGACATGAAAAGACAGAAGAACTAATACTCTTCCAAGACCATGTTGAGTCTGTCTTTTTAGGGGCTTGAAGAGCATTTAGTGCTTTGAAATACTTAGCCTGCAGAGAGTTACCCCATAGGATGTTTTTGATTGTGCATAATCTCCAAGCAGATATTGCCAAGAGAGATTGATTAAACAGGCGCAGATCTCTAAAATTCAAACCTCCATCTGCTATTGTTCGACAATTACCTGACCAAGAAGTTAAGAATAATCCTTTCTTCTCCTTCTTATTCCACCAGAAGCGCATCTGCAGGGAATTCAGTTTTTTCACTGTTTCTTCTGGGAGCTTGAAAGAACTCATTTGATGGACTGGAATGGTGTTAAGCACATTCTTAACTATCACAGACCAGCCTGTTTGAGACTCCATCTTCCATATCCAGTTGGATAATCTTCTTTCGTGTTTTCCACTAGAAAATTAAAAGAAACCTTCTTTTTTTTTTTTTAGAAAGAAAGGTATACCAAGGTATTTCTCATCCTCTGACATTCTCCTAAAATTAATAATTCCAATTATGTCTTGAGCAACACTTGGTGGAATATTCTTGCTGAAAGAGATACCATATTTCTGGTAGTTAAGAAGTTGCCCTAAACAAGCACTGAAATCTTGTAGGATATTCCGTAGATGCTGAATTTTATCCAAGTTATCCCTTACAAATATTAAGCAGTCGTCTGCGAAAACAAGATGACTTATTGGACGTGCTATTCTTGCTATTTTGGTTCCTCTTATCTGCTTAGAATATTCAGCTGCAACCATAGATCTTGAAAGTGCTTCCATGGCAATGATGAATAGATAAAGAGATAATGGATCTCCTTGTATGATTCCTCTTGAAGGGAGGAATGAAGCACAAGGAGAACCATTGAGGAGAACTGATATCTCAGTAGTAGAGATGCACTGAGAAATAAGACCACAAAACTGTTCACCAAAGCCCATTCTTCTCATCACTTCAAGTATAAAACTCCATTCAAGCCTATCAAAGGCTTTTGACATATCTAGTTTCAAAGCTAAGAACCCATCACCACTTTTCTTACTCTTTAGGGTATGAATAATTTCACGTGCAAGAGAGATGTTATCTGAGATGAGTCTACCCGACACATAAGAAGACTGTAGAGGTGAGATGGCTCTATCTACTAAGCTTTTCATTCTTCTAGCAATAAGTTTAGAAATAAGCTTATAAGAGGTATCGCACAAAGAAATTGGCATATAGTCAAATGGCTTACTTGGATTTTTGACTTTAGGGACAAGCATGAGTCTTGTTTGATTAATTTTCTTGCTGAGGAAGCTACTTCTGAAAAAATCTTGGATCATACAGACAACATCATCTTTTACTACATCCCATTAAGTTAAATAGAAGCTCGGAGGAAAACCATATGTCCAGGGGTCTTCCATGGATTCATACTCTTGAGTGTAGCAAATATTTCAGCTTCAGAAGGGATGTCAGTTAATCTGTATTCTTGAGGATTAATAACCAGCTTGACATGTTGTAGAAAATCTTCAGCTTATTCAGGGCTTGAAGTTGAGCTAATTTCCTTAAAATGTTCAGTGAGCAGAGAGGATAATGAATCTCTATCCGTACACCATGCACCATTCTTGTCTTGCAAGGAATCTATCCGATTTTTTGATCTTCTCTTATTTGCATTTGCGTGATAAAATTTTGTGTTATTGTCAGCATTCTTGAAGAAATTTTCTTTGTTCTTTTGCTGCCAAAATTCTTTTTTAATATCTTCCCACTTATGAATTTCAGCTTCCACCTCCATAATGTTACTTGTATTATCTTGATGAATAGCTGACTGGTGAAGTTTATCAAGCCTTGTATGAAGCATACTGATATTAGTATCAATATTCCCAAAACATTCTTTGTTCCAAATACTGAGGGTCTTTCTTGTAATTTGTAGCTTGTGATTAACATTATGAGCTGAACTTCCTCTTATGTTATTGCTCCAATCTTTGATTATTTGTTCTTTACAAGTAGAGTCTTGGAGCCACCAAGAGAAGAATTTCCAGTTCTTGCTCATGTTAGTTTCAGGAGAGTACAAATTCAAGAGAATAATTTTCAGTTCTTGGAGCCAACTGTATGTTTGGTCCTTTTTAAAATATATATTGTTGTTTGGTCCTAGGATGGACAATACCCACACGGGATAATGTCATCAATGATGTCATAATCTTTTAATAGTGGCAGAAATGCTACATGACAAATGGAAGATGACAAAAACTGGATCCATATGACAAATAGTGGCAGAAATGCTACATGACAAAAACGCGCAATTGGGGGATATAAAAACTAATTGGGGGATATAGCTACATGACAAAAACTGGATCCATATATCAAATCTGGGTCACCCCTTATGTAATTATTTTTTTAATTCCTAATCTAGCCCTCACTAATCAGGTTTAGTGGTTAATAATAATTAAGAAAATCTTAAATATTTGGGGGATAAATTAGTGTGTATTTTTATTTGAATTTGTGTGAGTGAGGTGAGAGTAGAAGGAGGGAAAAATATTTTTGGGTGGAATTTTTTTTGTGAAAATGGAAGATGATTGTGAGGAGAGAATTGCAGCTGCTGAATCTTTAGCTCAACTACAACAACAATCATATCTTCAATCTTGGGTTAATGATAACAACTCACAATTGGAATAATATGATGAACCAACACCCTTGGATCTTGATTTTCGTGAGCATGAAGTGTTTTTTGAAGAACCAACCCAAGAAAGTAAACAAGTTCAATATACAAGCATCCCCAACACACAGGTAATGCTGCTAAGAGTTCGAATTTTTTTTTCCCCTAAAACCTCCATTGTTTCTCTGAAAAAGCTTGGTGCCGGCATACTCGTAGTATGAATACCACGCCTGCACCGCTAGAACCGGCATGGTATTCATGCTACTTCCATGCCGACTTACATTATCCCCCATTTTGAGACAAATGCCGGCGTGGTCTTCAACTAAGCAAATCCATGCCGGCACGCAGTTAACTTTTTACCTACCACTGAATATTCCATGGAATATCCAAACTGGCATGGTTCACTCCTAACTTTACCATGCCGGTACCGCAAGAAAAACATCCAGGAGTTAAAGATTTTTGAACTTAAATACCGGCGTGGCATATAAATTACCGAGCACGCTGACAGCGTATACCGGCGTGGACTTTGAAATATGGACAAAGCCGGCACTGAATACCGGCTTGAAACCTTATATATCGAGCATGCCGGTTCCCATTTCCGGCTTTGAACCTTGTGTAACGAGCATGCCGGTATAGCGTATTCCGGCCACTAGTACAATCCTTCACATAGGCCACGTTTTTTGGTTTACAGCCCAGCCACGTTTCGGGTTATTTGCGTGGCTACTTGTCATCTGTATAACTATAGCCACGTTTTGTGTTATCCTGTAGCCATACTGCATCATTTGGTCATGGTTTTAATCCTAAACCCATAAACTGTAGCTATAGGGCATCGTTTGGTCATGGTTTTCGGTCTAATCCCATCACGTGTAGCCGTAGATGCGTATATGGCCACATTAAGCATTATGTATATGTCGAATGTGTAGGGTGGTAATCGACACACCTATTAACCTGTGACGAAAAGGGATTTTTTTTAGCCACCTTGGCTTGTTTATGTGTCCATAATATATGGTTTATTAGACACGGATATACTAAGAAATAGACACATTTTATAAATATGACAAAAGATTAACATATGGCTACACCATTTATTTATTTTGGGGTGATGATTATGTGGCCACATGAAGCTTTTGTTTATGTGACCAACACACTAGTTACTACTGAGACTTTTTTTGCCAACTAGTTCGACACTTAATGTTTCTGGTATGCTTAATTTTGTACCAGTATATGCCAACAATTCTCTATTGTTACTGCATTACACTGAACCGATCGAAGTGTTGGTCATTGAAAAGATACATTGTAAGTGATTGTGTCTTGCAAGGGAACTGCAATTACATCTGGGTATTTTCTGGAAATATGATATTCAGGGTGGAGATTTACTGTGCCACTTTCTCGGGAGTTGAGCAAAATACCTAACAAGGCGTAAAATTCATGAAGAAAAAAATGAAGACTTAAAGACAAGCTTCTCACACAATGCAATAATGAACCTTACAAAAGAAATTAGAATAATGTTTTAAATTAAGTAATTTTCAATCCCATAGGCTCAAACTACTTCATTTAATCTGTTTTATGAAAATGAAGACTAGTTTTTACAATTGCAGTAACTGTCAAAGAGATTTCAATCAAAGAGTTTACGAACAAACAGTCGCCACCCTTGCATTCATCAGACACTGTTTTATTCAAATAGGGCTCCTTTCATTGATGCAAACTAGTTTGATTCATAAAACAGTTACTGCAATCTGTTGACCAAATAGGGGAAGGAGTCTGTCGGGGATGCTGACGTTGAGATGTGAAACGAAGAAAGCTGACGTTGAGATTTCTCACCATCATATCCTAACACTCTCCCGGTGCAAGTAATGAGTGAGCTTCGTGCTGACGTTGAGATTTGGGATCTTTGCATCGCACCTCATTGTTATGAATAACCTCTTCAATTAGGGCTTCCGCTGATTCAATCGAGGCCTTCAACACTTTGTACCCATCACCGTGGAGATCCTTAAGGACGAGTAAATAAAAGAACACACATTTAGAAAAGCAGCAGTTTCAACATTTCCTTTGGCGAAAAGCTGAAAAACCGTGAGTGCTAGCCTCTTCTCTGCCAATATTTTAAATTTTAAAAGTATTAGACAAAGATATTGTTCGCTTAAATTGTAATTAATTTTTCTTGCAACTGAATTCAAGAGGGATTTCAAGTACATGGACATTCAATATGAATTAATCAGTTTCAATGAGAAGATACGAATTAATTATAATATATAGGCTACTTTTTTTTCCAAGTACATGGACATTCAGCTGCTTACCAAAAAGTAAAGAAGTTCTTGAAATGAGAACAGAGAACATGTTATACTCTAAACAAAACTATGTACTCAAGTAGCTGTTTAAGCTTGTTTTTTCATCTAAGCCAATCACTAATAAGGATGAAAAAGTAAAGCTGGGACAGAGAACTCAAGTAGCAATACTTAAATCACATCAATGGATATCACAAAGTTGAGCCCTATTTGGTCAACAAATTGCAGTAGCTGTTTTATGAATCAAATGTACAATTTGCTAATCCACAGATTGATATCGCATCAATGGATATCGCAAACTAGTTTTTACAATTGCAGTAACTGTTTTATGAATCAAAAGCCCCTATCAAAGTTGAGCCCTATTTGGTCATCAATGAACTCAAGTAGCAATACCTCATTAGTGAAGCTGGGACAGAGAACTCAAGTAGCAATACAATCACTAACAGTTGAAAAAAAAAGGTAAAACATCCTGTTTTTTTACGAATCAATGATGCTCAAATTTAAGAAATTGGAAAGTCTAACTTTGCAATATCATATCATAATAACTCCTAGAGCAGTAAGTTCGATAGTTGATATACTTGGAAACTTTTATGTGGATCTACACGAACTCAAATTTGCTTTCTTTTGACAGATGTGAAGTCACATCAGTAAGAAAGATTCTAATGTTCATGAAGTATGATTTAACAATGACAAAGAGTAATAAAATACAACAGGTAACAGGAGTATGAATGAGCTCAAGCAAAGAACTACCTTTGTATTCCATTTCATTTCAACCCAATTGATTGCTCTTGTGCAAAGCTTTTCAATCCTCTTATCAACAGCGTGCGACTTTCTTACAAGAAAATTTATATAGAAGAAGTTAGTTAAATCCCCATGCTTTAGAACTAACTTTTAAAAAAGTTCCTAACACCAGTCAATAATAGAAGTTAGTTAAGTATGCAACCAAAACACGTAAAACAGTAGAAGAGGACACATTGAATAACCAAAGATTAAAGGAAACAAAGCGACGTACCAGCGGGAGTGTGTCATTTTGGCTTGCGTATAAGTAAACCCCGGCAGTCAGTTCAGAAGTAATCATTTCGGGATTCTTTACCCAAGTCTTGTGGATCTACAGACGGCAAGATATTATCATTCCCAGGAAAGATTACTGTACTGAATTCCTCATCGTTGCCATCATCATACGCATCTCTATAATTTTTGGGAGGTGTCACAAAAATAATAGACTTTTTCTTATCTAGCTGGTCTTTGACATAAAATACCTGCCTAGCTTGTGAGGCTAAAATAAAAGGATCATTTTTGTATCCCAACATAGTAAGGTCAACAATCTTGTAGCCAAGAGCATCTCTTTTTACCCCACGTTTATTATCAATCCAATTGCACTTGAACAGATGAACTTTTCTTTCACAGTAATATAACTCCCATATCTCTTGCAAGACACCATAATAAGAGGCTTTACCATATGTAACGCCATCATCTCTAGATATGTGCATGTTATTTGCCGCGACGCTAACCCCACTATTCTGGTGAATTTTACCATCACGGGATCTTGTGCGGAATAGATATCCATTAATGCGATATACAGTTGTTTATGGGTAAAAATCGTTTCTGCTGATTACGGTAATTTCGATGGGTGAGTGAGAAACTGGTTCAAACCCTAAACAAATGTCTTGCACGTGAGCACTTTATAGATTCGAGAGATCGATCTGTACAAGTCCGGCCTAAAAACCAAGAAATGGCCGTTCCCGGACTTGCTTCGGTCACAAAGTGGAGGAGAAGGGTTGATTTGGGGAGGGAAGCAAAGAAAGGTGTTGAGGAGAGTAGTATCTCGACTTGTATCGAAAAGTGAAAGCTTAGGAAGCTTGCAAGAGATGGAAGCTTTTGGGAGAGCTTGCAAAGTTGCCTTTACGAGAGTGTAAGTGTAGTATATTTCTCCGACCGAGACTTGTTGTCCGGTGGAAATAGGTAAGACCTATTTATACAAGTCGAGATTGAAACGTACCCTGGCCTCATGAAGGAAGAGAGTAAAGGGTGAAATAATGGGAGGAGGTGGTAACCGCATGGTTTAATGGGCGAAAACGTTTTTCACCATTATTTCCTCTTTTATTTGACCGCTTTATTCCTTTTCACGCTTTCTTAATGTGAGCGTAGTGTACGCCGCATCTTTGTGACCGCCAAACCAAAACCCTAAAGAACCATCCCCGTTTGTGTCGATGTCTCGAGTGTTGGTTGCATCTTGAGTGCAAGTGGCGCTGCTAGTGGCGCGTGTGGCATGTGCCAATGGCATGTGCGGAATGCCTTGGTGGTATGTTGCACGGTTTGCAAGTTTAGGTTACCCGTGTGTGTTTGGCATGTGCGGAATGCCTTGGTGGTAGGTTGCATTTGCAAGTTAGGTTACCAATGTGTGTTTGGCATGTGCGGAATGCCTTGGTGGTAGGTTGCACGGTTTGCAAGTTAGGCTACCCGGCGTGTGTGTTTGGCATGTGCCAATGGCATGTGCGGAATGCCTTGGTGGTAGGTTGCACGGTTTGCAAGTTAGGCTACCAGTGTGTTTGGCATGTGCGAATGCCTTGGTGGTAGGTTGCACGGTTTGCAAGTTAGGCTACCGGCGTGTGTGTTTGGCATGTGCGGAATGCCTTGGTGGTAGGTTGCACGGTTTGCAAGTTAGGCTACCAGTGTGTTTGGCATGTGCCAATGGCATGTGCGGAATGCCTTGGTGGTAGGTTGCACGGTTTGCAAGTTAGGCTACCAGCGTGTGTGTTTGGCATGTGCCAATGGCACGTGCGGCCATGCTGACCTAGTTGCAAGTCTTGCAAATCTAGGGCGCTATATTTGGCGTGGGCCAAAGGCATAGCGGCTTGGAAATATGGCTTGCGGCACGTGTTGGCATGTGCCAATGGCACGTGCGGCCATGTTGACCTAGTTGCAAGTCTTGCAAGCCTAGGGCGCTATATTTGGCGTGGGCCAAAGGCATAGCGGCTTGGAAATATGGCTTGCGGCACGTGTTGGCATGTGCCAATGGCACGTGCGGCCATGTTGACCTAGTTGCAAGTCTTGCAAACCTAGGGCGCTATATTTGGCGTGGGCCAAAGGCATAGCGGCTTGGAAATATGGCTTGCGGCACGTGTTGGCATGTTCCAATGGCACGTGCGGCCATGTTGACCTAGTTGCAAGTCTTGCAAACCTAGGGCGCTATGTTGGGCGTGGGCCAAAGGCATAGCGGCTTGGAAATATGGCTTGCGACACGTGTTGGCATGTGCCAATGGCACGTGCGGCCATGTTGACCTAGTTGCAAGTCTTGCAAACCTAGGGCGCTATGTTGGGCGTGGGCCAAAGGCATAGCGTCTTGGAAATATGGCTTGCGGCACGTGTTGGCATGTGCCAATGGCACGTGCGGCCATGTTGACCTAGTTGCAAGTCTTGCAAACCTAGGGCGCTATGTTGGGCGTGGGCCAAAGGCATAGCGGCTTGGAAATATGGCTTGCGGCACGTGTTGGCATGTGCCAATGGCACGTGCGGCCATGTTGACCTAGTTGCAAGTCTTGCAAACCTAGGGCGCTATGTTGGGCGTGGGCCAATGGCATAGCGGCTTGGAAATATGGCTTGCGGCACGTGTTGGCATGTGTCAATGGCACGTGCGGCCATGTTGACCTAGTCGTAAGTCTTGCAAACCTAGGGCGTTATATTTGGCGTGGGCCAAAGGCATAGCGGCTTGGAAATATGGCTTGCGGCACGTGTTGGCATGTGCCAATGGCACGTGTTGGCATGTGCCAATGGCACGTGCGGCCATGTTGACCTAGTTGCAAGTCTTGCAAACCTAGGGCGCTATTTTGGCGTGGGCCAAAGGCATAGCGGCTTGGCATTCATTGTTGCCATGGTGCGCGTAGGGTGCGGCTTGGTTTGGCATTGTTGCCATGGCGCGCAATATGCGGCTTGGTTTGGCATTGTTGCCATGGTGCGCAGTATGCGGCTTGGTTTGGCATTGTTGCCATGGTGCGCAGGGTGCGGCTTGGTTTGGCATAGTTGCCATGGTGCGCGAGTGCGGCTTGGTTTGGCATTGTTGCCATGATGCGCGATATGCGGCTTGGTTTGGCATTGTCGCCATGGTGCGTGGCGCGATGCGGCTTGGTTTGGCATTGTTGCCATGATGCGCGAGTGATGCGGCTTGGTTTGGCATTGTTGCCATGATGCGCATGGTGCGGCTTGGTTTGGCATTGTTGCCATGGTGCGCAAGATGCGACTTGGTTTGGCATTGTTGCCATGATGCGCGTGTGCGGCTTGGTTTTGGAATTAGGGTTACGTGTTGAAAACCTAATCTGGTATTTTGAAAAAATACCCCTATTAATTATTTACACCTGAGTTAAATGCTCTTAGTTAATGTGTTGCGGGTAACACTAGGTCATGGGGTTTTACGATTTTACCCCTTGTCTAAAAACCACCATCAACATTAAGTCCCATGCTTAGCTCGGAACATGGGCTTTGTTGCGAGGTAAGCATAAGATGGTGACAAACTATTAACAACAAACCGTAAAGAAAATTGAAGGAGGCTTGTCTGACCTTTTATAAATAGGATTTGGAATCCTTGCCTCTGGTAGTTTTGCACAAATCGGAGGCTAGCACAATTGGTGGGGCCGGTGCAGCTTGGGCGACGTTGGGAAATTGACGCGAGTTTAGGAAACTGAGCGTGCTAGCTGGGGGGACCGGCGCAAGGTGGGGAAGTTGTGCGTGCTTGCTTTGGTGAGACCGGGCGCAAGGTGTGGAAGTCTGTGCGTGCTTGCGGCGTGACTTGGGCGGTCATTGGGAAGTCGGTGCAATTGGTGGGGCCGATGCGGCTTGGGCGACATTGGGAAGTTGGGCGAGTTGGGAAACGAGCGTGCTAGGCGGTGGGACCGGCGCAAGGTGGGAAAGCCTGTGCGTGCTTGCTGGAGGCGGCGCAAGGTGTGGAAGGCGTGCGTGCTTGCAGGCGTGACTTGGGAAGTCGGTGCAATTGGTGGGGCCGTGCGGCTTGGGCGACATTGGGAAGTTGGGCGAGTTGGGAACTGAGCGTGCTAGGCTGGTGGGACCGGCGCAAGGTAGGGAAGCTGAGCGTGCTTGCTGGCGGGACCGACGCAACTTGGGCGGCATTGGGCGTTCTTGTGAGCCCGCACGATTTTTGGTAAAGGGAAATCCTTCCCTATTTCAGAATCTTCTTGCCCACATCTATATAAAATCCCTTTCTCTCATCTTGCACCTTATTCCTTTCATCCTTTCCTACTAGTGGCAGAGTCACAAAGAAAAACCAGCTTCCAGATATGTCTTCCAGTACTTCTCTTGTTTCCCTTTTTATGTAGGTGTAAACCCTAAGAGTGGGCATTTATATATTGCGCATATAATTTCTTGGCGTGTCTCTTGTAGAAAATATTGTATGTATGCGCCCAAGGGAAATATTGCATATATTATTCGAACCCGTAGGAAAGTGCTCCATATATAATTTTGAACCCGAAGAAGGATATTGCAGACGCACTTGAGCCCGTATAAAATACATGCGTATAATTACGAACCATGAAGCAAATACTGCGTGTGCAGTTTCGAACCCGTAGAGAATACTGTATATGAATCCCGAAGAAGAATACTGTATATGTGCTTCATATGACTTCGAACCCGTAGGAAATATCGCATATATGAATTTTCGGTCCTGAAAGAAATACTGCGCGTGCAATTTTTGAACCCGTAGAAAAATGCTCCATATATAATTTTGAACCCGAAGAATGATACTGCAGACGCACTTGAGCCCGTATAAAATACTGCGTATATAATTTGAAACCTGAAGAAAATACTGTGCGTGTGTATTTTTGAACCACGAAGAAGATATTGCGTGTGTATTTTTGAACCCTGGAGAAAATATTTTTGCGTGTGTATTTTTGAACCCCGGAGAAAATACCCGTGTGTATTTTTGAACCCTGGAGAAAATGTGTACGTGTGTATTTTTGAACCCCGCAAAAATATTGCGTGTGTATTTTTGAACCCCGCAGAAAATACCGCGTGTGTATTTTTGAACCCCGCGAAAATACCGCGTGTGTATTTTTGAACCCCGGAGAAAATACTGCGTGTGTATTTTTGAACCCGTAGAGAATGCTCCATATATAATTCTGAACCCGAAGAATGATACTCAGTTTTGAGCCAGTAAAGAATACGCCATTTCTCTCTTTTTTTTTTTTTTTTTTTTTGTATTTCGGGTTTTCCTTTGTTGGGCGCGGTTATGTGTCGGGGAGATAATTTTGTCTTTCTCCGTGTGCAGATATCTTGTTACTAAGTTGTTATGAAGAAATCCGGTAAGATGTTACCTGAACAGAATTTCGCCTCATCGAAAGATGTCCATAGTTCCAAACCAAACACGGATGATGAATTCTTCGTCAAAAAACTTGCCTCTGCTCGGAAGAATCACCCAGGTTTCGTGCCAATTTTGTTAACCGGTGGTGAAGATGAAAAGAAGACACGTTCGGTTCGCCTAGAGAACACCATACGGTTTTGTCTTCATAAAGGGGTATATTCCTCTTCCAATATTGATTTCGGGATGTTCCAAAGCCCATTGCGTTCTTTTGATAGATGGGTTAAGTTCATGGTCTTTGTTTCGAAGGGAGAGGATGGTCTTGGAAGGGCGCAAGATGTTAGCGCCGGAAGGATGCAAATTGTTAGCACGAGTGTGGTACGCGGGCTAGCATGCGCGTGCGGCATGTGTGCACAGGTATGTGCGTCCGATAGCGCGTCGGTAAGCACGTCTAGTAAGCGCGTCACGCAAGCGCTTCTTTTCTTTCTTCTTACTGTTTCTTCTTTTGAAAAATGTCTAACTCAAGTTCGCGGGAGGAATCCGGTTCGGAGGATGATTACTGGGTAGAGCCACACGAAAACTTGCCTTTGGTGACCACCGCCGGTGACTTGGAGATGGGCGTTAGCCAATTGCGGAGCACGAGATGTGGCTCAAACGGCGGATGATTCTCTGATGGTTGCTGCCGTAGACATGGAAGAAGACCCTTTGCGAGTCGTGAGGCCAGGTGCAGGCGCCTTTTTTGATCCTCCGTACTTGGTTCCTTATCCAGGTCATGTGCTAGTTGGCGGCTTCAGCGTGCCGGCTAAGCACGAGGCGTTGTACACCAGAATCTGGGAGAAGTACAGACATATGGCCACAACCAAGAAAGTCACTAGTCGATTTGCACTGGTTAAGCGTGTGGAAGAGGCTTTATCTTCCATCGAGGATATGCTTGAGGTGGCTGGTCACACCGTTTCAAGACGTTATTGCCGACTGGGAGCACCATCGCGACGTGTGCGTAGAAAAGGAGTTCAACACTTCGTGGTTTGTCGAAGGCCTTGCTGAGATCCAAAAGTTGAAAGATGCAGCAATCGAAAGCCTTTCCGCCGAGGAGATTGCACGACAGGAGGTGGAACTCGAAAAGCTTTCCAAGATGTTTACTATAAAGAGAGCGGCTCTTGAAGATGCAAAGTTGACTTTTTCCAAGAAGAGCAGACTTCTGTTGGATGATTTTCCTTGAACGTTTCTCTGTTGATCTTTCATTTAGGTTCTTCTTTTTTTTTTTGAAAGACATATTGGATGTCTGGTTCAAAGCTTGACCTTTGATAGACAGCTGGTAGCTTTTTTGGGTGTTGGATTATTTCTGGGATGAATGGTTTTGATAATATGACTCTGATTATGTTTTTGGAAAGGAATATTGCTTCTATGAGAGTGTGTGCTAGCAATTGGCACAAGACTCAGCAGTATGACGGTTTTACTAGGAACCTAAAAATAGATCGTATATCTTGCGCAGTCTAAATTTACTCACTTCATAGGTTTTGTGAACACGCCCCTCTCCGTGTAAAAGGCGGCTTTGCTGGTAGCATCGTCAGCAAGTCCCCAATCGTTGATAGCATCTTCGGCGAGTCCCCGTTTTCTCGTGTAGTTTTTGCAACCGGTAACCGGGTCGTCCCGGTAGTTGAGTCGGATCGAGTGGTAGCATCTTCGGCAAGTCCCCAATTTCTTGTGTAGTTTTAACAACTGATAACGGGTTGCTGGCAGTTGAGTCGGACCGAGTCGCAAGTCCCCAATCGCTGGTAGCATCTTCAACGAGTCCCCGGTTTTGGGTGTAGTTTTACAACCCAGTAATGGGCGTCTAGCGATTGAGTCGGATTGAGCGGTAGCATCTTCGGCAAATCCCAGTTTTCTCGTGTAGTTTTACGACTAGTAACCGGGTTGTCTCGGTAGTTGCGTCGGATTGAGTCGCCTTCCCCCACCATCTTGACATCCGGGTCGAAGAACGAGATCGACAAACTGACATTGTAGCCGATAGATCAATCCTCCCGCTGTGGTCGCCAATTGTTTATGGGTAAAAATCGTTTCTGCTGATTTCGGTAATTTCGGTGGGTGAGTGAGAAACTGGTTCAAACCCTAAACAAATGTGCTGCACGTGAGCACTTTATAGATTCGAGAGATCGATCTGTACAAGTCCGGCCTAAACCAAGAAATGGCCGTTCCAGACTTGCTTCGGTCACAAAAGTGGAGGAGAAGGGTTGATTTGGGGAGGGAAGCAAAGAAAGGTGTTGAGGAGAGTAGTATCTCGACTTGTATCAGAAAAGTGAAAGCTTAGGAAGCTTGCAAGAGATGGAAGCTTTTGGGAGAGCTTGCAAAGTTGCCTTTCTGAGAGTGTAAGTGTAGTATATTTCTCCCCGACCGAGACTTGTTGTCTGGTGGAAATAGGTAAGACCTATTTATACAAGTCGAGATTGAAACGTACCCTGGCCTCATGAAGGAAGAGAGTAAAGGGTGAAATAATGGGAGGAGGTGGTAACCGCATGGTTTAATGGGCGAAAACGTTTTCACCATTATTTCCTCTTTTATTTGACCGCTTTATTCCTTTTCACGCTTTCTTAATGTGAGCGTAGTGTACGCTGCATCTTTGTGACCGCCAAACCAAAACCCTAAAGAAGCATCCCCGCCAGTGTCGATCTCTCGAGTGTTGGTTGCATCTTGAGTGCAAGTGGCGCTGCTAGTGGCGCGTGTGGCATGTGCCAATGGCATGTGCGGAATGCCTTGGTGGTAGGTTGCACGGTTTGCAAGTTAGGTTACCAGGCGTGTGTGTTTGGCATGTGCCAATGGCATGTGCGGAATGCCTTGGTGGTAGGTTGCACGGTTTGCAAGTTAGGTTACCAGCGTGTGTGTTTGGCATGTGCCAATGGCATGTGCGGAATGCCTTGGTGGTAGGTTGCACGGTTTGCAAGTTAGGCTACCGGCGTGTGTGTTTGGCATGTGCCAATGGCATGTGCGGAATGCCTTGGTGGTAGGTTGCACGGTTTGCAAGTTAGGCTACCAGTGTGTTTGGCATGTGCCAATGGCATGTGCGGAATGCCTTGGTGGTAGGTTGCACGGTTTGCAAGTTAGGCTACCAGCGTGTGTGTTTGACATGTGCCAATGGCATGTGCGGAATGCCTTGGTGGTAGGTTGCACGGTTTGCAAGTTAGGCTACCAAAACAGTTTGGCATGTGCCAATGGCATGTGCGGAATGCCTTGGTGGTAGGTTGCACGGTTTGCAAGTTAGGCTACCAGCGTGTGTGTTTGGCATGTGCCAATGGCACGTGCGGCCATGCTGACCTAGTTGCAAGTCTTGCAAATCTAGGGCGCTATATTTGGCGTGGGCCAAAGGCATAGCGGCTAAGAAATATGGCTTGCGGCACGTGTTGGCATGTGCCAATGGCACATGTGGCCATGTTGACCTAGTTGCAAGTCTTGCAAACCTAGGGCGCTATATTTGGCGTGGGCCAAAGGTATAGCGGCTTGGAAATATGGCTTGCGGCACGTGTTGGCATGTGCCAATGGCACGTGCGGCCATGTTGACCTAGTTGCAAGTCTTGCAAACCTAGGGCGCTATATTTGGCGTGGGCCAAAGGCATAGCGGCTTGGAAATATGGCTTGCGGCACGTGTTGGCATGTGCCAATGGCACGTGCGGCCATGTTGACCTAGTTGCAAGTCTTGCAAACCTAGGGCGCTATGTTGGCGTGGGCCAAAGGCATAGCGGCTTGGAAATATGGCTTGCGGCACGTGTTGGCATGTGCCAATGGCACGTGCGGCCATGTTGACCTAGTTGCAAGTCTTGCAAACCTAGGGCGCTATGTTTGGCGTGGGCCAAAGGCATATCGGCTTGGAAATATGGCTTGCGGCACGTGTTGGCATGTGCCAATGGCACGTGCGGCCATGTTGACCTAGTTGCAAGTCTTGCAAACCTAGGGCGCTATGTTGGGCGTGGGCCAAAGGCATAACGGCTTGGAAATATGGCTTGCGGCACGTGTTGGCATGTGCCAATGGCACGTGCGGCCATGTTGACCTAGTTGCAAGTCTTGCAAACCTAGGGCGCTATGTTGGGCGTGGGCCTAGCGGCTTGGAAATATGGCTTGCGGCACGTGTTGGCATGTGTCAATGGCACGTGCGGCCATGTTGACCTAGTCGCAAGTCTTGCAAACCTAGGGCGCTATATTTGGCGTGGGCCAAAGGCATAGCGGCTTGGAAATATGGCTTGCGGCACGTGTTGGCATGTGCCAATGGCACGTGAGGCCATGTTGACCTAGTTGCAAGTCTTGCAAACCTAGGGCGCTATATTTGGCGTGGGCCAAAGGCATAGCGGCTTGGCATTGCCGGCATGGTGCGCAGTGGTGCGGCTTGGTTTGGCATTGTTGCCATGGCGCGCGAAGATGTGGCTTGGTTTGGCATTGTTGCCATGGTGCGCAGGGTGCGGCTTGGTTTGGCATTGTTGCCATGGTGCGCAGGGTGCGGATTGGTTTGGCATAGTTGCCATGGTGCGCAGTATGCGGCTTGGTTTGGCATTGTTGCCATGATGCGCAGTATGCGGCTTGGTTTGGCATTGTTGCCATGGTGCGCAGTATGCGGCTTGGTTTGGCATTGTTGCCATGATGCGCAGTATGCGGCTTGGTTTGGCATTGTTGCCATGGTGCGCAGTATGCGGCTTGGTTTGGCATTGTTGCCATGATGCGCAGGGTGCGGCTTGGTTTGGCATTGTTGCCATGGTGCGCAGTATGCGACTTGGTTTGGCATTGCTGCCATGATGCGCAGGGTGCGGCTTGGTTTTGGAATTAGGGTTCTGTGTTGAAAACCCTAATCTGGTATTTTGAAAAAATACCCCTATTAATTATTTACACCTGAGTTAAATGCTCTTAGTTAATGTGTTGCGGGTAACACTAGGTCATGGGGTTTTACGATTTTACCCCTTGTCTAAAAACCACCATCAACAACAGTGTATTTCATTACCTCGTAGTGTGGGACATGTGATATCCATCTTAAGTTCTCTGAGATACTTTCTCTGTCGTCTGCCAACTCTTTTTCAACCTGAAATTCATTATTAGGATGAACCTTGACTTTAAAGGAATATAACACATCAAACAAGACACTTTTTCTACAACCTATTACCTCATTTTTTAACCACTCGCCAAAAGAGTTAGAGTGCTCTTTCTCCCGACCATGCTCGCTTTTTAGTAGAATATTTAGTTTCCAAATAGAGCTTGTGTCGGGTGGGTATGTACAATAACCAATGTTATTATATTTTGTACCAAAAAAAAAAAAAACAGGAAAATAAACAAATTAATACTTACTCTATGTAAGGCTCAATTTCAGGCGTGTTCTGCATTACATAGAAATGTGCTTGTCTCAACTGTTCAGGGGTAACGATACACGACTCTTCAGCTGATAGCGGTTCTCCCTCCTGAGATGTATTATGCCTATCCAGTGGAATACCTATTGTCCTGATGCTTTTATGGTACTCACAATATATCTCAATCGTCTCTTCTGCAACATTCTCTTCGGCAATGCATCCACAAGGTTGATTCTTGTTCCGCACATGCCCCTTTATAACCTTCATACACCTTTCGAAAGGATACATCCATCGAAAGCAAACCGGACCACATAATTTCACTTCCCTGGTAAGATGTACAGTTAAATGAATCATGATGTCGAAGAAGGATGGAAGAAAATACTTCTCTAGTAAGCATAACGTCACACAGGGATCCTCTTGCAATTTATATAGCTCTTCCACCTTGATTTCTTTGGCAGATATTGATCTGAAAAAGAAACAAAACCTGATAATAGCATATCTCACAGGTGTAGCAATAATTGACCGAATAGCGACGGGCAAAAATTGTTGCATAAGCATATGATAATCATGTGATTTAAGTCCGACCAGCTTACGCTCTTTTAGGTTCACAAGGGTGGAAAAATTCGAACAATACCCTTCTGGAACTCTTAACTCGGATAGTGTCTCCAAGAATATGTCTTTTTCTTCCGTGGTTAATGTATAACATGCTGCGGGAAGTATCGTTCCTTTGTCATCTGTCTTAGGGTGTAACTCCGATTTTAACCCCAAACACACCAAATCCTTTCTGGCGTTTAATCCATCTTTTGTATTCCCGTTGTGCAGCAACGTTCCAACAAGACTTTGTCCTACATTCTTTTCGACATGCATGAAATCAATACAATGTTGGACATCATTATAACGCCAATATCTAAGTAGTCGCTGCCATATGTTGTACTTGCTCCAGTAAGTGGTTTCCCTGCCTTCCTCTTCCTCACCTGACCTATCGACTTCCTTTGATATTTTTCTGATGCGTTTCATCTTTCCACCTTTTCCAGGTGTAGCCTGCACGTCTTCCCCTTGATTATTCGTCCCCTTCTTTCCCCATGAATTCTTTATACATTTTACCTCCTCATATATTTCCCCGGTCATTGGTTTTGGAGCAGTCTCCCACTCTTGTTTTCCGCCAAATACCTTCTTCTGCCTTCTGAATGGATGCTCATAGGGTAAAAATCTTCTATAACCAACATAAACATTCTTGTTTGAGTCATGAAGCCTAATACTGTGAGTTTTTTTCCGACACACCACACAACCATGATATCCAGCGTAGCGACAACCACATAATGTACCAAGAGCAGGATAATCGTTTATCGTCCACAAAATAACCACACGTAGAGTAAACATTTCTTGGGCATATGCATCCCATGTTCTCTTTCCCTTCTCAAATAAGAATTGAAAATCTTTAACAAGAGGTTCTAAAAAGACATCAATGTTGTTTCCAGGCGCACCGTCTATAAGCAACGACAACATGATGAACTTTCTCTTCATACACAGGCCTGGTGGAAGGTTATAAATCACAACTAAAACTGGCCATACACTGTGATGTTTGGTGCCTATGTTTACATCAACTCCATCAGCCGAAACAGCTAACCGCAGATTTCTTGGATCACCTTTAATTTCTGGGAAATTGTTATCTATCTCTCTCCAAGCATGTGAGTCTGCCGGATGACGTAAAACACCGTCTTTGTTTCTAGTGGTATGGTGCCATATCAAATCTTTTGCTGTAGGCCTCGATTGAAACAACCGCTGAAATCTTGGGATGATGTCGAAGTACCACAATACCTTTGCTGGAACATTCTCGTACACTTTACCATCCCCGTCAACTTTCCATCCGGGTGCTTTACAAGTAGGACGCACTTTTTCATCCTTGTACTCGTTCCAATAAAGAATGCGATTGTTGATACATGCATGTATCTTTGTGTACCCTGAACCCATTGCTTTCAATATTTTCTTTGCCTGATATGTACTCCTCGCCATTAAATTACCTTCTTTGGGAAGCATGTCCTTTAACAAGGGTAACAATTCATTAAAAAACATGTCCGATGCACCGTGCTTACTCTTCAACTTGAACAACTGCACAATTGCAGACAACTTTGTGAAGTTGGGACATCCTTCGTATAAGGGCTTTTCAGCATCTTCAAGTAATTTTTTAAACTTTATAGGGTCATCTGCGAACTCTTCTGCAGCCTGCATCATATCTATAGTGTCCGGAGCATCAGTGGGAGTTCCCATTCCAAAATCTTCGTCTGGAGCATCGGTGGGAGATCCCATTTCAAATTTAGCATGCATACCATTGTTGACGTTAACAGGCCTACTACTAGTTATTGCCTCATCCTTTTCCCCATGCTTATTCCAAATAATATACGTTTGATCAATTCCATTTACGAATAAATGATCTTCTACGTCACCAACTAAGCATGCACAAAGATTTTAACAATCCGTACATGGACACAGCATAAGAAATTCATCATATGTCTCACCCTCCTCCTTGAGATGGTTGACAGCATACCGCAGAAACGCCGCGACTCCTTCTCCATAGCGTTTCTTCGTTCTATTAGTACTCATCCATGATTTATCCATTCTGAAACGCAAAGAGAACCAGTAGATCAATTACATCAGTTGCACTCAAATGAAAGAAAAAACTGATAAATAAATTCAGAAATACAAGATTAGCAATAACTAATAAATATGTTTCATTTCAAAACAGTAGTTATCCCCTCACTTGACAATTTAGACATACAAGTCTTGAAATTACTAATAAATTCAGCACCATTTGAAGCATAAAAAATCTACATGGACAAACATGGCAATAACAGATGAAACATGACATATGCAATTTCCCTCATAGAAACCCATAATCATTCCACACAAACCCATAATCACACATCCATTATTAACTCAGGAAAATTGGTCTAGTACTTTCAGTATATTGTGTCATTTCAAGTTTTGGAAAACTCAATCTGGAGAAGATGGGAGCAAACTGAATCTGGATGATAATAAGACAGATTCTAAGTGGTATTATTTATAATGCATAGAGTTTGAACTGTGGCCAATTCATAGTACAACAGCGAATATGAAAAATGAGCAACTAAAGAGTCGCCTAAAGCAAAAGGCCAAATGCTGATATCTAAGTAAAGCAAGGCTTGATAACATACCTATAAGTAAATTTGAATCCGTTTTAGTGATTCTTTAAAAAACTGCCTTCCTTTTGTGGCCTTTCTCCTCATCTCAAAGTGCTGATTTAGTAGAAATTAGATCCAGAAACAGCAAATCCCAGGCAACTGTTGCAAAAAGTTAAGAATTTTATCATTGCAAATTCTTCCAGAGGTCTTAACTGAAAATGCTCGAAACTGCACGATGGTATTATATATAAAGCAAATCACTAAATCTGGCTCTCCTAGTACAGTCACACTATTGTCTAAAGTTCATAATCCCTGGAACTGGAAACTCAATGCTTTCACTGAAGAATAATGACACCCATGAAACGGAATAGAAGGATTCCAAAAACACATGAATGTAGCCAAAGATTGTAACAACAAAAACGTGTTTCCAAGAAGAGTTGTATCAACATCGTTGAAGCATATAATATCTAGTCATTAAGCTCTCTCAATCAGCAAATACACATAACATTGACACATGTAATTGCCAAATTGTCAACAACAACATACACATTTAGACTATAACTGTAATGGACAGAAATTTTTAGCTCCCACCGAATCGGGATCCGACTCGACTAGAAAGCACAAATCTTCCATCACGTCACTCGGAAAAATGAAATAAAAATAGTAGAGTATACTCTTAATTCAGAATTCAAGCAACAGTGGATACCTGTCCAATGGTAAAAATGAGAATATAAGTAATCATTTGTAGCAAATTATTTTGAAAATTAGACGCCAAGCAACAGTGGATACAAATGTTACTGCACAGAACACAATACTTAAGTAATAGCTCGCAATAAGATTGAACACTCTGTACTAAAACAAGACCAATTACCATCCACACTAGTCTTGTAGCTAGCATTTTGAAAACTCAGTATCACACACAGTAGAAAACTAAAAGAAAGTGGCATATAAGACAAGGCCGAGTACACCAATAATTTGTAGACAAAGTTTCAGACTTAAGAATACCAGCGAGTTTCAAAAATGTAACAATTCATAAGCAAAATCTCCTACCCAGTGACAAATAAAAATTAGCTAAATACTTTGATAAGAAGAGCTTAGACGGAGTCTGTAAGTACAACTTAGTAATACACAATTAGGATAAACTAAAGGGGCAAATATATATAAGCATGTGATTATCCTGCAAGAATATACCCAATAAGTTAGTTAAATCTCCATGCTCTGGAACTAACTTTTCATAGAGTTTCAACAAACACCAGAGAAGAACACAATAGATGCTTCAATTCAAATTTAACCTTCCAAAGATTTGCCTCGATTCAATAATCTAATGCATTCAGTCAACATGATTCATATCACATGTAAACTCAGATTACAACTAAACTATCTTGCTAATGGCTATCACTTAAAAATTGTACATTTGGTCTGCAGACTCAAAGAATATGGGTGCTAATGCTGTTGAGCTTAGCTGAGTATGTCAGTATTAATGGTTGTTCCCAGATGAATAGTTTATGAGCTTCTAATACAACACTACAAAATAATCAACTTATTAACAGGATTTTGCAGAGAAATTGATTGAAATCAAAGTTGTAAATAAAAAAATAAGCAGAAATTTACCTTTCTCCCCAATTTCTTCAACTTTTCTTTCTTTGATTTTAGTCCTTGCAGATAAAATACACATTAATCAACAAATATTGAAGATTTAATGAATCAGAAAAGGGGCAATGTTTGTAACTGAAGTATAACCTTAATAGAACTTGATTGAAATCGAAAACAATAACAAAATAATCTCAAGATGCACCATCTGTCACTCTAAATAAGAACCCAATTTCATTTTGTAGTGTATCTTTCAAATCAAAAATCATAAGTTATTTAGCTATAGATAAGCCTAAAAAGGATATACCTTGCTGTATTTGACCTCTGATAATTCCCCAAATAAGTTATATCTCTTAACATCTCTTAGTTGATTTTAGGGTTGAGATTTATAGCTATTCCAAAACACCAAGAGGGAATAATCCCCGCCCAAAAGGATTTTCTTTTGATTTTCATCCCGCCCAAAAATTGTGAGGGTTCAAATCGAAGGCTTTTTGACTGAGATTATTACCGCTTGATATTCTTCTTCCATTCAACACCATCATCCTATGGCGATGCAGATATGTTTCCAAAATTGTAGAACAAAATTTCGATGAATAACCCCTAATTTTCTGGCAAAATATCAGATGGAGGAGAAATCTGCTACCTAAGATAGAGATGAGGATGAATACGCTAGATCTAGACTGGACTGTGGAGGAGAAAACTATTTTCACATTGTTTCCATCAAAACACGCGTCAGTTTTTTTGGTTTTTTTATCTTTTTTTTTTTTTTCCTTCTTTCTTTCTTTTAGTTGGGCGTACAATTTTTTGTTTTTTTATCTTTCTTTTAGTTGGGGGCGTACAAGGCAGAAGTAAAGGCTTTGGTCTTTTATTTTCAATGATCCTTGACTAGGATTGACTGACACCAATAAAATAAATGCAGAGGTTTTTTTGTTAAATATTGGGGTTACATGGCATATGGCAGCCAATATTGGGGTAATTGTCGAGTTTCGTTCATAAATATGAAGAAATTGGAACTTTATCCTTTCGAACTGAGACGATTTGTATCAAAATTTAGTTACATGATCAAGACTAGACATTTGATTTCAAAATTTGACCGAGTCGAAACGGGTTCGGGCAAAACTGAAGAAACAATAACTTTATCCTTTAGAATTCAAGAGATTTGGGTCAAAATTTAGTCACATAAGCAAGACGCGACACTTCAAGTGAAAAATTTGACCGAGTCGAAAAGTTTTTGGAAAAAAACTGAAGAAGCAGTAATTTTATCGTTTAGAATTAAGGCGATTTGGGTCAAAATTTAGTTACACAAGCAAGACTCGACTCTTCAAGTGAAAAATTGATCGAGTTGGAAAGTGGAGGAAAACTGAAGAAATTGTAACTTCATCTTTTCGAATTTAGGCGATTTGTGTCAAAATTTAGTTACATGATCAAGACTAGACATTTGATTTCAAAATTTGACTGAGTCGAAACAGTTTCGGGAAAAACTAAAGAAACAATAATTTTATCGTTTAGAATTGAGGCGATTTGGGTCAAAATTTAGTTACATAATCAAGACTCGACACTTCAAATGAAAAATTGACCGAGTTCGAATGAGTTCGAGAAAAACTGAAGAAATTGTAACTTCAACTTTTCGAATTTAGAAGATTTGCGTCAAAATTTAGTTACATGATCAAGGCTAGACATTTTATTTCAAAATTCGACCGAGTCGGAACGGGTTTGGGAAAAACTGAAGAAATAATAATTTTATCATTTAGAATTGAGGCGATTTGGGTCAAAATTTAGTTACATAATCAAGACTCGACACTTCAAATGAAAAATTGATCGAGTTGGAATGAGTTCGAGGAAAACTGAAGAAATCCTCTGAGAGAACTGTGGATATTTTGATTGAATTAAATAGAAATACTTGATTGAATTAAATGGAAATAGATACATAAATTAGTCATAGCGAGTATAATCACTATGAGTGATTATGATCTAGTGATTTTTTTATTAAATTATGTAAAATTGTACACAACTGGATTGGCTTAGATGATAATCAATCATATCGAGTTTGGTCTAATAATCTTATGGGAGAATTGTCGACGATTTGATCTAACAGTCATTATGACTCAATATACTCTTTATGGATGGTTTATCCATATGTATTTACATAATACTTCAATCAAATTATCCATATGATTTGATCAACAATTTGATCGATCCAACTATTCACAATTTTGCATATATCGAAAATCATTAGATCATAGTCGTTATGACTGAATGTACTCGTCATGGCCGGTTTATCCATGTATTTCCATCTACTTTAATCAAATTTCCCGCAATCTTCCAAGAAGATTACTCGACCATACTTGCTATGACCAATTCTCAACAAATTTGATCAAACTATTCACAAATTTGCATAAATCGAAAATCACTATATCACGTTCATTATGACTCAATATACTCGTTATGGATGGTTTATCCATATGTATTTCCATAATACTTCAATCAAATTGTCCCCAATATTCCCATAAGACTACATGAATGTACTTGCTATGACCAATTCTCAACAAATTTGATCCAACTATTCACAATTTTACATAAATGGAACATCACTAGATCATAGTCATTATGACTGAATATACTCACTATGTTTGGTCTATCCATTTATTTTCATTCACTTCAATCAAACTATCCACAATTCTGGTCAGCATTACCAGATCATACTCGTCAGGAATGATTATCAGCAAATTCATTCCAACTGTACACAATCTTTGGTTATTCCATTGAACCTTTAGATCATTGTCGAAATTATCAAATAGGGCTCGGTATAACTGATTACACGCCTGATTATATGTATTCCAATTTTCCTCAATTTTCCCCTAACATTACTGGATCCACACTTATTTTCCTAATTATCCATAAAATCCAATGCAATTTAAATTTACTTTGTTCCAAACAAAGAAAACAAAATGTCTTGATTAATATTTTTAGATCACATGGTTTAACCCACCAGTCCAGCCCAGTCCATTATGGTTTTAAGGTTTTAATTATGTTATTTCCACATACATCGAATAGGATGTCCTTAGTAAATCTAACGGTGCATGATAGTTATCATCAGCCCAACCATTAGTTAGATCAATAGACAAGCACCTCTTATCTTACGCTCTGCAACACAAAAAACTCTATTAACTTTTATCTTTCCTCCTCAACCAAAGTTACAGAGCGGAGAGACCTAGAGATAACTAAGTCGAAGGAGATAAAGTTCTTGGCTGAAAATCAGGGAAAGTTTGAGATTTGTTAGAGAAAAAAGGGAAATCAGGTTTCTAAATTTTGGAAATATTTTTAGCTCTACCGTAGGATCAAAATCAAATGGTGTTTTCTTAGGAGATTTTTTCCGAAAGAAGAAATCGTAGATGAAACTCAATCTTTTTTTCAGTTCACCCTAAATAATTTTGAGCGGGATGAAAATCAAATGCAAAATCTTTTGGGCGGGATTATTCAATTTGTTCGACTATATAAAGAGCCCTAAGATGATGAGGAATTGCATCCGATTTCAGCTAAATCTTACAAAGGTAAATCTTGTTCTCGATTTTTCCTTCGTCTAGAAAGCTTAGTTATTCAAACCCTAATTGATTCAAACCTTAATTTTTGATTCAGACCCAATTGATTCAAAGGTTAAGATTTGACTCAAACCCTAATTCTTAATTTTTGATTCAAAGGTTAATTTTTGACTCAAACAAAACCCTAATTGATTTTAGTTTCCGTGTTTTAGTTTTTTTCTTTTTTTCTTTTATTAGTATGAGTAATTGGTACTTCAGATGTTGCTCTACATTCTTATTTTAATTATTGGTTTTTGACAGAAGGGAATATATGTGGATACTGAGATTTTATAAAAGTCAGTCAATTTTTAGTGTTTAGTTATGCATCTAATTTCTGAACATAAATCAAGGTGTGTAAGAAAAGCAATAAAATTGATAGATTATTTTCATATTTGATTCATTGGCAGCAGGGTTTATGCACCTATTTATGTCTTATTAAGAAGAAGACTGGTGTTCTCTTGGGAACTTCTGGATGAATCTATTACCCATTGTTCTAGTGTTTAGTCTAGATACATATATGCATGTTTAAGCTTTTCCTCTGTTATGCTTAGGATCTTTATGCATAATTTATTTATTAGAATGAGTATCTAAATACATGAATTTCCAGAGTATATATGTATATTTCATGACTGTGCATACACAGAGTGTTCTACACATAGGTTGCTCTTTGATTTTTTAAGGTGTTGTGCATGTTTGAACTTGAATCTTGCTTGAGTGCTTTCAATGCTCTAGTAAAAACCTCAATGAGTGATCATTTTACTGACTCGAGGTTGTTAGAAAAACCCTCATGGACATAAGTCACCTTACAATTGGTTCGATACAATAGTTTCATATTTTTTGGATAGGTTTGGTTAGGACTGTTAACTGTTATAAAGACATCAAATAGAAGTTTGAGGTTTCGGAATACCTATGTGATCACTTTTAGACTACCTTCGATCAGATTTTCAGAGTGTGGATGTACATTTGCATTAAGTATGGTAATATCAAAGTGCACCTTATGAGTATCTACAGAGTTTCAATCTATCTTGAGATTATTTTTTGGAATTTGTCCACTTAATTTTTTAAGGCATACTCAATGAACTGAGGAGTTACTTGATTGTTTGCAGGTTGGGGTTGAGCATTACTGTTATCTTAAGGTGATTATTTTTCTTGCTAAGTCTTAATCTTAGGTGGGTAATAACTATCATTTTTGAATTGGGAAAAATAATATGTCAATTTTGTGCCTTAGCGTATTAGGTACAAATTTTTTAACTGGCCATTCTTGCTGTTTGTTTGGGTCTGGTGTCATTACTAGTTTTATTAAACCTTTCTTACTTTGTTGTATTTATGAACGTTAATTTTCTATTTCTGTAACACTTGTTACAAGTTACAACTAATTTGTATTTACAATTTTTTTTCTTTTGATGTTCTGAGACCGCATCCTGCTCTTGCACCTAAGCATACTATTACTTCTATCAACTGTCATGCTAGCAGTATGAAAGGAGAATTCAAGCTGTGCTTTCCATTTTCTTTGTTACAGAATAGTTGTAGTTTTTTCCCAAAATACTATCATCAGGAGGAGCATTCATCCAAGTTAGTACTGACATAATCAAGACCATTTTAATTGACTGTTATATTGAATACCAGACCTGTTCATCAACTCAAATGTTATGACATAATATCATGTTTTATAATCAAATCATCATTATGCTCGATTTTTGGATCGAGTATTTGTTTGATGTTACTGCAAGCGTATACAAGAATGAAATATATGCAACCAATAATATAATCCTTTGCTTGTGTCTAGCTTATTAACTTTTGACTTTTGATTGAAAAGAATTTATCCCATATTTGATTGAATCATATATATGTATATGCAGTTTCTGATATGCCTACGCACGAGAATTCCAATTGGGAGACAGAGTATGATGATGATGAGTATGCTGACAATGAGACTGCAGCCTTGGAGGTTCAAGCCTTGCAGAATGTAGGACAGTCAGAGGATGAAGGCGAAGATAGCGATGGTAGTGGCACCAGTTCCGATGGTGATAGCTCCAGTTCCGAAGGTGACAACTCCAGTTCTGATGATGAATCTACTGAAAGTCCTAAACATCCTGGTAATGTCTGATCTGTTATACTATCTTGTTTGATTTGGACTAAAGTAGAATTAGAATGAGTATACTCTTACACCATGTTTACTCTTATTTTGGGTTTTTAAACTATAAAAGACACAGGGGCTCCAAACAATACAGTAGAGTCTGAGGAGAATATTGTTCGAGGTTTAACAAGACTTAAGAAGCTGAAGAAAAAATTTAACGGCAAGAAACACGTGATAGAATTTGATAAACTTGGTTGATTTAAGGGGGAGTATAAATCTGAAATTGCTAGTTACATGGGTATATTGGTACGTCGAGACGTTGGTCTCAAGCACTTGAAGTGGAAGGAAGTGAAGTCAGTGTTGAGGGATAAGTTATGGCACGAACTGTTGGTATGTATATGCTGATTTATATTCAATTTTAATATTATATTTGTTATTAATTTTTTGTTGGGTTACCCTAAGCATTAACATCCGAATCATATTTTGGCAGTTTTTATGAAATTGAGGAGACTATGAGAGGAAAAATTATGAAATATTTTGGTGAACATTTGCGCAACTTCAGAAGAAAGTTGTATGTAAAGTTTATAGTTCCCAATTTGGGTAAACCTGCTAAACTTAATAGGGTTCTTAAACAATATCGTGTTATTGTTAACCAAGAACACTGGGACAAGTTCGTAAAGTGGAGGCTGTCTGATGAATGCAAGGTTGTATATTACACTTTTTAGTGTTATTATTGATATTAATTCCATCTATTAGTATAATTTTCTTATGAATGAAATTCTTTGAATCTGTATGCTCAGGAATTTTCCAGTAAGGGAGTTAAGGCGCATGAGAACCACAAATATAACCATAGGACGGGAAGAGCAGGGTATTCTGGGCTGTTGGAAAAATTAGTAAGTCCAGTTTCTTATAAAAAATTAGTATTATTTCCATACACCAATGTCCCGTTAGCTTGTATGCTTAATTAAAGAGTACATCTAATGATATGAAGAGTATGTATCTAATATTAGGCTTGTTTATTTGATAATTGCTAGATTAAAAAAAAAGAGATTCGTGAAGATGAAAATCCTTCACGGTCTTTACTGTGGAGGAAGGCACATCAAAACAAAAATGGAGAATACGATGACGATGATGTTAGGGAAAAGGCAGCGCAACTTGTAATACGACTGAAACTACCTAGCTATTTGTTCAAATAAGTTGTGGCTTGAGTAAATGTGCAAATAAGTTGGTTTTAATTGATTAACACTTTTAATCCCCTAATTTTTTTTGTGCAGGAGGAGTTTGATAAGCAAGGAGAGAGATTTTTTAGGAAGATGGAACTTTGACGAAAAAAAAACCGAGCACTAGCGATTCTATCACACTTGTGTTTGGGGAAGAACATGGTGGGCGTGTAAGATGTGCAGGCAAGGGAGTGACTCCAACAACATATTGGCACCTACCACGGAAAGGAGCGTCCAAGGAGCACATTGAACTGAAGAAACAATTTCTTTTTTACGAAGAAATACTGGATGATGAAAGACGCGTTGGAGAAAGAGAGGAAGGAGAAAGACAAATTCATTGAAGAAATGAAGGAAATGAAGGAAGCAATGAGTAAATGTGCAAATAAGTTGGTTTTAATTGATTAACACTTTTAATCCCCTAATTTTTTTGTGCGGGGAGGGTTTGATAAGCAGCTGGAAGATGGAACTTTGACGAAAAACCAGATGTTTACCACCGATTCTATCACACTTGTGTTTGGGGAAGAACATGGTGGGCGTGTAAGATGTGCGAGGCAAGGGAGTGACTCCAACAACATATTGGCACCTACCACGGAAAGGAGCGTCCAAGGAGCACATTGAATCAAAGAAACAACGGATGATGAAAGACGCGTGAACCAAATGGAGAGAGAGAGGAAGGATGAAGAAATGAAGGAAATGAAGGAAGCAATGAATGCGCAGGCAAAAATGATGAGCATCTTAGTGTCTCAGCTAAAATCTCAAGGAGTATTGAAAAACAAAAAAAATCAAGAGCAAAAAGGCACAGGTATGTTTAACATCATCTAAGTAATTTTGATCAAGTATATATATCCTAATAAAATTTAAGTATCTAATATGTCAACTGCACTATATAGAAGTCTCCTATTAGAGAGAACTCAGAGAAGTCACTTATGCCTGAGGCCCCTGTTAGAAGCAATTCTTCGACTGAAAGGCGGGAATCTAATACAAATAGAAAGTACTCTGAATATCAACACATATCTCAGTCTACGGCATTGAAAGACAGTTCTGAACTCCAAATGGTATGTTCTTTTTCCAAGTATTTAGATATATATTGTTTTGAGAGTTCCATTTGTTGATGTTAATGTAACATATCTGTTTGCGGTCTGGAAAACACAAACAAAAGTCTCTTGCATCTGAGCATCTGCCCCTTAATTCTCCAAAAGAGCCTCAATCGAAAGACAAAATTGAACTTTCAACGGTATGTCCGTTTCACAGGTATTTAAGTATATATTATTTTGAGAGTTGAATCTGTTGATGTCAATATAGCATATATGTTTTGCAGATTGGTGGTAAATGTAAACTAGCTCATGCTTCACTGAGAAATATCATTGCATTGGGTAGCATTCTTCCATCAGTGCCGGGTCAATTAGTACATGGAGATGAGCTCAAGGATGATTGTGTCAGAGTGACGGTTGAAAAATCGATATTCAAGAATCATTGTTTGCCAATCCCATCTACTCATCTCAAAACAGTATAGGATGCTGAAAAATCTGTAGTAGCTTGGCCTAAAGAGTTTGTGATATGTTGCTCTACTGTAAGTTGCTTTATTATACATGGTTTATTACCTTGCTGATCCTGAGCATATAACTGTTAACATGGTTTCTTTCCATAATTATACATCCACTTGGTTGCTGCAGGGCCAGCCACTTTCAGACCCTGATGAACATGATGCCGACCCTGATGAACTTTCAGACCCTGATGAACATGATGCCGACCCAAACACTAAGAAGAGAAAGAAGAAGAAACCTTCAAATACAAAGAGTGTGGAACTGAAGTTTCGGAGATCCAGCAAGAGACTCAAGATTGCAGCCTAATTATTAAGAGAAATAGTCGAGGACCGTAGAATTTGTATGTTTAAACTTGTAGATCTCCCTTTGAAATTTTGTTATCTTAAGGTTATTGCAGAGGTTATCAAATATTAAGACGTTTGATCATATGATTAATAAAATTATTTTGGTTCAATTCTAATTGTAGTGTGATTAATTTTTGTGGATGGTAATTAAGGTGAGGTTTGATACACATGATCGAAAGAAGTGGCCAATAGTGGCCAATACTGTGGTTGAATGTAAAACACGCCACCATTTAGATTTTAAACAATGGCCATTCAATAAATTGAGCTATGAAAATTGCAATATTTGAGTGGCTAAAAGCTAATATTTGCCACATTGAATACGTTTTGTGTCATTTTATAAAGTTTATTGACATGGTTTGTTGTATCCTCTGTGTCCGAAAGATGAACAACAGCCACGTTGAGAACATTTGATGTGTCTTTGGCAAGTTTTTAGCCACGGTGCTACAAATTCTTAGTGGCCATAACTTATTAATTGGCCATGTAAAATGTTTATCACGTGTCCGAAAATATCGATGGCCATGGTACTATAGATTAAACGTGACTACAAGTCATGTATTAGCCATGTTAAATTATTTTTCATGTGTCCAAATGATAGAGATGGCCATGGTTAAGAAAAATTAGTGTGGCTGCAACTCATGAATTGGCCATGATAAAATTAATTTGCGTGTCCAATTGATGACAAAGGCCACGGCTATAATAAAATTCACGTGACTTTAAGGTAAACTTTAGTCACATATAATCAAATTGTGTGTCTATAAGGATCCTATGGCCATGGTGATAGTGAAAATGCTTAGCTACAAAAAAAAAAAATTGAGTACCATATAGACACGGTTTTACAGTTATGGCCATGGTAAATCATATTTTATAGCCACTCAAAATTTATGTAGCCATAAAGGTACCTCTTTGTCACGGCACCTGATGCCACATTTTTGGAGTGAAAAAAAATCCATGACCAAAAGCCTATGGACACGGTGATTAAGTGTGGCCAATGTGAAGATTTGTACTAGTGGGCATTGATGTGTAAGAAAATACAATGCCGGTATTGTTTAAAATTAGTTCATCTTTTTCAAGTGCAGTTCCAAAATGCCGGAACATTATTATGGAATGCCGGCACTTGTTTCCGGCTTTGGTTGTTTTGGCGGAACTGTCGTCGAGCATGCCGAAAATAGTACCCGGCATAGTAATTTAATTTTTTTTGAACTAATTCAATTTTCTTTTCATTCATTTCTTAGATTGTGACATACATTGATCAAACAAATTCCAAACCGCTTGGTCCGGATACGTCCGAATACTATAAAATGCCTCTGGTATGTTACCAAACAATACTTTTCACCTAGTTTTTAGAACTTTATGTGGGGATTGCTTGTAATGAACCTTATAATCTTCCATTGTTGTCCTAATGTAGGGAATAAAATCTCCAGAGGAAGCAATTGCTTGGGAAAAACAGATGGCTCTTAAGAACATGTGTGTGTTGGTGAGGAATACCCAACATTCAGATAATCATTTTGAAATGGTTTGCGAGAGAATTGGGCAATACAAGAAGAAGGATAGCCATAAGAGAAAGGGTTATGTATATCCAAAGAAGACTAATAGGGTATACAAGACTCGTATGAGGAAGGATAATTTCCCCTTTAAGCTTGTATTCTATTTAAGAGACAAAAAAAAAGGAATGGGATTGTACGGTGTGGTTTGGCCAACATAACCACCGGGATCTGAAAGATTTTGTTGGTCACTCTCTAGTTGCGAAGCTAAAACCTCGTGAATTCGAGGATGTAAAGATAATGACCAAAGCATGTATCAAACCAAGAGTGATTCTCAGAGGCTTCAAGGAAAAGGATAATCAGAACGTTTCTTCTCTAAGTACAATTTATAGCGCACAAGCAACCATTAGAAGGGTGGAATGGGAAGGGAGGACCGTTATGCAAGAATTTGAGAAGATAGTTTGGGATCACATCTACACGCGTATTATTAAAAGAGGACCGGACAACAAACCCCTTCAAATATTCATTGCGCATCCTTTGCTTTCACAATTGTCTCATACATGTTGTGGTGTTCTTATGATGGATTGCACCTACAAGACAAACAAATACAACATGTCGTTGTTCAACATCGTGGGGAAAACATCGAACAAGGTAACATTCACATTGGCTTGGTGTTTAATGGAAACGAGAGGGACTACAATTATCATTGGGCATTACGACAATTGAAATTATTGTTCCCGGAAAATCAATTTCCGAGGGTCATCATAACCGATCAAGAAGAAGCACTAATGAGTGTTATATCCGACGTATTTCCGGATGCACAAAATTTCCTATGTACGTATCATATAGGTCAAAATGTGACAAAACATTGTCATGCTTTGTTTGAACCCTCTAAGGTGGATATTAAGTAGAGAATGATTGGTCAACTAGAGGAAGATGTTCGCAAGAAGAAACTATCACCCGAAGAAGAAGAAGATGAAAGAGGAAAGATTAAAGAGCGAGTGGACAAAGAACATGATGAAAATCATAAAAAGTGGTTGGAATTTCTAAAGGATTGGGAGAAAGTTTATTGGTCTCTTACCGAGGATATATATGAAAAGAGATTGAACATGTTTAGTGCCAAATATAACGAAGTGTATCCAAGTGCGTGTCAAGAACGTACCTTTCAGTAGAGGCTGTCATGCATCTAGGTAATTGCTTGTATCCAAGTTGCCGCATCACACGTCGAGGATCAGCCATAACGTATCCCTTTGGGTGGAACAAAGGCCCTTGGTAAAATGCAATGTTATAAAACCTCATGTATTGGCGGTTCTCTCTAGCCTCCTTGTAAGGGTCGAACACAACATCTTTGGTAGTCATCGCGTCCAGAGCCAATCTCATTTTTGTCAGTCGACGAACGTTACCGGGCTTCAGATGGCTGTTGAACTCGTATCTCTTGGCTCTAGGCTCCTGATAGGTGTAGAATACACCGTATTTAATATCTAGTATTTATGCTTTCTTTGCGAGTTTTCTTGTAAATTATGTATCTTATGTTTACTTTTGAGTTTATTAGGTGCAATGGAGTCATTTGGAGCAAAAAGAAGTGAAAATAGCTACAAAAGTGAAGTCATAAGTGGAGAAAGGCCAAAGACCAATTGTAACTCGTTCAAATACAAGATTTCTAAGCAAAGGGCAAAATGGTCATTTTATCGGGAAGTGCTATTGGCATCCCAACTGGATGATAAGGGACACCTTCCTGTTAAGGGGCATTCAAGTTCAAGAGAAGTGCTAAAGGGAGTCCAGTCTTTTACAATAGGGGGCTGCCAAAGTTCAAATAATACTAAAGACACCCGACTTATTACTCAGGGCACTTCTTCTTCTTTATTCCAAAACAGCACACATGTAATGGAACTCGAATCTTGATGATCATGGAGATCACGACGGTGATAAATTTTGGAAGAAGTGATATTCGAATTCGAATACATCATTGGATTCCTAGAGATGATGTTAAGCTTGGGTAGGAGCCTGATTTCAAATCAATGGGCTCGACCAGGTCAGGGAAGCATCGGTGATGGCTGATGATCATGGTGATTGGTGGCTAATATTAAAGGAATCAAGGTTGGAGATTGAAAGTGGGTACTTGAGACTGTTTCAAGACTTGGGTTGGCTGGTGATTGATCGTTTAGTGGTCCGTTGGGTTACTGCCATTGATTTCGGTGATGACGAGTTTGATGATCAGTGATTGATTGAATGATGATAGAGACGATGGAGACGTTAGTTGCTACTCGAGAATGGCTGAGATGGGAATGAGCCTGGATTTGATTCATGTCCGAAGACGAGCAGATGGAGGAAGCTGTGGTCCGTATGATGATCGATATAATGGAGTTGGGTTGATGCCATTGTTGGCAGTGATGATGGGACTTCGGTGATTGGTTAATGAGGAGGCAAAAGAAGTTCAGGGAGATGCTGCTACCGTTGGAGCTCGAGTAACAGTTGTGATGAGTTCGGAGGAATTGAAATGTATGATGGCTGCTGCCATTATCGATGGTTGAGAAGAGCTCGGGAAACACAAAGAAGCTCGTGATGATCACGATGGTTTGAAGATGATGCTCGAGTTTATCCATGAAGTTTGCAGTCGATGGTGTCATGGTGAGTGATGTTTATGGCTTGCTGCCATTGTTGATACTCGTGGAGTTTAGTTTGTAACTTGCACAACAGAGGACGGTGACGGAGATGATGAAGAAGGAAGGTGGATTACGGGTTTGAAAAGAACAGGGACGCTGGTGGTGGTTGGAGTCGAGAAGGTTGGCAGTCGTGATGAATCAAAGACGGGTGTTGATGTTCATGAAGAATGGAGTTATTAGATGACGTCATCCAGAGACCATTTCTGCTGTGAAAGAAGTCCAACAGTCGTACAAATCAGAAGAGATAATACGACGAGCACGTGGTGGGGCCGTTTCTGCAGTAAGACTTGACGCGTCTTGCAGAAGTGGAGATTTGGTGTGAGATGGTGTATCAAAGACGCATGTACGAACGGTGCAGAAGAAGACACATTAGTCTGTAGAGTACCCACTGAAGTTTGCACCAATCAGAAACTGTGCTTACACAACTACAATGATGCGTGTTGCACAGAATCAGAAGCACCTGTTTATACAAATCAGATAAGTCTGTTTGACCGACCTTACTTCCTTATCAAATAAGGAATTGTCGCACACGTTGGGTTGGTTTTGAAGCCTATATAAGGAGCAGTAGCTGAGAGACAGAAGGGAGACAATTTTTGGGAGAGAGAAAAATATAAAGAAATTAGGGATCTCTTTTATCTTTGCCTCTACTTTTATTTTCTAGGGTTTAGAACCATGAAGTCTTTTCTCTTTCTTCTTGTTATGAACTCCATGAATATGAGCTAGAGTTTTCTTTTGGTTATGGATTAATTGGATTTCCAAACATGAGTTTTTGTGCAATAAATTAGTTTTCTCTCATATTATCGTTTATGATTCACCATTAATATTGTTACATGATTTGAATGCTTGTTTAGTCGAGTCGCGAATCGATTGAGTTTGCTTTCATCTTTATTGCTAGATTAGGGTTATTATACGCAAAAGTGATAATTCCTGATTGCAAGTAGCATAAATAAGATTATAGTTTGTAGTGATATATTCTTATGATCTTATGTGAACCATAACCTTTGTTAAATCGGATTAGTGCTTTTACACGTTCGATTGCTTTGATTGGCCTGATTTCATAGTACTTAACGCATCTAGGGAATTAAACTTGATTAGTGCTTTTACACGTTAGGTTGTTCCTTTAGATAAAATTCATATTCGCATCTTTTAATGTGTTTGTTGATGACAAGAGGAGATTAGCGGGATATTCTTGCGATCAAGGTATTCTAGGGCCTTTGATAAAAGTTGAGATTAAAATATCAATTCTAGTTATTGTGTTGAAACATGTTTGTGAATGAAAACAAAATCCATGACCAATACTTTCTCATCCTTGATTTGCGTTTTTACCTTTATTGCTTTGCTTTTATTTTAGTATACTTTTATAAGAATCACAAAACCCCCGGTGTTATTTATAGGGAACCGAAACAATTTGACAACCAAGACCTCTCTGTGGGAACGATCCTTTCTTTCCCTTGCTTCATTATATATTTTGAGTAGTAAGAAAGTGTAATTTATATTTGTGTCGGCTAACAACCGGTCATCTCCTCGGGGTCATCAACGAGAATAAACTTCAAGAAGGGGTTGTCCTTGAACAATGTTGGGAAATGTTCATAAGCCCACACCTATACAAATGTGAAATGATACATATAAAAATCAGTAAATTTTGTTTCTAAATTCATGATAAGGGTACATGTGAACAATATAAATAAGAACATTAGTTTAAAAACAAAAATACCTAGAGTAGAGTAAAATTCCCAACAAATTGGTTTGCAACCGCCTTAGAGGCCCTTCTCATCTCCGCCATCAAATGTGCCATTGCCACGGTGCCCCATGAATAGGTAAAGACCTCTTCCAACGGATCCAAGTACTGAAGGTAGTTTGCACTAACCCTGTTGCTACTAGTGTTAGGGAATACCCTAGTGCCCAATATGAATAACATGTACGCAACGACTGTATAACGAATCTGTGCGGGATCCCATCCATCCTTCAAACTTCTTGCCTTCGTCTTTTCAAACTTCTCCTTAAGCAGGGTCAACTTGATGGTCTTTGTCCTACTAGCCTTAGATACATAGAAGCTTTCCACAGAAGTTTTGTAGTCCCAACCAAATAACTTGTTAGTAAGCTCGTGCAACTTCGTCCATTCTAGCTTAAGAGAATGATTATCTCGTTCTGCAATTGATTTGCCGATAACTTCCAAGCCTAGAATGTTCTGAGCATCTTCAGGGATCAAGGTCATCTCTCCAAACGGGAAGTGCAAGGTATCAGTTTCACCATGATACCTTTCGACGAAGCAATTGACTGTCACAATATCTGGCTTCACATAATTTTCAACCAAAGGATATAGAACAGGATCCTTTACTATTGATTGGACCTCTTCATGCTCCAAAGACAAATCCCAATGAGCCGCGGCTTGGTTTCGGCAAACACGCACAACCTTCGTATGATCCTACAATTAGGAGATAATACGATTAAGAGATTTTGCATAAATACAAAACAATACATATGCACGAGATAGAAATTCTTACATAGGTCTGATATATAGTACGAGCCCATGAGTCCTTGTAGCCAAATAGATACTTGATAGGTGTCGTAAAACACCTAATTTTATATCTATTGGTTATGCTTTCTTTGCTATTTTTCTAGTAAATTATGTATTTTACGCGTGTTTTTGAGTTATACAGGTGTTTTGGAGTCATTTAAGCGAAAGACGTGATATACATGCTCAATTTGTTGCTTGGAGTCATTGGTCGTTGATGGATGTGGAGCTGGCAAGTCTAAATTGCATTTGAAGCAGAAAATAATGGAAGCCACCTAACTCGGCTGCCCTTATCAACTGGGATGGTGCCAATATCCATCTCAGTTTCATTACACCCAATCATCATCTCAGTTTCATTACCACACAACCCTGAATTTGATTGTGTTATTTCCCCAAGTTCAGACAGGTTCAGATGGGAAATAGATTATTGTGTTGATGGGCGAATTCGTGAGAAATATGAGATGGGTTTTGGAGCTCGGACATACTCAGAGCTGGTGGAGGAAACAATTCATTCTTTTAGCAAACTAGGTCACTTTGTTACAGAGAGGGAACTGAGTCCTTTATCAGTTCGAGCTATGAGAGGTTACATTTCTTCTTGTTTCCTGCAGAGATCGAGAAGAGTAAAGAGCAGAGATCAACAGCTCCATTCTGAACCAACCAAGAGCGGTGGTTATGGGCAGAGTTTGGTCAAGTTCTTGAGCATGAATTTAGTCGAGAGAAGTTGTTGAATACATGGGTTTTGTTGAGTGTTTGAATTAATCAGTGGCTCGATAAATGAATGGGTTGGTGAGCATATTTGTTTGCCACGAGAATTTGTGTGAGCTGCAATTTGCAAACCACTGCTTGCCATCACTTGTAACTCAGCCACCATTGCCGATTGTCTTGTGTTTAGCTTGTCTTAGTAAGCCGTCGAACCATCACCACCTTGCTAGCCCCAGAAGCAGCAAGTGTGTTTCCTGCTTTGCATGAATAGGGTACTATCTGTGGTGGTTATGGGCAGAGTTTGGTCAAGTTCTTGAGCATGAATTCAGTCGAGAGAAGTTGTTGAATACATGGGTTTTGTTGAGTGTTTGAATTAATCAGTGGCTCGATAAATGAATGGGTTAGTGATTGAATGTGAAATCTTCGCAGGGAAGGAGTTGTGCTATCTCCAATATACAACAAGTGCCTAGCCATGGTCAGTTTACTACACGCACTGTAGTTGTTCGACAAAAAGCCTGAACCACCAGTTGTACACATTCAACTTAAGTCACGATCTGGTGCTGCTCCAGCTGGACTGGATGCAGAGATGCCAACAGAGCTGATGGGTTTGAGCAGGTTGTGAAAGAAGCTGAAGGCATTGATGAAGATGGACTGAAGGAAGTGTATGGCTTGGGTGTGATGAGATGGCTTGTTTGAGTTGCAACTGGATGGTGGAGCTGTAAGGGAAGGAGAAGTTGAGTCTGGCAGTGGTGGTTGAAACTGAGGTTTTTGTGGTTGAGCTATTAGAGCTGTTAATGAAGCTACATATGATGCAGGAAGTAGTGAATGAACTGAGCTGGTCAGATGGCGAACTCGCAATGAGTCTGAGCTACAAAATAGATCTGAGAGATACAGAAAGCTGAGGATGAGCTGCAGCTGTTGGTATCAAGCAGGTGCAGGTGATGATGTGGAGAAATGGGTAGATGTTAATGATGGTCGAAAGTATACGGTGGGTTCAGTGAGTGGAGATGAATGCAATGGTGATATTCTGATGCTGAGAAACACATAGAGCTTTGTGAGCTGCAATGGTCGAGCTAAGAAGAATGGATGCCTCCCATTCTGAGTTACAGATGCTCATGGTGGATATGAGACAATGATTACAGTATTAGAAAGAAGCTCGGATGCAGGTGCAGTGCAGGGATGTTGGCTGTGACTGGAGTGAGTTGTGGTTGAAGCGCTTGGCAGTGTTGGCGTTGTTGCAATGTAGATAAGGAATGAAGCTGGTGATATGCTGTTGTTGCAGAGAAACTGATGCAGAGAGCCTGAGATGTTAGTAAGGGAATGATGGCAGAGATGCACAAGCAATGTTGTGCTGATGCTATAGAGAACAACACAGAGAGATGGAGGAAACAGGTTCTGTTGTGTTGGTGATAAAGGCCTGAGATTGGAGAGAGCTCGAGACTACAGGGAAAGCTGGAACAAACAAGGTGCAGGCAGAGAATGGATGCGAAGATACAATGGGTCAAGATGATTGCAGTTGCAGAGGATGAATTGATTCTGGTGGAGTTTTTGCTACAGAAGTAATTGCACATTTAGATAGAATGACTCAGTTTTATTGCAGTAGATGTTGATTTTACAGCTGCAAGATAAGCAAGAGAAGCTGTTGTTGTCGTCTCAGGTGGTGAAGCTATAATGAATTGGAAGAGCTTGAACTGAAATGAACAGGTGATGTTGTTGCCGAGGGTTGGTGGTCATGTAGCTTTGTAGCTGATTACAAGGAAAATGTTGATGCTGCTGATGTTCATGGGAGGTGATACTGAGGTTGTAGGGTGGTTGAGGCACAGTGGTGTTTTGCTGCAGCTGAAAGCAATGGCTGAAAGGCTTGAAGCTGGTGTTGCTGTTGAATTGACAAGGAAGTTGACTGAAACGTTGAAGAACAAAGAGAGATGCAATTGCACTTGCCTCAATTGGAGGTTTTGGTGGTGGATTTGGTTGAGTTCTGTGTTGCTGATGCTGAGTTGGTGTTACAGGCATGTTGTAGCTGTATCACAGGTGGCGTTTCTGTTGTTCTGCTGGTGCAGGTGCAATGACGAAAGTTTGTTTCAGATGGCTAGGCTATAGGAGTGTATTGCTGCTGTTATACAATGAGAGATGAAGGTGATCTGTTGTTGGTGGTAACAAGATTGAGAAATTGAAGCAACAGGGAGAATGAATTAGGAGCTTGGTCTTGATTCAGATCTGAATCTGGCAGCAGATGGGTATGAGTCTGTATGGTGATGTGGAGTTTATTCGAATGAGAAGATCTAGATGAATGCTTAGGTGCAGGAACCAGCGCAATGAACAAATTCAGATGCAGGTGCTGCGATGGTGAGCAAGAAAGGATATTGAAGAGCTGGACTGAAGCTGTCATGCAATTCTAGTGTTTGTCGCAGGCTAAACTTGTCGGTGTTGCTACTTGAGTTCATTACAAATGGTGATGCTAAGATTAGAAGGATTGAAAGGCTGATGATTTGATGGAAGTATTTGGCAGGGAAGGAGCGGAACTTGGCCTGGGAAATAGATTCGACAACCAAAGCTGCAGAAATTGTGCGAAAACGGAGCAGAAATGGCGAGGCGGTGGTGCTACTTCCGGTTGTCGGATTTCGGAATGGAAAGTGGGAATTGCAAAGTTTCACTGAATCATGAAGGGGGTACGAGTCGGATGTAAGATTTGGCGGCCGGGTATATGAGCTATGAGTCACGCTTTTGGGCGCGTTTTCGCAAGAATCCAAGAGTTAGTTTAGATGGTGCATTTGTGAAATATGGCTCTGAATTGTGAACTGCAGAGAATTAAAGTGAGTTGCTGGGAGTTACGATTGTCGGATACAAGCTCAGGTGGTCAGAGATAAATTTTCAGGTGACCGGAATCCGGCGACCGGATTCCGGTGATGACGTCAGTAATCCGGCGACCAACTTTGGACCCAAAATTTCCAGAGACTTATTTTCACACATGGGCTTGGTGGACCACTTGGAGATGGGTTTTGAGAAGATTTGACCTAATATTGGAAAGAGTATCCTTTTGGAATGGGAGAAGCATATAAATAGAAAAGTCTTTTCTCTAAACCTAATATCTCCACTAGGGAGACTTCTACTTGTTTTCTAGGGTTTCACATGATAGTTTTCTTCTTTGCTTTCTATGATGATTTCCAAAAACACAAGTAACTAAGTTTTTATTATTGGTTGAAGATGTAGTTGGATTTTGCAACCAAGTTATGATTTTTATGAATTAGTTTTCTCTCAATATTATCGTTTGATTTCTACGGGTTATAATAATTGCATGATTGATGTATTGCAATATGATTGAATGTTTGTTTAATTAAGTCTAGAATTGATTGAACTCACATCCATATCTATAGCTATTTTAGGGTTTTTCATCAAGCGATAACCTTGAATACGAGTAGCATGATATGATTATGGTTTGTAGTGATACATCCTTGTAGTCATATGTAGAAATTGACCTTTGTTCGAATTGTTTGCGCAATGTATTACAATTGCATTGATTAGCCTATTTCTGAAACTTAATGCTCCTAGGAATTGAACTTGATTAGCGCAAGGCGTTAGGTTATTCTTTAGGTAGAATTCACATATGCAGCTCTAATGTGTGTGTGATGAATTAGGAATTTACGGAGTATTCTTGCAATAAGGTATTCTATGGCTTTTGATGATAGCGAGATTAAATACGAATTCTATTCATATATTCATAAACTTGTTTACAATTGAAGATGAAACCTTTATCCAATATTTTCACCTCATTGATTTGCGTGTTTATTTATTTGTTTTGCTTTTATTTTATTTTCGTTTATAAAAATCAGAAAATCTCCCGTGTTATTATAAGAAATCGAAACATATTGACAACCAAGACCTCTCTGTGGGAACGATCCTTTCTTGCCCTTGCTTCATTATATATTTTGAGTAGTAAGAAAGTGTAATTTATTTTTGACGCCTACGACAACGATCAATACTCCGGATCAAAAGAAGATGCGCCCCAAAATTACCACGTTCAAGGTCGGGTATCATGTCATCAATATGAGGAAGGTGTGAACGTTTAACTTTTACTTTGCCTTTGCCTTTCCCCTTGACTTGTGTGGGTTGTTGACTTGTACCACCTTGTTCCACTACCCCTTGGCTTTGGTTTGATAATTGAGTTGGATCAATCTCATTGTCTTCCTCCTCACTTTCCTCTTCATCTTGCTCATCTTTCTCATCTTCCTCCTTAACAGCTCCGGTAGATTCACGGATTACGATTTTACTACGATCACGACCACTCTCCCAAATATCCCCTCTTGTCTCAGCACCCAAACGCTTTTTGTTATTCCCTCGAGGAGACAGAGACTGAGGAGTATCAAGACCATCCTTCCTTTTTTTCTTAGTGACAGCAGCTTTAGCTTTTCCTTTGTTAGCCTCCTTTGCTTTGTCTTCCTTTGCTTTAGATCTATTTCAAAAGAAGCACGAAATAAATATAAGACAACTAACTTTCATTTCTAATATCGGCATAGATACACCACATTACGACATAGAATCATCACTACCGGCATACAGAAAAAAGGTATCGAACATGCCGGGAAGTAGTACCGGCATTGAAAAATAGTTTTCGAGGATGCCGGTACACTTTGGGAAATTCCTGGAATACAAAATACTAGTACCAGAATAAACGTAAAACAAAAACCCATGCCGGGACTTAATACCGGCATTAAAAAAAATATCGAAGATGCCGGTAATAATTCTGAAGTTCCTGGATACTAAAACTCCAGCGCCGGCATGGAATCTAAACTACAATGTATGCCGGTACAGATGACAAAATCCTAGGATTTTCTGAAATTAAGTTCCGGCGTGGTATTCAACCTAAATTAAATGCCAGTATAGACTGCCGGTGTGGTCTTCATCCTAGATTGAATGCCGGTATTTGTTCCCGGTGTGGTATTCATAATAAAATGAATGTCGGGAGGCAATTCCGGTGTGGTATTCATCCTAGATCGAATGCCGGCACTTGCTTCTGGTGTGGCATTCATACTAAATTGAATGCCGGAATTACTGAAACTCAACAGTTCCAGTTAGGGTTTCGCGATTTTGACCTAAACCCATAGCTACAAATCGATTGAAACACTAATTAAATAGTTTTAAATGACTTACCTTCTCACAGAAGCCCTATTTCTGAGTAGTTGATCGTCCGATAACTCTTGTTCTTCTTCTTCTAGCTCTTGAGCAATTTTAGCAAGTCTTGCTTTTAATTTCTCTTCACCAATTTTTGACTTCGATTGGGCATCTGATTTCTTTCTTGGAGGCATGGTTTTGATTCGGGTAGGTTAATCGGCGGAGAAATTTTTGATTTAACGATTAATCGTCGATGAAGAACGATGAAAAAGATGAAGAAAAAAAAAATCGAAACCTAACCCTAACTGAGAATGCTGGAACTGATAGAGAAATGGGGGATATTTGATTTGGTTTTTGATTTTATGTTTTAGTTGAAAGGGTATAACAGTCTTTTCATAATGTTTTTTTAATTAATCTAAGGGTGTTTTAGTATTTTCGGCCCAAAAAACATCCCTTAGCAGACACCTTTGGTTGGGGGAAGTAATTCATATCCCCCAATTGCTCGTTCTTTTTTTTTTCCTCATTTTTTCTCTCTCTTAATAAAAATAAATAAATAAAAACTTAAAACTGAAATATCTTATGAACCACATGTCCAAAAATGATAAATTTTATATATTCGGAAAGCCCTCGACGAGAGCTTTCCAACGAGTACCATTGTTACTATGTTTCAGAGCTTTTAATTTTTACCTTAATCCATAGGCTAAAAAATAACTATAAAATGAACTATATACGAGTTCATCATACAAAATGAACTATCATACTAGCTAGTTCATTCTACAGAATGAACTGTCATGATTAAGTAACATACGAATTCATTTTACAAAATGAACTGGTATAATGAACTACTATTACAAGTTCATTCTACCACATGAACACCTATCACGAGTTCATTCTGCAATATGGACTATCATTTACGAGTTCATTTTATAATATGAACTACCATAATGAACACCTATTACGAGTTCATTGTACAATATGAAGTACCATACTTAATTATCATTACGAGTTCATTTTACAATATGAATTATCAATCCTACAATTTGAACAACCATTATAAGTTCTTTTGACAATAAGAACATCTATCACGCGTTCATTATACAATGTGAACTATAATAATGAACTACTATTGTGACTTCATTCTTAATAATGAAGTACTTTTATGAGTTCATTCTACAAAATAAATTGCTAGCATATACGAGTTTATTCTACAAAATGAACTGCTAGAAGTATAATGAACTACCATGTTCTAAAATAGTGTTCATTCTTGGATATGAACTACTACTATACCGAAAAAAATTAAAATTTCGAAAATAGTATAATGGGTACTCATTGTGTAGATCTCGACGATTCCTTTCCGAATATATAAAATTTATTAATTTTCGACTTATATTTTGAGAGATATTTCAGTTTTAAGTTTTTTTATTTATTAATGTGGGTTTTATTAATGTGACAAGTAAATGAGTACCTGTACGAACACAACCCGAACCCAAAAGAGAAACAAAAACTAAAACCGTAATAACCTTTTACAAGGTAAACAAGGATAGCAAAATTTTGCTACGTGAAGATAATCATTCACAATTTTTGGCTCAATAAATTTTATATTTCTACAAAGAGACAAATTTAGAGCACAAGAGTAGCAGGCAACTTAGTTGTAGCAAAAAACTTTTCAAGAAAAAAACTAGAAGAGATTCACGAGACACAAACAATACTTAGGTAAAGCTTATCTGTAGAAAATAATTTAGCTATGGACGATAAGAAAATAGCTCAACTAATCAGAATGCATTTTACCAAAAGTATACCTGAACATATCTCACTCAACCAGGATTCTTGTGAGTGAGATTTCAACCTTGTGATTCATTAGCACAAGTATGAGCCCTAAGCTCATTAAATGAATGATGTTCACGGTTGAGTCTATTTTTCCTTCCAATTCTAGGAGAGAATCCTTTTTGATGTGAAAATTTATCATAAAACTTGATGTTATCAAAATATGAGATTAAGTTCGAATCCCAGAAGAAGTTTGTATGGAGGATTTTGACAGCCTGTTGATAAGATCCTTGTACCTTCAATTATAAGATTAAGGTTATCCTTTATATCTCCACTATTTCTTCCATCTACATGTATCTTTTGCACGTCTTTAACATCATTCTTCACATTAGGTTGAGAATAACCTTTCTGAAATCTCCTTGAACGATTTGTATTAATGCTACAATTGGTTCGATGAGCAAATTGAACTGACTTTCCTGGAAGAATTCACATGGTGAGTACTAAAACCAATAGGTTTAGACATCCGAATATCAGTTACACCTTTGAGAATTAAATCTAAGGTATGATGAAGTCGACCAAAGTAATTGTCATTCAACTTCAGTTTGCTCTTTCGTTGAACATGTCCTTTTGAATTACAAAAAAGACATACTTTCTGATCATCAGAGTGATTAGAGTGTGTAGCATTAGAAACATCGTTAGAAGATTTTTTCCTTCCATGAGATGTGGTAAATCCATCATTAGTGGAAGAACCAAGCTCTTCTTTATCAATAGGAAGGGTTTGTAGTTTACTTCTGAAGATGTTTTCATTTGAGAAACATGATTAGAAGTCACGTTTTCTAATATCACGGCAGAGTCAGAAGTATTTGGTATGATAGTATCCTTAAAATGACTTGTATCTTGAATAGAGAGATTACTCAACAGTCGTTCAATTTCACAAGAATCTTCTTTGAGTTTAGCCTCGAGTAAGATTCGTGAACAACAAACTACATCATTTTTCTCACGAAGAACCCTTAGTTGGGAATCACGATCTTTTATCATACCAATCATTGTATTAACCTTGTGTTTCAGCATGTCGATTTCAACTACCCGGATTCTAACAAGTTTTAGAATCGATGCAATCTCGCGGGATGCTTGCCTTTCTACTTCAGAATCAGATTCCTCAGTAAGAAAATCAGGGTAACACATATCAATACTTGTCTATTTCGTAGGAATAAAATGTTCATCTATATGTGAGATTGACAAATCTTTCTCTTTAATAGATTTAATCAAAACAGAACTTTTGTCTTTGGTGATGCGTTTATCAGAGATAACACAACTTTCCATAGAGTCGGATCGCTACAAACACAGACTTATAAGGTCATAAACGTATTTGCCTACTTTGATATCAATTGAAAAATCGGGGGTCTAACAACCTCACCCAATATTTCGTTTAGTAATCTGTATGGACTAACTCCAATATACTTTCAAGAGAATCAACTAGACAGTCAGACTCAATCTTAAGAAAAGTATATCCAAGAGTTATATCTCAATTTTTCAATTCAATCTGCAATCAAACAAATAGGAATTTGCGAGCCCGATTGAATATAAGAAATAACTTGGATGGTATCAAAAACCAATATCCAAGTGTCAATCAATTTAATCAACAACCAAAGGTTGGATTCACAATTGATTGAACTTACGCACAACCTGTGATATTTTTTTTAATTATATAAACAAATATAATGCGGAAAAGAAATAACACAGACACTAGAAGTTTTGTTAACGAGGAAACCGTAAATGCAGAAAAACCCAGGGACCTAGTCCAGATTTGAACATCACATTGTATTAAGCCACTACAGACACTAGCCTACTCCAAGTTAACTTCGGACTGGAATGTAGTTGAGCCCTAACCAATCTCACACTGATCAAGGTACAGTAGCGTTCCTTACGCCTCTAAATCCCAGCAGGACTTTGCGCACTTAATTCCCTTAGCTAATCTCACCCACAACCAAGAGTTTCTAGGACCCAAAGTCGAAGACTTGATAAACCAATCTGTCTCACACAGTCTATTGGATATATAAATATGTCTCCCACAGAAATACCTAAGAGTTTTTTTACGTCTTTTAATAAATCAAGGTGAACATGAACCAATTGATACACCAAACTTATTCCCGAAGAACAATCTAGTAATATCAATCACCTCACAATAATCTTAATCGTATGGTAGCGAAGCAAGATATTGTGGAATCACAAATGATGAGACGAAGATGTTTGTGACTGATTTTTATCTTGCCTACCGGAGATTAAATCTCGTGCAAATCTTAGAGAAGATAGTACTCGATACGATAGAAAACAACAAGATCATATTACGCAACTAAAGAGAAATAGTTGGGTGTGGCTTCACAATCCCAATGAAGTCTTCAAGTCGTTAACCTACAGGGTTTTGGAAAAACCTAAGGTTAAAGGAGAATCAACTCTATTCGTAACTAGTATCACACATGAGGTGTGGGGATTAGGTTTCCCAGTTGCTAAAGTTCTCCCTTATATAGTATTCAAATCAGGGTAACAAAGCATTCAATATTCACCATTAGATGAAAACCTGATTAGACTCAAGCTAATATCTTTCAAACTAGTTCAAAATGACTTAAAATGAAACTAGTTCAATTGTTTATAGTCTCATAAAAGTATACAAGACACAATTGAAGCAAAAATCGATTTTGATTGACTCGAATCAATTCATGAACATTATAGCCACGGTTTGCAAAAGTTAGATCGAACTTAGCTTGTTACACACAAATGAAAAGTGACTTCATTTTGATATGAGTAACCGTACCTAAACGTGTACACCTTGTTGGCTCAACAATAGTTAACCGAAGTTAGCCATATCAACCTTATTCATCTTAACCATAACTAGTTCAAATGACTTAAATGAAACTAGTTCTAGAGTTGTTCAATTGTTTATAGTCTCATAAAAGTATACAAGACACAATTGAAGAAAAATCGATTTTGATTGACTCGAATCAATTCATGAACATTATAGCCACGGTTTGCAAAAGATTTCATTCCTTAATATATAAATGTATTAGTTCATGAACAAACCGATTTTAGAACATAACCTACTCAAGTATGCAAACGGGTACACATACCTAAGTGGGCGGACTAAGTTTGGTTTTTCCAGTATGCGAACATGTACGCATACCTTCCAAACTCAGTTGAATTTCCCGGAATTGAACTTACGCCAGTACGCATACGGGTATGCATACTAAGTTCCCGGACTTTCATTAACCAACTAGTACGCACACGGGTATGCATTCTATGGTTCCCGGACTTGGAATAACTTGCAACAGTTAGCATACAAGTACGCGTACTGTGTTATACCCAATCATGTTTAATAGTTCTAAACTCCCATTTCAATCGTTGAAACATTCTCGGAAGACGGGAATAGCTTTCTCACACAAACGATTAGCTTCAAAGCAATTTTCAAGTGATCAAATGATCAATACAAAACATTCCGAGTCTACATCAAATGACTGTCTCACACAAATCATGTAAGATGTTACAAGGCGATTTTCACATGATCATCTTTTGACTTTCATCAAGAATACAAGATGAAATAGGTTAAATCGAAAGCTTACCAACATATATTTCGAGAAGCGAGTTAAACTCAGCTCGAAATATCAAATGTGTGTAATCGAAATCTATATAGATGTACGACTTTTGTCTCAAATAGGAGATATAGTAGATAGACTTTTGAGTGATAAATGAGTTCAAGTCTCCACATACCTTTTGTTGATGAAGTTCCACAAGATCCCCTTAGTAGTTCTTTGTCTTCAATCGATGAGCGCCGTAATGCTCAACTACACTTCTATCCTAATCCGAGACTTAGCTATAAGTAGACTAGAAATCAAGACTTATAGTTTTGGCAACTAAACTTGACAACAAGCTTGAGATAACAAAGTTTGCGAGTTCGACCGAGCAGTGCTCTTAAAGAAATGCTCTGAAAGAATATTGCTTTTAAATTCCCCAATAAGAAATGCTATGAAATATTAAGTGGACAGCATGGTGCACCTGTTGCAGATTTCTACAAGTTCATATGGCATAATGACATACCACCAAAGGTTTCTATTCTTCTATGGTCAGCTTTTCAAAACTCCTTGCCCACATTAAAAAATCTGCAACATAGAAATATTACAATTCCTGACAGAACTTGCACGTTATGTGATACGAAAGATGAAGGTACCGATCACATTTGGTTTCATTGCTCTTACACTAGAGAAATTTGGTATTATTTCATAAAGGCTTTTTGTAACACCCTGATTTTCGGGCCCGAATCCTTCCCAGATCCCATGCCCGAAAACCTGAAGTGCTACTTCGATATCATAGCCGAAGCCCGGCTACTAAGCCCAAGCTCATTAAACAATTTATTTGGGCCAATTTAGTTTTGTTCGTTTTAACAATTTTCTCGCAGCGGAATACTTAGATTTTTTTATTTAGAGAATCATTTTAAAAATACGTATACAACTCATAATTTTGATCAAATCTCCTTTAATATTTTTTATATTTATTACACAAAGAATCATACCAAAAACTATTAGGAATTTAAAATGATAAGCAGTCAACTCAACACTAAAAAATATTTTACATCTTTGAAACTAAGACTAATTACATCCTTGAACTATAATTTTACACATAAATCACAATTTTAGGGATCTAAAATTATTCTCTAGGCTCCACGTTGATCAACTCCTTGTCATGCATCATTTTTGTCATAATACGACGTTAGTTTTGACACTCAGTAGGCAAAGAAGCAACAAAAAATTTAACACAAATATTTTTCAATTCTTTAAAAAAAACAAGCACGATAATATCACCCCAAGCATGTCTAACAACATTTTATGCACATGGAAACACCAATATCCACAATAAAAATTAAGTCAATCAATCTGCTCGCGCCAAGGGAGCCCCAAAGACAACTCGTATCCCGTCAAAAGGTTTTTAGGGGTCGTTGCCCACGGACCGTAGCCCAAATCTGCTCGCGCCAAGCTGCCCATGGGCCGTAGCCAAATCTGCTCGCGCCAAGGGAGCCAAAATATTTTTAGGGGTCACTGCCCATGGACCGTAGCCCAAATCATATTCATGCTCATACAACATCATTATTAACTGTAAACTTCAATCAACACCACTATATATCAACCAAATGGTAAAAGTAATGTAAACACAAATTGAATTAAAGAACACCCATATAAAAGAAATAAAATAAATAAGGTTTTTGGTTTGTGTTGCGCCTACCTCAATTCGCAAGATCCAAAAGTTATGAAAATACAAGCTATTAAATTTATAAACACCACGACCCACCATCTTCGACACCAAAATAATCATCTCCAATATTATTCTTTATTTTATCTAGTGACAAAACTTTTATGTTTTCTAAACGACATAATCGTCTTCTCTCCCAAAATAATAAATTATCGTCGTTCCTCTAACAATAATCTTTTGTTTTCGTTTTCTTATAAATAATGTTCACTAAAAAAAGCGTAGAAAAATAAAACCCATAATATGACAACATTTATTTTATCTTATTAGGAAACGTTTCTAATTAAACCGCTCGCATGCAAATAATAAAGCTCATTGACTTAAGTTAATTTCCTATAATAAAGTGACAACCCATGCATGCTATTTATCAATTTAAACTTACCAAAAGATAATAAGCATCTTGCTTAATACTATACTTGACAAATATATTTCTTCTTTCCATAATATTAATGTTATTTCTATTTTTATCCAAATGTACCTTTCATACACCTAAACATAATTTCAAAATTATATATTTCCTTCCTTTTCAAACCAAAAATAAATTCCACATTTATTCTCAATATTTAATCATGTCAAGTCTATAAATATATTTAAGATTTTTAATTTCACATCCTGGATTAGCTAGAGCACAAATTATTAAGTTACCAAAATAATTCAAATTTTCCATTTCAATTTTCTTATGTATTTAAAATCCATGCAAAAATTTCATTAATCACTAACTGTGACAATTAAGGAAACTAAATTCTCTTTATTTACATTTACCAAATAATCAATCAACAACCAATAATAGAGAGACATGCAACTAGTCATTAATAAAATATATTTGTTTCCATTTCCACCTCACATTACAACTAGCAATAATAATTCTTATAATTAATTTAATGCATTTAACACATTGCCAAAAATAATCAATTCATAATTATATTATTTATATTTATAAAATGACACCTAATATATAATATGTACACACTTTTCCGAAAATAAATCATGAAGACATTCATAAGCTCATGCCAAACATTTTCGGTATTTTTTCTTATATACAATAGATATCAAGTTACACAAATGTCATCATGCCACATGTCAAACTCCATTAATTATTTATATTCTTGTTAAAACCAATCAATTCTAATTAATTAGTAAAATGAAAATTCATGACGACTTAGATCAAGCACTAGTTTGCTGAGATAATCTAATTATATTACATTACAAAATTACCCTTTTATCAATATACGAAAATACCCTTAAAATTTTGACTGGGTATTACACTTTTAACATATCATGGTGTATGCATGATAACCTACAACACAATTTTGAAGCTTGAGATTTGAATGTGCTTTCTGACAGGTGTAACACATTATGGAAATGGCTTCCTTATGCAATCGTATACGCCACTTGGAAGGAAAGGAACACAAAGGTCTTTAAAGGAAAGAAGAAACAAAGTGATGATATAATTATAGAGGTGAAGGGCGTTGCTAGTGTTGTGGGCTTCGACAATTGATTTGTGCATCCCTGTAAGCAGTATCCTCTTTAATTAGGATGTTGTTCTGTGTTAATTTTCCTATCTATTGTCTGTAAGTGATGGTTTTTTTTTTTTTCAATACAAATTCAACCTTTTCGTCAAAAGAAGAAAAAAAATAATATTGTTGGAATGATGTCATTGGAAGTTTTGTGCAAATATCAGATTTGAATTTGACACTAGAACATAATGAAATGCACTAAAACTGTCTTAGAGCTTTTTGTTGCTTTCCATTGTCCCAAATCCAAGATGTATATGTTTTTCATTAACTGCTAGGGGTGAGCAAAAAGTCCGGAACCGCGGATTTCATCCGTATCCGTCCGCAAAATTGCGGGTGAAACCCAATCCGCAAGATCTATGGGCCGGATTCGGATGGGATTCTCAAATCCGCACATTTTAGCGGTTTGGTTACCGTTGGACTTTGAAATCCGCGGATTTAACCGCACCGTAGAAGATTAATAGAAGTATCAAGTTTTGCATCAATTACAATAGAACGGTGGTATTAATACGAATAATGTCAAAACCAACAATACCAAAAAAAATCACCACATTGATGGAAAATTTTAGATTCTAGAAAACTATTCCCCTGGCCTTTAACGTATCGTGTTTCTCAGCGGGTGAATTCTTCCACAAATTGATACATTTAGCACTAATATGAATGTTTTGAGCTTACTCCTGTTAGTTGTAAATTTTAACTGTGTTGAAACACCAAATTAAGCCAAGTCCCAAGTAAACCAAATATGATACAGAAACAGGTTGCATGAAAATACTGACCAGAGTTTGGGCCTTCTTGTCATCAGTGACAATATATTGATGAACTTTCGGTTCAAGCAATCTCTATCTCGAAACTGTTTTCCACATAACCTAGAAAGTTTGGATTCATGGAAGGCCAACAATAACTATTTTCTTCCGCTATTGCTCCTTCTGAACAAGAAGTAAACAGTGAAGTACCAGTGGTAACTTTGGCTAAATCCGTTGTTTATCCGCATCCGGCCCGCATCATCCGTTGATCCGCGGATGTCAAATCCGCGGGTGATTGGGCCGGACACGGTTGGATTTTCTAAAACCGCAACTTTGACGGTTTGGACGCGGGTGACCCCTAATCCGCAACCGTCCGTCCGTTGCACACCCCTATTAACCGCAACAAGTTTGATATCAGGCTTTATGAACCGAAGCTGCAGGTGAGCAGGTGACAAATAATGGTGGATTCATCACTATGAGTTAATGGGCTGTTCTTCATCTTATCATGTGTGTTAATGGGCTAGTATAGACCATAGGATTCTTTCTGTTCTCAGTCGATAGATAGATGTATTCTAATGGATTTTTATTTAGAACCATCATTTAGGCATACCAAAAAATTTGGGGCATATAGAATAGGACAAAACCGGGATATTAAATAGTGTTTCTGTAGTGCCCCTTATTTTTAAAATGCCAAAAATGTCCTTATTATTTATATTTTTTAATTATTTTTAACTTAAAATAAAAAAAAAAATATTTTCTCAATTAATTTTTATTTTATTTTTTTAATTTAATTTAATTTTTCACTTTTCTTAAAAAAAAAAATTTGTTAAATTTTTTTATTTACGAACCTAAGTTCGGCTGGCAAGTGATATGCCGAACCTAAGTTTTTTCAAAACATACGGAAGTTCAGCTGATAATATGTCAGCCGAACTTGTGTTTTGTGAAAACATACCTAGGTTCGGCAGATTCGATAAAAACAATAGGACACCCGAACATAATATTATTCTTCATAAAGTGAAGTTCGGCTAACATCTTCGTGTTTAATTATCAGCCGTACTGCTCATCGACACATTCAGGATGAAAAAAAAAGAGAAGTTTGGCTGAGAATTTGATTTTATTGTTAGCCGAACTTTGCTCTGTAATTGTTGTAATTTTTTTTTCCATGCAATAAGAAAAGAAAAAGAAAAAAATTTCAAAAAGAAAAAAAAGTATTCAAAAAAAAATAATTTTAAAAATAATTTTAAAAAAATAAAATAAACAGATATATTATTAATTTTATATAATTAATAATTATATGGAAGTTTTAGTCGGTAACCGAGCAACAAGCTGGGCACCAACCCCCTTTTGAATAGCAACACCCAATCTGTGGAAAATAAATCTACCTAACCCGCTACCAGCGTCATTACTAAGCATACAATTTTTAAGACGCTTGAAAAAACAAACAAAATCGTCACTAAGCTCCCCTAAAGTAGTAAAAGCCAACACCCCCAATCCCAGACCATGAGAATCACACTCCTTCAAGTATTTATTACGCTTACGCGAAATAGCTTTCGAGATAGCTTTGCCTGGGACAAAGGTCCGAACTCCGTCACCAGTAAAAGGTGAAACGCCTGTGATATCCATACAAACATCTCTGCCGTTTTCCCAGTTAAGCACCAGGATATCTGCAGGACGAAGATCCTTGTTATCTTCCGACACCAATCCCAAGGCCACTTCTTTGCGAGCAGGAACACTGGCCTTGTAACAAATATCCGCAGTTACATCCCGAACCACGTCATGACGAAACTTAATCCCAACGTCCTTAGCACAGTGAAGCGCATGATCGCCGAAAGTGTCCATAGGTTTGTCACAACAAGAACAAAGCCCGTCTTCGACAAACAAAGGAATACCAAGACGATAACAAACCACTGCTCTGAACTGTCTAGGGCCAAGACATTGATCTAAACCACTGATGGGGACGGCCAAAAGATAATCTTGAGCATGCTTAATCTGGTTGGAGTGCCACATAATGGAATCTCTTGCAGATAATGTAAATTGGACAGGGATTTTCTTCTTAATCGCATCAAAATAAATGGCTTCCAAGGAATGCATGGAAGGGGGGGCGCAATAAGTAGAAGGCAAATCACATACCTGAATGAATTTATGGAGAGCCAACTGATAAGCAGCACCAAAGTCTGATGAGAATAGGCTACCCAGGATGGTCCTTCGCACTGGGGTAGTCTGACTCTGAGAGGCAAGATAACAGTACGCGCGGGTGTCTGACATAGTGTAAATGCCAAGACCACCATCCTTAATGGGAAGGGTAGCTAATCTCTGTTGCAGGGGCCCAAAACCAGCTCCATCACCCGTGATTAAAAGCCTCAAATACTTGATTAGATGATCATCAAAGAGGTCAGAGGCCTGTTGAAGGGCGGAAGGATTGGTGGTACGCATCGCAAAGTATAACCTGGATACCCCGACATAATTACGGAGTAGCAACATCTCACTCTGAGTGTCTTTGAGTTTTTTGATGGAAGACATTAACTGAATAGTCTTGTTCACTCTACACAATGCCATCTCGCTCATGAAATCCAAATCCAAACTCACAGGACCACCCAAAAGCTTAACTCCTCTACTAGGCCTATCAATGTCCTCGGGAAAAACACCAACGGCAGTGCTACGAGGATCGAAAGTAGGCCAAAAAACTTCAGTTTTCTTGATGTTGAGATGTAAACCCCTGCTCGGACCTTCTGCCTCTATAATTCTCAAAGCTTTGGCCACTTCAAGGGTGTCACCAATGATAGTACCATCATCGAGATACCAAGCATGCAGATCAAGCTGGCATCGAGAAGCAATGGACTTCACAAGAGGATGAAGCGTCAGAGCAAATAAAAGAGGACCGAGTGGGTCCCCTTGCTGAACACCAAGAGCAGAGGACAAGATGTACTGATCGTAATAAAGTCTAGCAGGCCTAGCATAACAAAATTCGACCCAACGAGAAATACATGGGCAATGAAGTCGGACTTCTCTAATAAGGTGAGACCTGCTCACAAGATTAAAAGCATTCGAAAAATCAATAAGCAGCATAGACATCCTGTCTGAGTGCCCTCTCAACTCTAATAAAACGTTTACAGCGTGGAGTATACTTTCACCTCCAACCGGCACACCCACCCCAAATTGGTGATCACCCAAGTAAGAAGTCATGGCCTTACCGACGGAGATGGCAGCCACCTTGGATACCAAACGGCGCCAAATAGTACCAACAACAATAGGCCTAATCCCACCACCAGGTTTGAGAAGAGGCGTAAGTGGTGCGCTAGCAATAAGCTCTCCTAAAACCTTGGGGCACTTTCCTGCCAACCAAAGGTTAACCACCCCTGCAATCGAAGCCAGCAAATCATCAGCGACTGCAGCAGCAGCTCCACTCATCGCATCAACTAGGTGTTGCGCACGCAAACCATCACGACCACAAGAAGTACCTTTGTTGAAACTCTTGATATCCCCAAGGACAGCTCTTGAATCCACTGTAACGGGGTCGCAAACAAAATCCTCCTCCGGGATGGAAGGGGGTGGTGCTGTCGGGTGTTTAGATTGTAGTTCAGAAAACGTAGCCTCACCGCGAGGAGCAATCCCATTCGATGACAAAACACGAATCGCAGCGGCATAATGCCCAAAGCCAATTTTCTTCCTACAAGCACTAAGGTTAGCGACTTCCGGTTTCTTCTTGCTGTCCCGTTGAGACCGATGATGGCAAGGCTGGCGAAGTAGCTTAGTGACAAGCATGTAACAACCCGAAGGCTCCTTCCAGGCCAAAAGAGCTTGCTGAATAGCAGCGACTTGGAGGCGCTTTCTGTTGCTAGACCTTTCCTTAGCAGAACGCGTAGCTCTAAAACGCGCAAGGGTGCATATAGGGAGGAGGAGTAAACGAATCCACCCAACCAAGTCAGATGGTTTACGAAGCACTCTGTCCAAGCATTCCTTCAAGGTACGGGAGAAACCAAGTCTGCATTGGTACGGAATATAGCTCACAGTGGAGAACTGCCTTTGAAAAACGGCATTAAGTAAATCAGGGGACAAGGAAAAAGCCTCATCGAAACCAGCACCATTCTCAACCCTCTCAGCCCCCAAGAAAGCTTCGCCTGACACAGCAACAACCTCAGCACTCTCAGCTCCCAAGTAAGCTACACCTGGAACTAAAGAAACAGTCCCCAAGTTGGCCTCAGTAGGCACTAAAGAAAGAGATGATTCTGCTATGTCTGGCCTGGCTATGCCGTGAATGAAAAAATCCGCAGAAAGGCCGTTGAAAGGACCAGCTATAACATTGCCCTGAATCCCTGCCTGACACTTGCAAGAAGATCTCCAAGTATGCAAATTCATACAGTGGCAGCAGAGCCACATACGCAGCTGTGATAACAGTCCTTCCCAAGCACCAAAAACCTGTAAATCCCTTGAAATAATGTCCCTGCAACTAGCCCTGTTCTCCTCCGAGAAAAAGTGTCTATCCTGCAGATGCTTGAGGATAGAACCCCTAGCGTATCCTCTTCCATTCACACCACCGCGGAAACTGTCAAAGTTTTTAAAAGGGCAATGGCAGTACCCATTCGAAGTAGCAGCATCGTCGATGGAGGTAGGTATAGCTTGACCCAGTGAAGGAGGGGGTTTCTTAGAGGGTCATCCATATGTATGCCCAAATGTATGCCCATATTAAAAGTTTTTTTTAGGTATAAACTAAAAAAATTAATATTAAAAATTAATTAATTAATCAAGAATATTTAATTAACTTAACCACTCATTAGACACCCATATTTAGGGTCATCCATATGTATGCCCCAAATGATGGTTCTTTATTTAGCAATCTTGTTATAGGGGCGGCATGTTCCATTAGAGGGGCGGCAAGTGTGATAACAATGTCCCTCTAGTTGGTTAGGGGATGTCCTATAGGGGTGTAAATTGACTAATCTACCCATTCTTTTTTGGTTGAAAAGACATAATTGTCCTCCCCTATTTTTAAACCTAATAAATCAGAAAAATCAAAACAAATTTTTTTTTTCATCTTCATCTTCTCTTCTCCTCCTCCATTAAAACTGAAATTTTCATCGTCCTCGATTAATCGGCAATTTGAAAAATTGATAATCGTTGATTGAAAACTATATTAGAGATGCCGAAGAAGAAGGTTGACGAAGATTAAAGTTAGTTTTGTATCAAAAATCAGGGTTTTGGAACAAAATTGAAATTGAAATTTCTGTATTGCATGTGAGTTACGGTTGGTAATAACTCAAATATGAACCGTAACTGTAATTTGGGTTGATGTTACAGTTCCTTTAACTCAAATACCAACCGTAAGTTCTTAGTTTTGAAAAAAAATGTTCAGTTACGGTTTGTATTTTCATCACATTTATCAACCGTAACTGAGTTACGAATTGTAACTCAAACAACATTACCAACCGTATATCATCTTGTGTCTTAGCAATTTATTCGGTTCAAAAATTAGTTGAAATACCAATCGTAAGTCAGTTACGGTTGGTCTCGATTCATTAATTACCAACCGTAACTAGTTACGGTTGCTATATGTTGTCATCTTTCAAACCGTAATTAGGTTACGGTTCGTACTGATTTTTTTTTTTACCAACCGTAACTGGTATTCCGATTGGGTTTTCCCCAATTGAACCAGTTACGGTTGGTATTCGATAATTTACGAACTGTAACACAGAGTTACGGTTGGTCAAGAGCACAATTCCAACCGTAAGTTCTTCTGAAAATGTAAAAGTTTTGATTTTTATAAGTACTTTAGATAATTTTGAGCGACAAAAACTAATGGGAACTAATTTAGAAGTATAACTGGTCATTTTCAGGCTCTGGTTCTTCAATTTATTGGCTAATTTCTTCAATTGATTGAGATTGACCTTGACTTTGGGTTAAAACATCTCTACCATCTAACAAATAATCCATATCCGGATCTCCATCAAGAGGAATGTAGTATTTGTTTTCTCTATCATATAAAGATTCACGCATCTCAAATTTGTAACTGGAATTACTCATTTTGGTTGAGTGAATCAAAATCTAGGGTTTCACAAATATCACAAAAGTTTTTCTTTTCTTTACCTCTAAACTTTTTTTTTTTTTAACTCTCAAAATATGATTTTGATTTGTTTTAGAGTAAATATAAGTGAAATTTGATTATCAAAACTAAACTAGATTATCAACACTAAACTATGTAAGGGTTAATTAGTCATTTTCAGTTTTTTTCATAAGGGGCACTTTAAATTACCATGTAATGACCCTTTTTGTCCTATTACCCGCCGCCCCTCTAATGGAATCCGCCGCCCCTATAACATGATTGTTATTTAACACCTGCGACTATCATGCTAATGGAAACTGACGGTGTAAACTAAATATTACTCCCTCCGTTTCTGGAAAAGAGATACTTTCACTTTTTCATTTTAGCCTAAATAGGCTAAAATGAAAAAGTGAAAGTATCTCTTTTTCCAAAAACAAAGGGAGTACTAATTATCGTTTTTATATAATAGTCAAGACGGCCAATTTTGGTCCTGGGACCTGAACTCTAATTGAAAACGTTTTGGGATCCAAATGTAACATCGGGCACAAAGTTGGGACCCAAAAAAAAAAAAAAACAATAAAAAGGTAAGAGACCTCGGGTGCCTATACTTGGCTAATTCCATTTTGTCTGGGTTTCCCTTTTCCATTCCATCTGAGTTTCCCCTTCTCGTCCTCCTCTTTGGTAGGGATTCACGATCCTTATATACCCAATCTGCGGGTTTCATCTCCTACCGATTTTTATAAAGTTTAGATTTTTATCGATTTTTCTGTAAGCTATGATGAACTTCGGAAAAAGGTGTAGTTTAATCGCCGATGAAGAGCAGAACAAGAAAAAGACAGCAAAAGGTATCATCCATGATGAGAATAAACATATTCCTGAGGATTTGGTTATCGGAAGTATTCTTCCGAAAGCATCAAGCCGAACTTTAACTGTATGCAGTTGCGCGAGTAAGTTATGGTACAATTCGATTTTTAATGATACGCGATTTGCTACCTCACATTTTGCCCAAAATCAAAATAAATTAAGTCTAGTATTTAATCTACTCAATGTCTCAAAAAACAATTTTGAAACAACTTACTTTTATAGTTTAGAAAAGGATAAAAGTGATTACTTTAAATTTTTATGCCGCTCAGTGATGCATTTCTTAGTAAAACATGAACCGGTAGGTTATTGTAATGGTTTAGTATGTGTTAAAGCAGCCAATGAAATGGGTTATAGCAATATGGGTGCAATCTGTGTCATTAATCCGACCAGGGGTGAAAAACTTGTAATGATCTATTTGCCTCCTACTGGGGAATTTGGATACATTCCCTTGTGTCATGGTTTTGGTTTTGATTCATTGACACAAGAATATAAAGTTGTTCTTATTTTTACTTCAATAGCCAATGACGAGTTTGTTTGCATGATACTTACTTTGGAAACTAAGTTATGGAGAAAGATAATTACTACTATTGATAAAATCTCACCACCAATTGGTTCTTCTTTTCCTCGTCGAATGGTAACGAGAATTTCGAGAAATTTTTGTCCATCAGCTTCAGCTACCCTTTGAAGGGGTGATCTTTTTTGGAGGGTGACTAATCAAGTGTTAGAAGGGGAAGAAGATACAATCAACCATAATAATAATACGATTGAGATGTTGCTCTCATTCGACATCCACAAGGAGAAGATTCAATTCATTCGACTCCCAACTGAAGCTACTCTGACCCCGATGATGAATGAGCATCAATATTTGGTAGCTGATTATCATCTTCTGGAGTTTAAAGGATATCTTTGTATTGCACGTTTTGAGAAGATAATGAATGTCAACAGTGATGGTCATCAGAATAGTTGTTGTAAGATTCATTTGCATATATTAAAGGACAAGGTCAATCAAGTGTGGGTCAAAGGGGAGACTTTTGATGTTCAAATTAAGGATGACGAAGGTTTACTACCAATTCCCCTCTTTAGTTACTTCGACGTTAATACTGCTCCCCATCCACGTATATAGACTTTCTATGATCAAGTATTATTGTATTGGTTTAATGGGGAATGTCTTGCATTATATAATTTGCAAACGAAACGTCATGAGGTGGTAAACGGCACCCGCACCCATCGCAGTCATTTTCAAACTAAGAACGCATCTGGAGTAGCCTGTAGTGTTCGCTGTGATGATAGTACTTTTTGCCCGTACATGGAATATCAGCTGCACGCTATAGTGGAGAACATGCGCTCTATGAAAACCTTCATTCCTGAAGGAGAAGTGAGTAAAACCAATTCTTATGATGAATTTATACAGCTTGTGGAGGACAAGTCACCTGAGGGATGGGTTGTTACGGGAAAAGCTTCATTAAACTTTTATGCTTTCCTTTAGTTAGGTATGTCCTGTTATTTGACTTCAGCCATGTTGGTCAGTTTACTATTTCAAACCAACAAGTGTTTTTGGCTGGCATGTATTAATTTATTTCTTAAAGATTTTTGCCTAGAATGTTTGGCTTGTGCAGTTACTCATATGCTCAATCAGGTTTCAAATCTTTCCACATGGATTAGTTATTTCGATTAAAACAGTCACAGTGTTTGTTTTCTGTGGTCTCACATCAAGTTTCCTGTCTTCCCAACTTGAAGCTGATAGAAACGCTAGTGGGGTTTTAGATGCTTGATTGGACTATATGGAATATATTAATTTTAGAAACTTATATCTAATATTTGGAACTGAAAATATCTCAACCATAATCACATTTCGCTTATTAGATCAGTATTCCTTTTATGATCTATTATATCTGAATCTGGGGTTGGTGTTATCATGGTTGAGATGCATAAAAAACCAATGGTTTGTCATTGGAGGGAATGCAACACCTATTTCGTTGGTATGGGTTGTAAGTTATGATTACAATGACAGTTCTGCTTCTACACATTCTTAAAGACTCAAAACTAGTAGCCTGTGGTGTATTGTGCCACTTACTTATTCAACAAGATACTTGAAGTTATAAGTCAAGAATGTGGCACAGAAGATACAGAAGAAGCACATAAAGGACGATGGAAGCAAGAGGTGAGTTGCTTGTTTTAGTTGAATTTAACTTCGTTATCCGTGAATTTGTTTTTCTTCTAACTTTATAAATGATTTTAATAGGTGACTAAGTCCTAGGATGATGTCTGAGCCTTTCATATGAGATCATGTTCCGAAACTTTGTTGCTTTTCTTGCATAGGATAGACACAGTTGTAGGAGAATGTTGGGTACATTATTTATATGTCCCTACTTTTTACACCCAATAAATATGTCCTTATACTACAATAAATATGTCCCTACTTTTTTATAACCTTATCAATTTAATATTAGATTACCTTAATACCCTCACCCATATAATATTTTTCTTTATTTTAAAATACAACAAATTTCTTCCTCTACCACTTCACCACCACCACTAGCACCACCACCACCAACATTCAACTACCATTCCACCACTACCGTTCAACAACCACCACCTACCAACCGCCACCACCACTAATATTCCACCACCACTCCTTCACCTCCACCATTACACCACTAACAGTCCTCCTCCACCACTAGTCCGTCGCCACCGCCGCCGCCGCCACCACCACCACCACCGTCGTCGCCGCCGCCGCCACCGTCGTCGCCGCTGCTGGTTTAGATATTTTTGGATCAACAACAGTAGTTGATCCAAATAAAAATAGAACCAACAGTATTTGATCCAAAAAAAAAGGATCAACAGTAGAAGTTGATCCAATTTAGTGGATAAACTTCTATTGTTGATCCACTAAAATTGGATCAGCAATGAAAGTTGATCCATGTAAAATTGGATCAACAATGAAAGTTGATCCATGTAAAATGGAGTGAACTTGGCGTGAGTGGAACACGCATCATCTGACATGGAGTCAACCATGCTACCATTGCACCACAAGTTCAACATTGGAAGAAATTTACATGATTTAAACTACAAAGCATGAGTTCAAAGGATCAACAACAGTAGTTGATCCCATATAGATGGATCAACAACCATAGTTGATCCAAAATATATGGATCAACAACCATAGTTGATCCAATATCACTGCCTGCTTCAACCCAGATAACCACCATATTTCATTAAATGTAGCTTCATAAACACCAACAGCTCCAAGACCAGCTTCAAAACCAATCTCGACAACTACAACAACCGGAACCACCATTCTACTACTATTTCCATGACTAATTTCTCATTCGTACATCTCCACCATTACCGCCACCAACAAATCACACATCTCCAGCACCACCACCACCACCAAAACAACCAGAACCAAAATCCAACACCAACTTCATCATTCCAACCAAAACCACTATATGGATCAACAACCATAGTTGATCCAATATCACTGCCTGCAAATGAGATAAACAACAAACATGTTTGTTTGGCTTGCTGTAACAAGTTTCAAATCCATCAGTAGCATACCTAGTAGTAATTTCAAACTTAAACATGAAGCAAGCGATTTTACTATTAAAAAGTTCTAAAATAATCATCCACATTAAATGAAATGTACCTGACCCTGAACATATGATACTGCACTTGTCAAATCAACAACAAGAGCAAATTCTAACAATACCAACAACACTATCTCCGTCACCAATTTATCATTCCTATCTCACAAATCACCACCACCAACAATTATACTCAATCTCCACCACCACCCACAACTGTCTACATCACCAATTTTATTAACCCAACTTAATACAATCATAATTCTAACCTCTCCACTACCAATTTCATCATTCCAACAAAAACCACCACAATCTCCATCATCAAATTCATCGTTCTAACTTCTTTTCATCTCCATCATCACCACCACGACCTTGAATCCAGAAGCACCTTCAATTTCCTGTTGTTGCTAGTCGAAAACGGAAGACAAAATCTACTTCAATCATCCAAGATAAAAGAAGAGAACGATAACCACCAACATCTTCACTCCTTTTTTCCTCCATCACCACCACCAACACCACCATCATCAATTGATGGAACAAAGATTTAATGTCCTCTTCCACTGCCACAGCCATCGCCACCACCACCAACTAAACGAACGACGATTTGACATATTCCTCGACCATCGCTGCCACCACCACCATCAAATGCAACAGAAATGTGTGAATCTAATAAAATAAATCATTTGGACAAATTGACAGAGATTTGATATCTTCCGCCACCACCATCCATTATCATCATGTTCGACGGAAAAGAGATGGAGAAACGGCGATGGCGGATGTGATGGCTGGAAGAGGAGAAGTGACTAAGAAACTCAGATCTGAAATAAAAAAGCGAAACGATATGTTTTCCTTTAGACTAAAACATAATGAGGGTATTTATGGGAAATCAGTTTATTCTAAAAGGGCTAGGGATATAATTATTGATGAAAAGGATATTTGTGAAGACCCACCAAAATGAGGGACAATAATTCAATTCCCACGCAGAAATATAGGCTCAGAATTTACATCCATGGTCACTCTTCCTGTACTTACTTTTGAGCCAATGGCGATGCTTCAGAAACTGTCAAAGATATGTTAATCATTGATTGCATCATTTTCTTCGCCTACTTTGCGTTCTTAAATTTTAACGACGTTAATAGTGGTTGTAGTTGACGGAGTACTCCCACTTGTTAGATCAGTCAAGATATTTTTTGTTTACTTGATATACCATATCTTGTATGAGTTATGGAAGTCAGGAATAATAATTGCAGCATCTTGGGCAATATCAAAGAACTTGTAGTCCTTGTAATCCTATACTAGATGGCACTTATGAATTGGCTAATCACGGTGGAGTCACCTTTATTTAGTAGCAGGTGAGTTTGTCACCCTGTAGGCCTGATAACCTGACTTCTATCCAATTAGACAGGAATGTTTTATAGGTCATTGTAAATCATGGTATAGTTTGAGGATCAGGTGTAGTCCCACTCTGCGAGTTTGAACCAACTCACCCTCCATAAGAAATGTCTTCATTTTTATGTTCTTTCCTAGGGCATAGTAAATGTTACTATAGTACATGAGCTTGTGAAGGTGATTGTTTAGTCTTCATCACTAGAACCAGTCTAAAAGTAAAACTTCTTCATTTTTTTGTTCTTACTAATATTTGGTCAGACTTGGGTGGGCTCTCCAGGGGAGATGATCATGACAAAGTTGACTCTTTGTTTTGGAGGCAAAGTTGTGTTATACTTTCGGTTATGTGGTTGGTTTGGGAAACTTGTTTTTAGTGATGAGCTTCTAGAGTGACTAGTTTACATTACTTTGATGGTTAGATATGGTACTTGAGCCTATATTTCCAGGACACTCAACTTATTGAAGTTTGTGTATTAGAATAACAATGTGTTTAATTGGCTATTTTATGGATTATTTTTTCTTTGTCTCCTACCTTTTGGTGTTTTGTAATGTTATGGTGACTCATTTGTTTTGTAGTAGCAGGAAATCCCACACTACACCCCTCACTATATTTTGGTTAATTAATCCTATTGAAAGTTGCATAATTGAGAATGTTTATTGATTAATTTCATGAGTTCTACACAAGAAAAGTAGAATTACACTTAGCAAGTAAAACACTCTTAAACTTTCTCTCTCCTAATGACTTGCCTCACAATTCTAAAAAGATCTCCCCTTTACAACAGACTCACTCGACCCTTTATATAGGGTAATACATAGTGGATGATGACTAAGCTATCCTTTATTTTTTGGGAATGTCTCGCGAAGTGTCGCCGAGTGTACAACTATTCAATCTCGCGACACTTCTTAACCCTCGCTTGGATCTCACGTCTTCTTTATGTCTACTTTGTCGTTATTCTTTGCGTCGTTTATTTTAGCTCTCTGCGATCGCCTCGCGACATCGTTGTTTATTAACTTCGCAAATCACATGCGTTGCGATATTATGGTCCTACATCTTGCCTCTTTTTCCTTGAATATTGCTTGAAGAGCAATCTTTAAGGAAAAATCTGTTGTTGCGGTAATCTTTGGTCTTTGTTGATGAAGGAATGAGCGAAAGAATCTTTGGACTTGAAAAGTACGTACTTGCCTCTATTCTTTTGCGATGTTCAAGTTTTGCGTCTCTGTCTCTCCTCATACTTTTCTTGCGAAGGGAAGAATATCATGAGAGCGAGTCTTTTGATTTGCCGCGACCGCTTATCTTTATTTTGTACTCCGTACACGGTTTTAACCATTAAAGCCCTTTTTCGACACGTCTCTTTCAACCGTTTATTCTTGACCGTTTATGTCTCTTCTCGCATTAAATGACCTCGTTTTTCTCGAGGATCTTTTTTTTCCTATATATAGTTTTCTTCTTCCCCTCTTTTCATTCTTTAGTTTTTCTCTGCAACTTTCTTTGATTCTCTCCTTCCGCAATTTACGCTTCTGCTACTGCAAATCTTTTCTTCATCCTTTCTAACGTTTAATCCTAATCTCCAAATTCCCCTCCATTCCCATACGATAATGGCTGCCATTAGTCGTGGATACAAAACTTCTTTTGAAGAAGTTCAACAGAAGTTGCACGAGAAGGGTTTTACTCTGTCAACCATTCCTGATCAAGAACCCTCATCCATTCTTTCTTTAAATCTTTTCTCTGATCATCAATGTGATGATCAAAAGATTATAGTCTCGCTCGGTCAGCTTCTCGCGGGACTTCCTATTCCCTTGTACAATCTGAGTTGCCTTTATTTTATGAAATTTTGGCCCATGAAAAATTCTCTCGGGCTATTTATCAATTAAGTGGCGATTGTATTCGCTGATGCTTGAATTCGCGAACCGTGGTGCGAGGCAAAGGATCTTTATACCCTAATTCTGCCGAGAAATCCCCAATTCGCATTTAGAAATAGGCTGAGAAATACACTTTGTGGAAAACTTTTTGAAAATTACTCAGTGATAACTATGATGAATGCGAGATCTCGCTGGGGCGTTCGTCTGAAGAAAAATAATAATGTCTCTGAAGATAAATTACTCATGCAAGACATTGATTGGCACCCAGGTAATAATTCCTCTCCTCGTCATTCCAAAGATGAGAAATGGTGGGTCGTACCCTTGATTTTAAATGGTCCTTATATCGCGGGCCCGCACGTTCTTCCTGCGAATCTCGCAGCGTATCATCCTTGGGAATTCAAATGGCACGAGAAGGAAAAAAGAAGTATGTTTCCTACTCCAAATTTTTGCTTTCGCAACTTTCTTTTTACAATTCTTTGAGTTTGTGAAATCTTTCGGATAACCGGGTTGAAAAGAAGCTACAAAAGGGATCCGTCGGAGGATACTTTGACATTGCTTCGATCTCTTATGAGTGAAGTAAGAAGCATTTCCCCTTACTTTGACATTTTTTTTTTTTTTTTTTTTTTTTTTTTTTTAAACAATACTATTGCCTCTGTTTCTCAACTTTACACATTTGCGAAAATTTGAAGTTGAAAAAGTTGTTCTTTGCGAAGACTAAAAAGTAAGGGCAAAGCGTCTTTTCGCAAGGGTAAATCCTCTTGCCCCCTTAACTAAGAAGCGAAAGGTCCAATCTTCTTCTCGCCTTAGCTCAAACTCGAGTCTTCGATGAAGATGACCATGATTCCAATCGCTTTCTCGCTACAAGGACCCCGTTAACCGGTTCTTCTATGGGTCGGTTGTCTAGTATCTTCTCGATTCTTTCCAAGGAATGGGAGATGCTCCCCTAGCTTCTCTTTGCGGGACTCTCGCAAACGTGTGCAATGCCACTCTACTTTGAGGGCAATGATTCTTTCAATGGAGTCTCTAGAACTATGTCTCGACTTCTTGAATGCGCTTGGATCCTTGGTATGTATATAATCATATCTCCCCATTGGCTTTATATTGTTGTATATGTATTAACGACTTTTCTATCTTCTTTCATAGGTTGGAAGATCTTCTTTTGTAGTTGCCTCGGATCTTGAGAGAAGACGCAACAATCTTGAGAAGAAGAATTCGCAATTGAGCAAGAAAGATTCGAGAATTGGAGGCGGAAGGCTGCGTTATCTCGCGATAAAGACGAGACGATTCAAAAGTTAAATACCGACTTGTCTCTCAAAAAGAGAGGGTATCCACCCTTCAAAATGCTAATCAGCAACTTTATGGTATAATATTTGCCTTCTTTTATTATTTTTATTTTATTGGTCGTGTATTTGCCACCTAACTTATCACTTTCGCAGACGTATATAATCTCTCCAGATGAAGCTATTCTTCTCCATACATTTCCCGAACCTATGGATAATAACCTTCTTCTCGCTCATCTCAACACTTCTTTAAGTAGTTCTTGAACAAAATTAACTCTCTTTCATTAGATGAACTTGGACCAAATATCGCCTTTTAGAGATTGAACATAGATCTGGTTTAAGTGCGGCCAACCAATTTAAACAAATGTTTCTTGAGTCTCGTAAAGAAATCAAAATTTTGAGGAAGAAAATTAGTGATCACATAGATGACAAAGACCGCATTGCTAACAATGGTGCTCAAGCATTAGCAAAATTTCAAAAATCTCTTCTTGAGCTACAAATTGAGCGAGATGAATTGCTTCGCGAAATTCCTTACTTAGTGAGCGAGAAGATCGATTCGTTAAAGCTCCTTGTTATAAATAATGATGATGAATTCGCACGGGCTGCGAAAGTTTTAGATAACGCCGAGAAATAACCTAGGTGTTGATGTTAGTCTTCACGCCGAGCATACTTCCTTGGTTAAAGATATGATATCGACGAGAGAAGGTTGCTTATTATACCTTACCGCTTCTTATTTCCGTAATATTACTTGTAAATTGTTAACTTGTTGTTTCTTATTTGCGAGAATCGAGATGAGGCTTCGAGGTTAGAATTAGAGAGCTCGAATCGAGAAAGAACAACTCACGGGAATTTTCCGGCGAGAATTGAAGAACTTCGAAACCGAAAAAGAGCATTTCATAAAGAATCTCTTCCTTCGAGAATAAATATTCCAAGTTGAAGAAACAATTTTTAACGACGGTGGAGAATTTTAACAATGATCTTTGTTCGTTTTCGCAATAGAGGCATGGAGTATGTTTGTAAGGACCATAATATCCCTCTGCATTCATATCCCTGGCTCCTTGAAGAGGTTCTGAGAATCTGCTGTCTCGGACGTTTCGATAGTGAGGGCGCGAAGAAGAAAATTAAGCGATGAGAATAATCGAGATTGAAGAATCGGGTGAAGAAGAAGAATCGCCAAAGAAATAACTTTTTCGTTTTCTTTCTCTTGCTTGTAATATCTGTACATTTCTGTATCCTTATTATAGTATATTTCTTGGATTTTTCTCCTTTGAATTCAATCTTCAATCCCCTTTTTTGGTAGTTCTTCCTTGTAATATAATTGATTAACATTATTGATGTATAATTCTTTCATCAGAAGATGAATAGCAATATTTCATCTTTTCCATTCCCATACTTGCCTCTGGTATTCTTCTTCAGATGGAAGATTTTAGTTGTCATCAAGTATTTTGTTGGTTATTAATTGTATAGCCGCGACGAGATCGCGGGTATCTTTATGAATCGAGAATTCTATCTCTTTTGTGCGACAAGATCGCGAGCCGCCTCTACACTTTCATGTAAAGGCCCATTGACCTTGCCTTATCATTTTGTGTGGTCTTCGAGTTAGACCTCCCTAATTAGAGGTCCTTCCACGCCACCTTTCATCGCGACAAAATCGCGGGACGTCTTTACACTTGCATGTAAAGACCCATTGATCTTGTCTTATCATTTTCCAAGTATTTTTGCCTCTGCGGGATGTTTTAATTGCGACAATATGACAGGCCTAAATATCCTTGCGAACATAAAGCCCCATGACATTGCCGTCGTGCGACGAAATCGCAGACGTCCGTACACTTTCATGTAAAGACCCATTGATCTCGCCTTACCCTCGCGTTAGTATTATTGCCTCTGCGGGATCATTGCACAAATATGACAAGCCTAAGTCTTCTTGCGAAAACAAAGCCTCATGACATTTGCGTCTGTTTTGACACCCCCTAATGGAGAGTGTCGCCCTTATCATCTCCCGGTTGCCCCTTCAAGGAGGCGAAACATCGGCCATACAAGACTAGCTCCTCCCATCCGGTCTTAACAACAACCGATTGTTTTTCGCGATCTCTTATCCCTTATACCTATAGCGGTTTATGGTTACGAGGCTGCACCCTAAGTGGAGTTTTCTTCGGGCGAGTGCAACGCATGCCAAGACTTGCCAAGAATGGCCGGGGTAGGTTCATCCATCCAGGGCACTCTGGCTCAACCGTGTACCTCGGCGCCTTGTGCATACACGACTCTAGGAAGAGACCCTCGGTCGCCCAACCGGGTATAACCTACATATATAGTTGGGAATCCAAGGTACCTCTTCGGATAGGCTTTCATGGGCCCCAAATTTACATGGATCAGGCTTCAGGAGCGGTGTAACCTTCCCCCAGAACCACGGCGAGAGATACCCCCTTATATGACGCACTATAGGTCTTACATTTGCCTCTTACGAAATGTTATTCGCGAACTAGGGTGTACGCCATAAAGGTTCGTCCCATTCATTTGCGCATTTATATTTGTTCAATCATTCATGTTTCAATATTTGCTTGATATTTGTTTTGCGAAGTATTCGCACGGTTTTGTTTCACTTGTTGTATTTCACTTAATCAAATTCTCATTTTCTCTTGGTTGCGAGATTCTCTTTTTATCATTACTCATTTCTACTTTGCATCTTGCTTTTATTGATTATTCATTTCTTATGCCTTTTGTTCCTCATATCTTTTGCTTCTTCATCGTTATAGCACTCACTGTCTCTTGATATTCACCTCGCGGGGTATGTTCAGTCCTTACTTCTACAGCATCCACCATCAATTTTTCCTTTCTACGTTTTTTCATGTTGCTTCCAACCCTTTCTTTTGGCATTTCTTTCTTCACACTTTCTATATCGACCTCATGGCACTGTTGCGACTCCTTCCAATCTCCCTGTATAATACCAATGCCATTTGGATGTGGGAACTTAATACATTGATGATATGTTGAGGCGACCCCCAAAATTTCATGAAGCCATGGCCTCCCAATTAGTGCATTATACGGGGATTCCACATCAACCACACAGAATAAAACATCAGTTGACAATCCTTGTAGAGGTATTCTCATGTGAACCTCTCCTTTTGGCTTGTTTGCGGTGCCATTAAAGCCATATATCTTGTATGTCGAGGGGATCAAATCCTCGTCTTTTCCTCCCATCGTCTTATAGGTATGGTAAAAAAGTATATTCACCGAACTTCCAGTATCGATCAAGATTCGGTTGATCGCCCAACAAGCTTCTGCTTCATCATCTTCTCCATCAACCTGGTCTTGGGTTAATTTCTAGTTTCACAACCAACGGGCTATCATGTGTTTCTCTTCCTTTTGGTATTTCATCTGCAGAGAAAGAAATAGTCTTCAACTGCCACTTTTCTAACTGCGTCGTTCTCGCCAGGTTCATTATTTCCTTATCATTAGCGTCTCTCGCGAAGACTCTAGTAAGCACGTTGTCATGGAAATCTTCGATGGTGCGATAGGAGTGGACGATAGAGTTGCAGTTCAAATTCTTAGCTTTTGTTCCTACTTCTATCACAAATGTTTCCTTTCCCTTCGGCGACACACATTACGTGCATCTCTGGTGGTGGTGGTAATGTCGACTTGTTTCTTCTCCCCTTAGAAAGTGATTCGACTTCCCACGATCGATCATCCCGAGAATAATTCTCTTTATGTTTCTACAATCGTTTGTTTGATGCCCATGGAAGCGATGGTAAGAACAAAACTCATGACTTCTATCGCTTTGGCGGTGGTTCCATTCCAACATTCCAAGGTCTTTGGTACATTTTCCATCACAAGTATAGCTTCCCAGATCTTTTCAACGCTAGCATTCAGTGGAGGCATCTTAATCTGCTCCCATATTGTTCTGCGATTTCTCTGCCCTTCACGGTTATTTTGCCTTCGTCCACCATAAGTTTCTTGCACATGATCTAGCCTCTGAATCTTATTATTGCTGTTACGGTTGTAATAATTCCTTTCACGTTCAAACTCTTCTTGATCATGACTTCCCATAGCTACTATCTTCTGTTGTTCCTCATCCACTCTCCTTGCCCGCTTTGTCCACTGCGAAGTGCTCGCCCTTTGTATTTATGAATTGAGGCGGCAAGCTTGCGTTCGCGGCGTTAGAGCTTGTATTCGCGATTTGGATAAGAATTCATTTCATTCTGTCTTTCTTCTAAGGCGATGTATTCTTCCTGTAATTCTCGCATTCAGCCATTGTGATTGTATTTTTGATTCTAAAAATTTGAATGTATAACAAGTTAGTCGCGAAGAGAGCATTCACAAATGAGAGTATGAGATATCTCTCCTCAACCCGTCCTGCCATTTTCGCTACACATGGTTCTCCATCTTCTTTGTCAAGCGCCTTAAGCTCTCGCCCATCCTTTGTTTCAACCCGAATACATCTTCAATACACAGTCGCGAAGAGTTGTTACTTATGTATGCTCCTAGGAAAATGGCTTGTAGATGGTTAAATGATGTGATTGTGTTCCTTGGCAGACCTTCAAACCATTTTAATGCTTCTCCTATTAAGCTTGACGCGAAATATTTGCATAATATGGCATCATGATTCTCCCATTGTAACATACATCTCATATAAGCCTTAATATGTTGTATCGCACAGGTTGTTCCATCAAAAATGTTGGTCAATGCGGGTAAATTACACTTAGGAGGTATTCCTCCCATCTCGTACTTCTAGCGTGAAGGGGTTCTTCGCGGCTGCGATGGCTTCGTCCGTTGTCTCCTTCCTCCTTCCCTTACTGTTGTTCAATAATCCTCTCATTTCGGCTAGTTCCCTTAAGATTTGTTCATTTGCCTCGGACTTGATTCTCTGGTCTTTTTAGCTCTGCTTCTCTCCTTCTTCGCTCGTGCCTATTTTGACCTTCCTGCTCATTATTTTCCCCTCTCCTTTCCTCGCGACGCTCTTCTTCGTCTCTTTCGTTAATTCGCACGCCATTATATCGGTTGTTCTCTCTTCTTGGTTGCCTCTCAGCTCTCATCATCTGCACCCTCTCATATTCTTCATTAATATTTCTATTAGTACGATTCTGTTCCCTTCTTCTTTCGCGGTTATCATGGTTATTTTGCCGGATTGCCTCCTCCATCTCTTGATTTTCCATTTCTTCTCTTAGCCTTTCTCTCTCGCGAGCTAGTCGCGCTTGTTCAATGTAGTGTCTCTCAATGTCATCCTCGATCTCTCTGTTTCTTCTCAATTCTTCTCTCCCATGTAGGATTATTCTTCCTTCAGCAGCTGGGTCATTCGGTCCTTGGAGTTGCATGTTTCCTTGATTTTCCCCATTTCGCTCATTTGGAAGATTTTCGGGCTGAGGAATATAACGATCTTCTATTTCTCCTCTTCTCTCGCCATGCTCTCTGCGTTTGGATCTTGTGTTTCTCCTCGGTGCTTTCTGTTGGTAAAACTCTCCTTCTTTCTTCTCTGTTCAATCTAGACCTTGATCTCACGCTACTTCTAGATCTCCTACTTTGCAACCTCATATTTTCCATCCTCAATTCATGATTTTGTCTTGTCAAGTTTGCTCGCTCCTCCGCTTCTAATCGTCTCTCTTCGTGCATTGTTTGTCTCAATCTCTCTAACGCTGCCATTTCTTCATTTCCTGAATTCATTTCTCCATTCATCCCTTGCTCTCCTTGTCCATTGTTCACCAACTGCTTCTTTGCTTCTTCTCTTCTCTCTCGTCTTCAGAATCAGATCTCCAAGTATGCACACTTACTCTATCATAATCCACAGCCGCGTTTGCTTCTGGGGAGATCGGCGGTTGATTTTGATCTTCTCCGTCATTTCTCATATTCATCCTTGAAGATTCTCCTGTTTCATTCCTCCTTTCCCCAGCAAGTCTCCCACTTCTTCTTACAATCGTTGGTTGTTCCTGTATGTTTCTTCTTCTAGCCATCTTTCTTTTTCAATGAATTCTTGAGTATCTTTTCCAAATCTCTTCTCTGTTAATCCAAATTCTTCCCAATTTCTTCGTCAATCACTGCTCGTCCCCTGTTTCTAGCGCATATGTAGTAGCAGGAAATCCCACACTACACCCCTCACTATATTTTGGTTAATTAATCCATTGAAAGTTGCATAATTGAGAATGTTTATTGATTAATTTCATGAGTTCTACACAAGAAAAGTAGAATTACACTTAGCAAGTAAAACACTCTTAAACTTTCTCTCTCTAATGACTTGCCTCACAATTCTAAAAAGATCTCCCCTTTACAACGAGACTCACTCGACCCTTTATATAGGGTAATACATAGTGGATGACGACTAAGCTATCCTTTATTTTCGGGAATGTCTCGCGAAGTGTCGCCATGTACAACTATTCAATCTCGCGACACTTCTTAACCCTCGCCAGATCTCACGTCTTCTTTATGTCTCGCCTGTCGTTATTCTTTGCGTCGTTTATTTTAGCTCTCTGCGACTGCCTCGCGACATCGTTGTTTATTAACTTCGCAAATCCTGTACGTTGCGATATTATGGTCCTACATGTTTCTCAACTAAATTCAGGGCTGGTTTGAGGAACCCAAAATTATGATGACTAGTAGATGGATCGAATGCGTATCCTATGAACCATGTGATTTTGAAGGCTAACCTCAATCATCACCGAGCTGGAAGAGGTAAGTGTTGTACGAGTGAATAAACAGAAATTTACTAGTCATGATGAAAGCATGTCCATATATATCTGAATGATTGTTATTCCTTTTGTTTGACTGTGACATTAGGTTAAGAATACTCCCATCAAAAGAGAGAATAAACAGAAGGCTACCGCAAGAAGACATCATTTGAAGTAGATGTAAGAGGGGAACTGAAACAACAATGCATATACTTCTGGATTGTCCCTACGCAAGAGCTGCGTGGTTCTGTGCAGGTTTTAGATTTGCAGATGCTCAATGGACATCTCCCAAAGACTAGATTCATACATGGTTTGGCAACTCCCACAGGTCCATTATAGCAAAAATGGCTATTATAAGTTGGCTTCTCTGTTAAGAAAGACGCTGTGTTATTTTTGGTAACAAGCTTTCCTCTCCTCAGCAAACTCTTCAGGCTATAAACTACTTCTTAAATAGCTCTGATTCTGTTTTGAGTTCCTCTAATACCACTGTCAAAGTTTCTGTGAGTCCTAAGTGGACTCCCGCAAACAGTGACTATATTAAGATTATCTCTGATGCATCTTTCTGTCATGTTACTAAGTCTGGAGGATATGGGCTACTCTTTAGGAATTTTGCATGTACACATTTATCCTCCAGATTTACCAGTTTCAATGGAGCAATGGGTCCTGAAGACTTTGAGAGCTTAGCAATGTTAGAGTCCGTGAAGTGGGTGATGCAGCAGGGATACAAGAAGATCATAGTTGAATCAGATTACTAGGCTTAGTTTGATAATGCTTATAAAAGCCCTTTTCTCCCCGCGTTCTTTGTGTAAGAAAAAAAAAAGATGAACATTTGGTAAAATATCATGTTCAACTATTATTGTTGTACCAAATGACAAAAACAGATGTCTCTCTAGAAATAATATTGTTCTCGTTTATTGGGTTTTAAATAATAATATTAAATATGAGGAGGAACCCTCACACTTTTATTATCAAACTATCTCACCCGTTGGACTTCATTTTTGTGAATTAAAACCAAAAGTAACAGATTTGAAGCTAATCCTTCCTCAAATATTTTTAAGGAAGAAGATTTTGGTTTTAGTGTTATTTTATTATTCTTGTATTATAATCAAACAAAAACAAAACAGGGCTACAAGAAACTAGTTGGATCCTAGCAATAACCTAGGCTCCAACACCTTTCTGTATGACTATCTCTAATCCGTGGAAGAAAAAAAAATCACTCCCTCCATTTCAAAAAGTCAATCCCCTTTGACTTTATCAAATATTTAGGAGACCATAGTATTTTACTTGACTACGCTTAACTATTTACCTATTTTATTTTAATAAAATTGCTAATATTCAAAACTATCTAAAATTATTAGGAGGATTGCAAATATGAAATAGAAAAGGAAAATTAAAAATATCGAATTTGTAGAGTATAAACTTTATAAGGAATATAATTTTTGGAGTCGAATATATTTTACTTTTAAAAGGAATGAAGGATATTTGTTTATGTAGTTACATAAATTTCTTTAATATTTTGAATTGGGTTCCGTTAAAAATGAATTTACGAAAATAAAAAAATTGAAGGTGCTATAACATTGCTCGATCGAACTCACAAGTGTTGCCATCTCAAGCTTGTTGTCAAATTTAGTTGTCAAAACTATATCTTGATTTCTAGTCAACAATTAGTTTAAGTCTCGGACTAGGATAGAAATGTAGTTGAGAAACAGTGGATCACAACAGTCATCATTGCGTTCTACCGTTTGAAGGCGAAGATCAACCGAAGATTTTGGAGAACTTCATCAACAAAAGGTAAGTGAAGACTGAACCACCTATTTCTCAAGTTATATTCACTTTTCTATCATTGACACGATGTCGCATAACTTATTAGACTATCATGCATATACAAGAATTTTGAGTCAAGTTTATCTTGGTAATTAGTTTTCGAAATATAATGACTAAGCTTAATGAACATTTGTTCATACTTGATGAATTTCGGTTAAGGACAATTTATTGTTCGGAATCAAAATCACGATTCGAGTTTTATCATTCGAAAATAGTCTGGAACAGTGATATGTGTCATTGATGTTATTTGGGAATGTTTCAAATCGATTTAGAGAGAAATATAGAACTATTATAGATTCGGATACAAGACAGTTTTATCAGTCTTACAAACTGGGAAAACTGTTATAAGTATGAACCCATAATATATGTACTTGTACATGTAGTGGAGTAGCTATATATCGACTTGCAGATTCGTTGTACGCATATCCTTATGCACATCATATGAAAATCTTTTTAACTCGTGAAATAGATCGGTACGCATACCCGTATGCAAACCGTAAATGAATTGTGGTCATGGAACCGGTTTAGTATACATACCGGTACACGTACCAAAATAGTTATGTGCTCCGAAACTTGGTTGGTATCCAAACCGGTATGCAAACCAAAATAGTTTTGTGAACTCCGCAACCGGTCATAGTCTTAAGGTATCCATACCGGTACGCATACCTAAATAGTTATGTGAACTCCGGAACTTGGTTTGGTTAAATTGTTTATAAACCGTTACACGTACTGCGACTGACCTGACTCAAGAACATCTATGGTATTTGTACTTTGTACACCTACTAACCATGTCGATTATTTTCAAGTGCGATAAAATTATTTCTAGGAGATAATTTGCATTTGATCAATTCTCAAAAAACACTAGACTTATTTGATCACATGATTGTGACTCGAGGATAATGTCTTATGTGTCATGAAAATGAGTATTAAGCTTTTAAGTTCAAATCGGATAGTTTCGGCTAACCACCTTGAACATAGTCTTTATACACAGTTCGGTTACAGTTTCACATAACCAGAGTGTATATCTTGTTTATGTAAATTAGATTCAAAGATTCATCTAACGGTGGATATTGTTTGCTTGGTTCCAAAATTATCTTATCTTAAACCTAAAGCAACATATGCTTTGAATATATATAAAAGGTGAACTTCAAGCAACTGGGATCTTTGAATCCCGACACTACTTTTTGGTGTGTCCTAGTTTTAACTAGAGTCGTCCTCTTCCTAACCCTTTTAGGATTTAGTGACTACAAAGACTTCATAGGGATTCGTGAATCCAGGTCTAGTTATCTTTTCTTGATAACTTGAGTATCCTGATCTTGATTGATTGTTGAGATGCTCACTCGATCAAGATATATAGAAATCATCAAAGTTCTCTTCGTCACAAACTTTGTTGATTCCACAAGTTTTATACTTGTGAGGTGAATAATAATCTGCACTTCGGGTTGCATAAGTCCGGATTTTGAGGTTAGCTAGACTCTGTCTATTGCTATCGATTTTCATCACCTTTGATTAAAATTTTTGATTGTTAAGGAAATCACATATAGGCTTAATTTGTGGGAGGCAGATTGGTTTAAAGTCTTTAATTGAGTTGAAGAAACTCTTAGTTGGTGTGACGTCAGCTAAGGGAACCAATTGCGCCGAGTCCTTCTGGGATTTAAGAGGCGTAAGGAAAGTGATTGTACCTTAATCGGTGGGATACCTTTTAGGGCTCAACTACATTTCAGTCCAAAGTTAATTGGTAGTAGACTAGTGTCTGTAGAGGCTTAATACAGTTTGGTGTTCAATCTGGACTAAGTCTCGGGGTTTTTATGCATTTGCGGTTCCCTCGTTAACAAAACTTCTGGTATTTGTGTTATTTATTTTTCCGCATTATATTTTTCATCTTTATAATTGATATATCACTGGTTGTGCGTTAATCAATCATAGTAGATACATCCGACCTAGTTTGTTGTATACGACTTGATTGATTCTTTGACATTGGTCTTTGGTACCGTCCAAGTTATCTCTTTGTAATTAGGTTCACGGACTTGGTTCTGTAAACGTTCTAATTGCAAGAGAGAGAGATATATAGCTCTAAATACTATTCCTTGATTGAGTTGAACTCTCGGAGTTGTGTTGAGTCTGTCCATACAAATTGCCTAAGAAAAATTTGGTGGTGTATTTTGGTGCCCCCGCGTTTTCAATTGGTATCAGAGTAGGCAAACACTTTAAGACCTAATAAGTTTTTGTTTGAAGCAGTCTGACTATATGGACATGAGTGCAATCTCGATAAACGGACCGCCACCATTTGATGGCATAAATTACTTACGGTGGAAAATTGCTATGCGTTCCTTTTTACAAGCCCGTGACTTTGAGACATGATGCGTGTCGTAACCACAACAAATTAGTGAATATTTTTCCGCTTAATTAATAAGTAATATGGTGGTAGTTAAGTTCTTTCCCACGAGGAGCAAGAGGTTTTAGTTGTCTTATAATGTCACAAAAAGGGGGTTTTGTTTTTAGATTTTATAAAGTAAACGAAATAAACAAAGCAATGAAAAGATAAAGTTGAAATCAATAAGATAGGTTAGATCAAGGAATCCTTCTTCGTTGCAAAACAATGATTCAAGTTATGTTCTTGTCTACTTTTTAATAGTCAGGGATAATCACCAACCGTAGGTTAACATGTTCGCTTAGCTAACCCCAAAATTCCTCGTTTCACTAAGTAACAGGTCCGCTTAATTATCAGATTCTATTCCAAATAACCACCTTGAGGTTCGCTTACAAGATGTAATTCAATGAACGCATTAAGATTTATGAATTTAGGTTTGATACTAGTAGTTATACTCGGTTCGCTCGGTCCACTTTCTAGCGTTGTTTTCACACACAATTGCTCCATGAAATCCCTCCGCAAGGTCTCGCGTTTTCTACTTATGTAAAAAGTCAAGAAACGATTACTTATCCCCTAACTTTTACTAGCTTTAGATTGAATTTACAAATCCATTTAGCGTGCATTCTAAACAACCTATCAATCAATCATAAAAATTAATATTAGTAAAAACAAACTATAATCATGTGAAAACTTCGAAGTAGATTTAAAACAAAACTCAAAACATGTCAAGAACTAGGAATTCATCCTCAATCAATAAGAAAATTAGCCACACATAATTTGGAGTTCACAAAGAATAAATAAAAGAAATAGAGCAAAAACCAAAGTGTTGTGCGTGTAGAAGTGTGTAGAGAGAAAAATAGAGAACTTCTCTATTTAAAGGCTTCAATTTTACTTTCAATCTCCTTAGAAATAGGATCCCTTTCCTATAATAATTCAATTTCCAAGTCCTTGTCTTTGTAAAATTTCTCTTATTCTCTTCCAAATTCAAGTTCAAATCAACTTCCACATCCAAGTCAAATTCACAAATCCCATGAGTTTAGAATACTCATCACAAATTTCTCCACAAATTTGGTCGCTTGAAAAATCCTGGTATCACCGAAATCCGGTTAGTAAAGTCACTGCGAGTTACTGGAATCCTCTCTCAGTCAACAAAATATTCCGTCAAGGATCTGTCACATTTAACTGTCAAGTTGACATTCTTCCGTTGGTCTAAGGAGTCAAGGGAGGAATTCAGATACCGAGTCAGTAGTCTAACTCGGTCTTATTGGGATTACTCAACTGAGTTGCAGGGATGGATCGGTAAGAAAATCCGACAGAGTTCTGTTTATTTATGGGCATTCCTCAGGCCGAGTTCAGGCCGATTATTCTTATTCCTGCACAATCCTACACATTCATCTATTTGATTCAAGCATCATTCCATCATTCCTTGTAACAATAGTAGCACCATCATTCATCTGAGATTAATTTCAACTTAAGCATTATCAGTTCTTCATACCCTTTTCCTGTAATTCAACCATCTTCTTTATTCAACAGAAACCCTCAATTTCTTCTTCTGCATCTGTTCATGACTTCAACTGAGTCATACCCATCAATTCTTCTTGGATTCTTGTAATCATCCAGCCACTGATTTCTGTATCAAGAATTCAACCAAATCCCATCTGAATTTGTGCCCTAGTTCTTCCGTGTCTCCTAAATCAAAAGCAACAGGGTCTTCTTGATTTAAAACAAACTCAAAACCCCCATCGTTACTCAGCAGCATCACCATCGCCTGTTAAACCAACAAACCCTAATCGATTCACCTCTGTACATTCTGTTTCATCTCTCCACATCAATCTCAGATCCCCTTCTCGGATTCACTTTAAATTTCTTGGTTTGACAGGAACTCACCACTAGCAACAGTAACAAGATTTCATTGATTAAACCCTATTACAAACTCTAATTCCTCGGATTTGGTGAATCCCTAACCCATTGCTTTCTCTATTATAGTTGTTCACTACGCAGTCTTTTCTGCATCTGTTTCAGGTGCAAATGATTTTGAGAGAAGATAATGCCTCTCGATCTAGGAGTAAGCTACGATGTGGTCGGGCCACATACATTGATTTTATTTTTTTGACACCTATTTAACTAAAAAACATTCCCCCTCCAAATCCCCCTAACTGTTCTGCTTTTTGAGAAAAAGTAGGAAGTTAAAAAAAAAAAAAAAACTTAAACAGTTAGGTAATAAAACTGTTTTTCAAGTTTTTCCTACTTTATGCGACGTGTCATCATTTAAATAGGGGCTACATACTTCAAGTATGTGGACCGACCATATCGTAGTTGCACCGCTCGATCTAGGGTAAAGAGGTATGGGTGGATAATGAAACCCCACTCATAGGATAAGAACCACCCTCAGTGGGTGCCCCATAACAGGTGGTCATCCCTTAACCTCAGATGGCTGCTTTTATACTCCTATGAGAGAGTTTCCCCTTAACCTTGACTCGGCTCCCAATATTATTGGTGTCTGAAATGACCTTTTTGTCCTTTCGGCTAAATTTTGGATGATTTCTTTATCTTTTCTTCCATATGACTCCAAAGTACATATAAATCTCAAAACACGCGTAAAATACATAATTTACAAGAAAAATATCAAAGAAAGCATAAACAATGGATAATAAATATGGTGTATTCTACGCCTATCAAGACATGGAAACTTATATTTATTGGATACGATGCGCCGACGGTTATTAGAGACGGAAATACTGTTACGAATCCATTATGACAAAATAGTGAATACGAGATAAGTGCTGCAAAGCATAATTCTGACATGCAAAACGCTATTATCCACGCCATAAGTCCAGATCTTCAACACCATGTAACTTCGTGCAGTAAGTGACCGGTTGTCAGCCGAAACAAATATAATTACACTTTCTTACTACTCAAAATATATAATGAAGCAAGGGCAAGAAAGGATCGATCCCACAGAGAGGTCTAGGTTGTCAAATTGTTTCGGTTCCCTATAAATAACACCATTAGTTTTGTGATTTTTATATAATAAACTAAATAAAAGCAAATAAAGCAAAGCAAACAAATCAAATCAAGGATAAGAAGATATTGGTCATGGATTTACGTTTTCATTCACAAACATGTTTTCAACACAATAACTAGAATTGATATTTTAATCTCAACTTTTATCAAAGACCCTAGAATACCTTGATCGCAAGTATATCCCGCAAATCTCCTCATGTCATCAACAAACACATTAAAAGATGCTGAATATGAATTCTATCTAAAGGAACAACCTAACGTGTAAAAGCACTAATCAAGTTTAATTCCCTAGATGCATTAGGTTCTATGAAATCAGGCCAATCAAAGCAATCGAACGTGTAAAAGCACTAATCCGATTTAACAAAGGTTATGGTTCACATATGATCATAAGAATATATCACTACAAACTATAATCATATTTATGCTACTTGCAATCCGAATTATCACTTTTGCGTATAATAACCCTAATCTAGCAATAAAGATGAAAGCAACCTCAATCGATTCGCGACTCGACTAACAAGCATTCAAATCATGTAACAATATTAATGGTGAATCATAAACGATAATATGAGAGAAAACTAATTTATTGAATTAAAACCCATATTTGGAAATCCAACTTATTCCATAACCAATAATAAAACTCTAGCTCATATTCATGGAGTTCATAACAAGAAGAAAGAGAAAAGACTTCATGGTTCTAAACCCTAGAAAACAAAGTAGAGGCAAAAGATAATAATATCCAAGATATCCTCAATTAGGTAAAAGTCCTCTCTTTTATATGTTTCTCTATTTCCATAAAGGATACTCCTTCCAATATTAGGTCTTCTCAAAACCCATCTCCAAGTGGTCCACCAAGCCCATGTGTGAGAAAAACCCATGTAGAAAATATGTCCAAAAATACGTCGCTGGAAAATCGGGATTGTGGCGGAAATTGGCCGGAAAAGTCGTCGGAAAGTATCTCGGGTGGACTGCAAAGTCCACCCCGAGGTCACCGGTCCAACGGGTCAAAACGGTCGAGTCAACTCGGGTGAGTCAACGAGTCAAACCGGGTCCCGGTCGGATGTGAGTCGGATAGTCGGTAGCTACTCGGGACGAGTCGGGTGCAGCTCGATCAGTCACTCTGGCCTATACCAGTTGCACTGGCCAAATCCTGTGATGCACAAACCTTGTGCTTCCAGCCATCATGGCCCTATATCCTTCACAGCTGCAGCTTACACTGTCATTTCATCAACTATTTCAGTTTTCCCTGAGTTCACACATCCTAACATTCATCTATCTGCTCATTCAGTAGCTCCAATCAAGTGTTGTAGCCACCCATAACTCAGCTGCAGACTTGAATCCTTCATACACAAACCCATTTATTCCATGGCAGCGAGTTCAATTCCAACCACCAGAACTGCAGTTCTTCAACCTGCAACCAATTCCATCTAACCTTGTCAGAACTCAAGCATTCCGTTACAACCTGCAATGCCATCCCTGTATGCAACTTCCTCATATTACCACCAGTACTCAAGAGCAAACCATTCTGTAATACTCAGCTCAAACGCACAATCTTATACGAGATAGCTTCCAATAGCAGCTCCACCTGCAATTTCATTCTAATAACCAGCAATACCATCTCAACCCCATCCACAAACACCATCACCCTGCAATTTATCGAGACCACCACACTTTCATACAAAACCCAGACTCCTTCTTGACCCTTTCATGGCCTCACTGCAATGCCTTCGCACCGACTCATCACATCTTCCCGACTTCATTACACCACGGTACCATTAGCTCACACAAGCCCGCACCTAACATTCATCTAAATCCCTCTAGCGCAACTCAAATCTCATACTTTGCACTGCTAGTTCCATTCTTGAATCCTGTAACTCCATATTGAGCCATTCCTGCTTCATTGTCTTCTCAGTTCATCAACATCACCACAAAGCCATTTCAGTTGCGACTTCAATTCTGCACACCAATTGTAACTCAGCCACCACTTGTTGCAGCTTTTCAATCCTATAGCTTCTGCGGCATCAGATCCACCGGTTCATCACCATCTCCGAGATGCTCATTCAACTCCAGTGATCACTTGCACCCTTTAGTCAGCACACCTGTAATAATGATGCTCCATCTCTTATCACCTTGCACTTCTTCTCGGCTTGAATTTCCACACAGACCACCTTCAAGCTGCAGCCTTCAACAACCAACCACTTGAACGCAACTCCACCCGAAGCTACTACCACCTGCAATCTCAATTCTCTCTCAGCTCAGACCACCACCAGACTCCAACCCTGTAATCTCAAACCATTCACAGTCCAATGCCACCAGAATCATCTCAGTTAATCATCCAGTTGCCATCTCCAGCTGCACAACAACATTTAATATCCATCAGCTCAGGTCTTCTCAGTGCCATGCAATACAGCCAAGCTGCCAGCCTTCAACACACATTCTGCATCTCCCATCACCAGGATATATGTCTTTCATAACCCCCAGCTTCCTTATTGCTCAATAACAGCTTCAGATTCCATGGCATCACATAAACCTTGAACAACAATCTGAATCCATCCTTTATTCTTTTCTGCAATTCATCAACAAACAACTATTCTTCCCTGTAACCTCAACCAACAACCCTAGTTCCTGAAATTTCAGATCAATCACATCTCCATCTCGATGATTCAAAATAGCTTCAACCCTTAACTTCCTTCTTATCCAACTTCAGATTCGACTCAGACCCAAAGTTCCAATTCTTCTCGACAAGCCCTAACTTCAGAAATCAGTTCCGATCACAAATTCTCCACTACGTCAACATCATTTCTTTGCTTCAATCGAAACAACACCCAACTCGATCCACCACGAACGCCTCCATTTCGATCTCTAATGGCAAATCGGCAGCCATAACTCTCCTCTCTCAATTTCGATTCGGAGTGACAACAATAATGAGAAGAAATAACTTCTCCGAATTTTAGTTTTGTTGTAAGAAATGTTAGTGGATATAGCCACTCGGTAAAGCGAGATAAGGGGTAACCGAGGAGTGATTATAGGCACCACTCATCGGATAAGGGCCATCTTGATTTGCAACCCCTTAACCTCTATTGTGCTCTCGATAGCACATGCATACGAAAATGAAACTTCTGCCCTTCTTGCTCAAATTGAATGATTTCGCTTCTTTTCCTCCGTGCGACTCCAGAGTACCTAATAACTCAAAACCACGCATAAAGTACATAATTCACAAGAAAAATAGCAAAGAAAGCGTAACTACTATATAGTAAATTAGGTGTTTTAGACACCTATCAGATTCCCCACACTATATAGTAAATTAAGCGTAACTGCTGGTCATGTAGGCTCTGTAGATGTGTAAATACATCCCCGACGAACTTATGACCCAGAGCGGAGATTTGCATATCTCCTGTAAGCACGACTCACCCTATTTGAGATCAAAGACTGATTCCTAGTACATCATCGTGAGATACACTGGTCATGTCTGCTCTAGGCTCTGACTCGACTTAATGAGGTTTCCGGATAGCTCCTAGGACATCCTCGTGAGATACGATGGTTATTCTAGCTATGAGCCTTTTCGACAGACTCCTAGAACATCCTTTCGAGATACACTGGTCTTGTTGGCTCATCGTATGGACACACAGTTGATTCCTAGCACATCTCTGCAAGATACGCTGGTCAAAGACAAGTGAGCCAAAGTCTCGCAGAGACATTAAATCGGGCGTACAAAGCCTTTTATCTCTCTCTCTCCAGGCTGAGTCCCAGCTGATCGTAGAGATATACAAATCCGTTAAGAAAATCTTCAAAGAGATTTTGATCCGTCCGTAAAAATCTCGGAGCAAAAATCACGCAGAGATTTTTGAGCTGTCCGCAAAAATCTCGGAGAGATTCAAATCTCTCTGCAAAAATCACAGAGGGATTTTGAGCCATCCGCAAAAATCTCGGAGAGATTCAAATCTCTCTCGTAAAATTTACAGGAGACTTTGAGCCGTCCGCAAAAATCTCGGAGAGATTCAAATCTCTTCACAAAATCTCGGAGAGATTCAAATCTCTCCTCAAAATCTCGGATAGATTCACATGATAGGCACACGCCTTACCTAGTGCTCAAGCCTATTTCTCAGCCTCTCAAATACACTCACAACTAGTAAATTGAGCATGAAATATACATGGCTATCCAAAAACGTGGATAAGCTCTCTTGAGATTCGCATGCTCAACAAAGGGACCCACAAACAATAATACGGTCTTCACATGACATATGTGACCGGCCATGAAGAGAGGGAGATCAGCCTCAGCTCCTCTCACCCTATGCACATGATTCCTAAGGAATTCCATGCCTTTTCACGTGACTCATCCTAGTCATTCTCACAAATCAGAGAATATCTCTCTATCTTGGCCAACTCGGCTGAAGAGAATATTTCTCTCTCAACACATCATCACAAAGGCTGACTCAACTTCACACAAATGGGGGGATATCAATTAGGGTTTTGGTCTGGAGGTCTACGACACGTGTGAGGAATACCCAGCTTATTTCTCACCGCAGAAGAGAGTAAAGGCGGTGGAATAATGAGATAAACTCAACCTGTTTATCCCTATTCCTAAAGAGACGGGAGAATTGCTCCGCACGGCACGTAAATCAATCCTTATCTTCACCGACCTGAGATTAGAGAATTCAGCTATAAATAGGTCCTCTATTTTCCAAGCTACGATCATCTTTCTCATAACCTCTCACATCAATAACTTATCCTCTGATCTCTTTCTTCATTTGTCTCCCTCCCTAAGACCAGCCCTAAACCTCCATCCCTATGACTGAAGCAGCCTTTGAACGACCATTGTGCGTGGTTTAGGCGAAGATTGTTCGTGCTCAACCTCCCGAAACTCACTTTCAGAAACCCTAGAATCCCACTTCTAATCTTTCTCAGATTTTAGGTAACTACATTTTGGCGACCACAGTGGGAGGTTGTTCATTCAGTTACATATATCAATCAAGGTCTCTTAGGAAGGAAGACGATTCCAACAATCCAAACACAAAAATGTTCCATTGATTCAGTCTCTGTAAATCCATTACGGACTTAGCCGAGAGATTTATCCCTACCAGCACTTTCTCTCTCTCTTCCAAATTCGACCTTAGTGAATAGGTTAGTGCGTCCAGGATCACATGGATCTCTCCCTGCATAACAAAACGCCCCAGTAGCCTTTTTTCATGAAAATCTAGTATTAATCCTTAAAAACGTGGGTAAGCACCAAGGCGAGCTCCTGGGGACTCAACAGAATCTTGCAAAATCTCAGATCGACATCCAGACTTATCTGTAAACGCCTTTAGAGTTACCAGTAAGGATGGATCCAACAAATCTAGATCGAGTACACGTTTCCTAAAGAAGGAGTACTAAAACTTCTGAGAATAGCATTGACGGAATCTTGCCTGCAATCGACCTCACCGGAGAAGATAAAGCTCATTCCGAATGCGACAGATCAAATGAGCAACCATCCAGCCGACCTTATCACTCTCAAGGACCTCAAGGACGAGATGACGTTCTAAACTTGGAGATTCTGACAAATATTTGGTCCAAAATTCGTTTAGGTCAAGGGCCCTCAACCTGATTACAGGGGACTCGGGAAGTGTAATTCACTTTACTGTTTTACTTATAACTCTTTCATTCTGTATCAGATTGACCTAGTTCTTTTTTTGTCGGATTTTTCTTTTCGTCGTTTACAGGATAAACTTAGCGAAAACATGGAAAGGCTCAAAAAAATTCGTGACCTAGACAAAAGCTTTGCAGAGCCACATAAGGTCATAAATTGCCAGTCAAGATACATCTTGTCTCCCTTCCAGTTTCAGAGGATCATGATAAGAACGCGACAAAATATAAAGCGAAACTAGATCCAAATACGAGGCTCAACCGAAACTCAGCTTTATCCGAAGACGCAAAGATGCTAGTCGATATGCTACCTCAACGCCTGTTCTGTCAGAAAGAAAAGGAACTAGACCTAGGAGTTACGACCAAGTCTCGATGAGCCTTCATCTCAGCTACACCAACGATTATCCAGTATCATTTTCCGATGGGACATCAGTTCACCCAAGATGGAGTAGGAGAATATCTTTGTACCTGAACCTATCAAGGGAAAATAAATATGAAGCGATACTCGTGAGGCCAATAATTCGGATAAAACTTTATTACTCAAAATACAATCATAATCAACTACTATCATTGAAGTAAACAGGGGAAGGATCCGAGACCGCAGATCCAAGCCACACGCTGCTCGAAATTCTGTCAGTAAAAGCCTCATCTCTCAAAAATATATGCTCGACAGGCTATCCTATAAGTCAAAGTCATACGTGATGAGCGAAGGACAAGATATGACGATCACTTACAACTTCCTCAGGTCAAAACACAATTCTACCGCGTGAAGAAATGCCTAGAAGATTTTTGGAGAACTATCCCATGAACGAAGTCACCACAAATCGATTATTCAGCTACATCCATAGTTCTGCTAGTCCTAGAAGACGTACACTGTTCTCAATTTTGGTTTACCATCTCCCAGAAGAAAGACAGATCTCGATAGATGATTAGGCTATGTAAGTTCGCATGAATCCTGTCAAGACACCTAGTAGAGGTGGAACAACAACTTCATATTGTCCACAAAGACACATGCGGCATTATCTTGACATGACTCTCCACAGACGTATTCAACCCAAAGATTATTGCATACCTTCTCGTGTGCTTCAAAGGTCTTACTTCATTTTCCAAGCGTCCCGACTCAATGGGAATCCCTAGTCTTATATCAAACTGGGAACTAACGAAGAACCGTGCTACACAACTTTGCATGACCAACAAGAGGTGCCTCTGACATCTAGTTTCCGGATAAAGATTTAGCAACAATCAACGCAAGAGTCTCTAAGGATTGGGACACATCGAGACCATTCAACTCCTCAAACCCATATCACAACATATTATTACTTGGGGACTATAAGATTAGAGTTCGACCTTCAAAATCATGAAAGGTAATCATATGTGACTCGATAAATCTCACATCTCTCTTCAGTATCATTGAATTCTCCTTCATCAGCATCTTCTCTATATTCAGCAATTGCAACTATGTCCCGATCCTGACTTAAGATGTGACGGTTCAAATCTGGATAGTTTCGTCCCTATAAGATGTTTTAGGGTTTTATATGTGTGCAACATGACTATATCAAGTAAAAGAAGAATTCAAATTATTCTTCAACAATGAATGCATTCAGGAGACAAACGAGGGTTCGCAATCGGTTTGAATAGGAGTATACAGTTTCCAGTCTACTCGGACGCGGCTCATACTTTAGTCACATAACTTGACGAACTAGGAAAATAGGTAGATAATTCGACAACACACCCTTGATGAGAAATACACGTTTATGTCTCTCCTATCACGTGTTACAATGGCATGATGTTTCAAAATACGATCTAAGAGATATCATCAAAACACTTGAAGGAATTGCTGCCGAATCTTTGGATTCCCGAGTTAAACTTCACATGTGCTTACTACTGACTAAAGAAGCTCGAAATATATATTGTCACTACTATATGAAAGTTGAGTCTCTTTTTTTCGATATTTGGGGTCAACCACTGAAATCGGACGTCAAACGAAGTTTCTACAATATCTGGAGTGAAGATCGCGCAAAGAAGGACCTCCTACTATGAATTTTACTTAGGGTTTTCATTCACTGACACAGAAATAGAGCCAGCTAGGGTTTGCAAAAATTAATAACTCATGAGGGTCTTCTTCCTTTACAAGATGCGTATAGAAAAGGTACAGAAAAGGAAAATATCAACCCTGAAGAACAGAGGCCCCTAAAGAAAATCTCTTGCTTCATGTTCAGTTGCTTCTCTTTGGCCTCTACATCTCGAGCCGACTGTTTAGTATGTTCCATATCTTCATCTACCATGTTTCATTCCAGATTAAGAAACACTCTAAAAATACGAAGACCTGAACTCAACTCACCTCGACGGATCCTGACATAATTGAGCCTCTCACAACCACCTCACATTGAAAGTAAAGATTCTCACGGGATTAAACCAAGCTTCCCAGGTTTACAAGATCATCATAAGCAAGACCGTTCAGAGTTATCATTCTCATGATATAATCCATCGGTTAGTGTTTCATCTGAAGTCAAGATATGGGTTCTATGAAATTACCCTCATGCAGGTCAGTTGTCTTTGCACCCGAATCTCTTCCTGAAATCCCATTGAAAATTTTGAAGCCCGCCTCATCCGCATTCTTCCAAGATCTAACTCGTTCTCACCATGAAGAGGATTCTACAAACAAAGAGAAGATCAGATAAGGCTGCAGAGTTCAAACTACATAAGTTAAAATCAAGGGATAAACAACAAATAAATATGGTTTTATTTACATGAAGACCGTTATTTTACCCTAAAACCTTGTCCCCATACATCCCCTTCAAGCATTGCCCTCTCCTAATCTCTTCAAACCTTGTCCTCTCCTAATCTCTTCAAGCCTTGTCTTCTCCTAATCCCTTCAACCCTAACCTCATGCCTAGAGTCTTATCCTTATCAAGTAATCCATCTCACATCTCATGGGATGCTCACATATTTGTTTGGGTTCACACTTTCCATGAAGAATCAAGAGAAGACATGCTTTTTCTTAACTAAGGGTAAAAACGTATAAGCACGCCACAAACGCGTTTTGGCTCAAGGAGATCAAATTCACGACCTATAAAAAGCTAGGGAAGGTTAATTAGGTCATAAAACTCCAAGAGGCCGTTTCCTAAGAGTCTCAATGCATCAAGAGTTCAAACGCAACAAGGACTCTTTTCGAAAGCAGACATCCGCACGTTCCAGCGCAAAGACTTGAAAATTGATAAAAATTCATAGGGAATTTCGGGTTACTTTCTGAAGCAAATGTGTCCCTCTATGTATTCCCAACAACATACCAAAAGGGCGCTTCAAACGGACAAATGATCTAGGAGATGTGGTCCCAACACCAAAGTAAGTGTAATTTAAAACTCCTGAATTTTTTATACGAGATTTCTGAAGTCAAAAGTATGCATGGATTTGATTGGCCAAATGAACTCGAAATCGAGCCAATCTTTTTGTGTTAGAAAGCCTATCTCATTTTATTTCAAAGTTGGGGACTCAAATCGGAGTCCATACAAAGATTTTACATCCATTCTCTCTAAGTGTCTCAAATCTAAAGTTTTATGACAAATACCTAAACAAAGAGAATCCTTGACAAATATGACTACTTCTATTCATTCAATGGTCAAAGGAATATGAATATATGATCAAGGAGGTATAAATATCAAGACTTACCGAAGATGACTCAATGGGGAACGAAGGATGGGTATCTACATCAGTAAACTCAAGATGATAAGTACTTCTGTTAACTTCTATGTCATCAATTTGAAGAGTATTATCGTTTTGAAAGAAGAACAAAGCTACCATCGAAGCAAAAAGAAGATGTGATCATTCAGAAACATTCATGCCATGTTTGGAATTCTGGGACCAAGAGTTAATTGCAAGCATTAAGTATAACGAACATGTTTCTTGTAAAACTAATTCTACTTCAAGCGGAAAGAGGAATATGACTCCAACAAGGAAACCCAAGCCACCTAGTTTCCCAAAAACATTTTTTACTCTCTCTTCATGTGTGGTCAGCCTCACGCGATGGGTTACACTCGGATCTTTTCTCTCCCTCATGAGCACAATAGCAGACAGAATTAGGGTTTTGACAAACATAATCCTGATTTGAGACTTTTCTCAATATTCCTAAAAAGAGGATTTTATCAAGAGAGCCAGGAAAGTATTCAAGTACTCACACTCATGCCTCTATACAAAGTTCACTCAAAGCCTTTCCAGCTTATGAAGGCATCAAAAACGCTACAAATAAAGGCTTTAGAAATTTTGAAGAAAACAAAAGAAGTTTGACTTGAATCAGGAAACCAACTTCCAAAAAGAGTCCATGATGTTTTCTACTTGTTTATATCCTTACCCAAGTAAATCACAATTCATGCAGAAGTTTCTCCGCATCCTTGAATGCAGACTTATCAAGAAAAAAGGCAGAAGTAAACTCAGAAGTGCCCCTAGTTCGATATTTTGGCTATTTTGAAGAAAAGGGGATTTGGCCAAGAGAAGTGATCAAGTTCTTATCCAAACATGGAACCAGACCCATACACACGATTTTCAAATTACCTCAGCCTCCAATGTGTCCAACTAGATTTCAAGCCAAGCAAGGAAATGAGTTTTAAGAGAAGGCAAAGGAATTCAACTTAAACAAGGAATTCTACTATGAATAAAATTCGTGGAATATACTAGACCGGTTTCTAAACCTATAACACGTCCAAAATACTTCTCTTTTCAATTTGATTCCAAAAAGGGAAGCCTTGAAGCAAAAGGGAAAAGCAATTATAGTTGAAAGAGGAAATCAAAGGAATTTTGCTCAAATAAGGAAACCAGGGTCTTTTCTCCTTCCAAAACTCCTCCAAGCCGTGAATAAGACTTTATCACGTGTGAGAATGGTCTCCTAGGCCAGTGGAACGTGATTTATTCTCTCGGGATTTTTTTCAGAGGGATCAAAGTCGAAGAGAATTAGGATTTTGATGAAAAAAAAACCCTAATTTCAAGAATTTTGTGAAAAAAGAGATTTATTCTAAAAGAGAGGAGACCGAATCTCTCCCATTCTCTTAGACGGTTCTCTAAGCCTCTCTCAATCCCTTTTATCTCATTACACTTTAATGAAAACGAACTCATAAGGTATTTTGACCAAAATACCCTTATATTGCGATTTTGAGTATTTTCAAAGAAGAAAGCCGTGATACAGCTAGGGACTGACCAAACTCTCATCTATTCATTCCAAAGGCCTCATACACGTGAATATTGAGTTCTATAAGTGTTCGAAGAAGGACGGCATTGAAACGGAAAAGCATAATTTCAGGGAAAATAAAGGGAATCTGGCTCGATATAGAACTTCAGTATCCCGGTGATGAAATCGGTGAGTCACGCTCTGCAAATCGGCGATTGAATCGGCGAATTTTTCTTCCATTGAATCTCAATTTCTGTGCTCAGCTTCATCAATTCAGGTGGAATCAAAGTCATTAATTCTTGTTTTCTTCATATTTTCATGATTAGAGATCATTATTTCAGGTGGTTTTCATGGATTTTTGTCCGAGAACTACTTGTCCTAATGATTCTCATTCAACAAAATTAGGTTTACATCAAAATAACTCAGAATCAAAAATTCCAACAATAGATTTACCTGATGATCTCTTTGAGGAGGGTTTAAATCTATGGAAATTTTCACTCATTGGTAGATTATATTTACAGAAGATTAAATTTGTGGATGCTGCCATTATTTTACGTCAACAATGGAAATTAGTAAGAGAATGTAAACTCATTCCTCTAGGAAGAGGTTTCTTCACAATCAAACTGGATAATGAAGTTGATCGAATGACCATTAAAGCTGGGCCGTGGGAAGTTAATGATCAAGTATTACAAGTTAGAAATTGGGTTTCAAACTTCAGACCATCACCACAACGTACATCTAAAGCTCAAGTTTGGGTTACGTTACCTGGTTTAGGGTTGGAATTTTGGAAGGAGGAAATTCTCTTCAAAATATGTAAGGAAATCGAAACTCCTATTAAGATTGATACCGCTACTGCAAATTGTGAGGTTGGTTATTATGCTAATGTTCTAGTTGAGGTAGATTTTTCTCATTCTATTCCTAACAAAATCTTGATTGGTACCAAGTTTGGAGGATTTTTTCAGGATATTTCAATTCTTGTATGTCCTAAATTTTGTCATAACTGCAAAATCATTGGTCATTTAACTACTGAATATAGAGTTGAGCAGAATAAAACTAAAGTAGATAATGCAGGTGGAGAGAATAGTCAAAAGCAATTTACTACACCAGCAAAGCAGCAACAAATTCCATTTGATATTTGTGATGTATCAAAAAGAGCAGGTGAGGATTCTATAGTTAATATTATTCATGAAACACAAGTTATCAAGTTACCTACATGAAACAATATGTTACATAAAGGCAAATTCAGTCCTCTTGAATGTGAAGAAGGTGAAATAGATAATGAAGCTATCATTAAAGAAGTTCCAAATGTCTCAACACCAAAGAAAGCTAACAGTTTAGAAAGTACCACTATCAAGTATCTAGATGGAAAAACTGGTCAAGTATCCAATGAAGCTGTTAAAGTGACCTCTTGGTCTAAAATAGTTGAAAAGGAAATGGTATCTAATACAGCATCCTCATCAACTGCTACAAGTCCAACTGATCCAGTAAAGGTAACTAAACAAATTCAAGCAAATAATAAGTATAATTTCAGGAAAAATCAAGGAAAAGGAGGCACTAAAAATCCTCCTCTTCCTATCAAATGAAGATAATATATTGGAACATCAGGGGCCTGAGAAGACCTAGGGCTCAGGATAAATTAAGGTCTTTAGTCAACCAGTTTAGTCACTCTTTAGTTTGGATTGCAGAACCTAAAGTAAAATGCAGTGCTTCTTTTTGTGAGAAATTAAATTTAGCTGGAATGCAGAGCATGGTGATTCACAATTCTACATCAAATAATAAAGGTAACATATGGTTATTTTGGAGTAAAAATATTTCAACTTCTCAAGTAATTTCTGTTTCTATTCAAATGATCGCAGTGAGTGTTGGAGATGTTCTTGCATCTGGAGTTCATGCTCATGTAAAGAAAGTGCCAAGAAGATTTTTATGGTTAGAGATGGAAATAATCAGTGAGTTAAGTAAACCTTGGATAGCTTTGGGTGATTTTAATGCAGTGATTTCACTTGATGAAAAAATGGGTGGTAAATCTCCTAACGGGGCTTCAATGTTGGAATTTTCAACTTGCTTAGACAATTGTGAGCTTATTCAAGCTCCTAAAACAGGGTTACAATTTTCATGGTCAAATTGCCAGCAAGGAAAGAACAGAATTTTGTGTACTCTAGATAGAGCTATCTTTAATCAACAATGGCTTCAAAAGTTTGGAGATTGGGGTTATAAAGTTGGTTTAAGAATAGTGTCAGATCATGCACCATTATTGGGAGGTTGTTCTAATATTCCTAAACCTCATAATTGTCCAAGAAAATTTCAGAAAATGTGGATCTATCATCCAGAATTTTTATCAGTAGTCAAAGAATGTTGGTCTAAGCATATTCCAGGTGATCCAGCTTACATATTTATGCAGAAATTAAAAGGTTTAAAAAAGGAGTTGAATGAATGGAACTGGAAGGTTTTTGGGCAATGTTCAAGTTAAGATAAAAGAAGCAGAAGAAAAAGTGAATGTAGCAATGCAATATTCAGATGACCATCCATTTGATGAAGAAGCATTAAAGAACTTAGTAACAGCTCAAAATGAACATGCCAGTAGAGAAGTGCAAGCTAATGTGATGCTAAGGCAAAAATCTAGAGAAAAATGGATTCAAGAAGGAGCAGCAAACACTCAATTCTTTCACACCAAGATGAAGATAAGGCAAGCAACATATTTAATTAGTGAACTTGAAGATAACAATGGTAATATCATCTCTGACCCATCTCTCATTGTTGATTCTTTAGTTCATCATTTTCAGCAAAAATTTGAGTTTCAAGAAGTTAATATTTCAGAGAAATTATTGGATGTTATTCCTTCATTAGTAAGTACTTTAGATCAAGAAATGTTGGATGCATTGCCAAGTCATGAAGAAATCAAGAATATCATTTTTCAAATGAATCCAGAGAGTTCTCCTGGTCCTGATAGTTTTTCAGGCATTTTCTACAGAACTTGTTGGGATATTATTTGTACTGATTTAGTGGCAGCAATTCAATTTTGTTGGAAAAGAAGATTCATACCAAGAGGTTTGAATTCTAATTTCCTAGTTCTTCTTCCTAAATGTCAAGTAGCAAAAAGGCAAACCAGTTTAGACCAATTGGTTTAAGCAATGTACTCTTCAAAATCTTCACTAAAATCATTACAGTAAGAATAAATAGTCTTATGGCTAAATTGATATCTCCTCAACAAGCAGCTTACATCAAGGGTAGGAGTATTCATGAGTAAATTTTGCTTGCCTCTGAGATGGTGAATGAGATGAAAAAGAAAAGAAGATGAGGTAATGTAGCTTTCAAACTTGATATATCCCAAGCTTATGATTCTGTAAGCTGGAAGTTTCTTTTTCAAGTTCTGAAAAAATATGGTTTTTCTTCTTCATGGTGTGATTGGTTGCCTACACTATTTGAATCACCAAAAATGTCAGTTATGGTCAATGGTGGACCTTGTGGATTTTTTTCAATGGGAAGAGGCTTAAAGCAGGGTGATCTATTATCACATCTTCTCTTTGTGTTGATGGAAGATGTTCTTAGCAGAAATATTTCTCAGTTGGTGAATCAAGGTAAAATACTTCCTATGGTGATTAAAAATGGTATTCATCCAACTCATCTCTTCTTTGCAGATGATGTTTTTGTATTTTGCAATGGATCCAAGAAATCTTTAAACAGTTTATTCACATTACTTGATGAATATCAAGCTAGCTCAGGTCAACTAATCAATAAGGATAAAAGTAAGTGTTTCATAGATGGAGTTTCTTCTGCTAGGAAATAACAAATTTGTGAGATGGTCAATATGGAATTATCAAAATTTCCTGATAAGTACTTAGGAGTGATTTTAGCTCCTGGAAGAGTAACTTCATCAATGGTCTGGCCAGTGGTAGAAATGATTCAACACAGATTAGCAAAATGGAAAGGCAAATTATTATCTTTTGATGAAAGGTTAGTTCTTGTCAAATCAGTGTTATGTAGTATTCCATTATACAATATGACTGTTTATAGATGGCTTGCTTCAGTCATGAAAATTTGTGAAAAACTTATAAGGAATTTCTTATGGTCTGGTAATATTGAAGTTAGAAAATTCAAAACATTATCATGGAAGAAGGTTTGTACACCATACAATGAAGGAGGTCTTGGTATTAGAAGACTGGAAATTATTAACAAGGCTTTTCTTATGAAAAAAATGTGGAAAATGGTGACTTCACAAGATGAATGGGCTCTTTTCTTTGCTGCAAAATTTAAGAATAAACAAGGTCAATGGTTTGAAAACTGGAAACCATCTTCTGTTTACTCTGGTCTTAAATGGGCTTGGTCATCTCTGAAAGATGACATTAAGTGGAGTGTTGGTAATGGAGCTGAGATTTCAGTTTGGTTTGACACATGGTATGAAACATATCCCATGATAAATGAAATTAGATATTCTGATCTTGTTAAAAATAATATGCAGATGAAAGTGAAAGATCTGATTAAAGAAAATCAATGGGAAATTCCCAATGAATTACAATCTGTTTTTGTTATGAGCAACATGCCTGCAATTGATGGTGGAGCTGACAACATAATATGGAATGGAAGTACAAATGGAGTTTTCACTACAGCATTGGCAGTGGAAAAAATGAGATTCAAGCAGCAGCAACTGGTATGGCCTTCCTTCATATGGAAATATTTCTTACATCCTTTCATTGCTTGTAATATCTGGAAACTTCTTCAAGGAGTATATGTAGATGATGAAACAATGAGAAATGAAGGCTTTAAAATGCCTTCTAAATGCTGTGTGTGTGTAGCAGAACAAGAAAACATGGAGCATACCTTGTGGAAATGTGATTTTAGCACTCAAATTTGGAATTGGTTATGTTCTGTCTTTGTTTTTCCCAGGTGTTTGAGGGTGAAAACGGTTTCTGCTGATTTCGGTAATTTTGGGTGTGTAGGTGAGAAACGAATTTAAACCCTAAACAATGTACTGCAAGGGAGTACTTTAGATTCGAGAGATCAATCTGTATAAATTCGGCCTAAACCAAGAAATGGCCGTTCCAGACTTGCTTCGGTCACAAAGTGAAGGAGAAGGGTTGGTTTTTGGGAGGGAAGCGAAGAAAGTGTTGAGACCAGAATAGTTGATTCTGGAAGAGTAGTTGTTTTACGACTTGTATCAGAAAGTGGGAAGCTAACAGATGGAAAGCTAGCAAATGTTTTCTGAGTGTTGTATGCTCCTGACCTGAACTTGTTGTTCGGTGGAAATAGGTAATTCCTATTTATACAAGTCGGAATGAAACGTACTCTGGTCTCATTAAGAAATGGAAAACGGGTGAGTAAATGGGAGGAGGTAGTCACAGGTAACGCCTGGAATTGATGTTCCATTAGAGAAGGCGTTTCACCATTACTCCCTGTATTTACTAACCGCTTCATCCTTATGATACTCTCTTATAACGGGCGTAGTGTACGCCGCACGCTGTAAACCGCCAAACCAATACCCAATGAGCATCCCCCAGTTTGTGACATGCGTTGAAGTCTCGAATGTTTTTGTGGAAAACATGTAGCACGTTTGCTGTTGTCTGGCAAGTTGGGCTTGGGAGACTTGCGTGGTGACCTTCGACAGTCGAGATTTTGCATCTTAAGAGGACAGGTAGCCATTGATTATTGCATGATCAGTATGGCTTTAATATGGCCTAGTTTAGGCGCGGCCAAAAGTTAGGGTTTTGGATTTGTTTAGGCGCGACCAAACTAGGGCCAAAGTTTGCCATGCATTAGCTGGTAACATTATACGGCTAAGATCTGCACCTTAGATGAAAAGTGGTCGTTGATTGTTGCAGGCCTCCGTTTTGGCAAATGTAAAGGGAAGGCCGGCATGGTATGGGTTAGGGGCGGCAAAGTGGCTGGCACGGCATGCCATTGGCACATGTGGCATGGTCGGCATGCCTTGGAGCGGTTTAGACGTGGCCAAAACTAGGGTTTTGGCATTGGGCCAAAGGTTACCATGCGTTGGTTGGCGACCTTGGACAGCTAAGATTTGCATCTTAGATGGAATGATGGTCGTTGATTGTTGCAAGCCTTCGTTTGGTATCCAGCGACATGAAAGCATGGCCGGCATGGCTTTGACATGGAGTGGATCCACTGGCAGTGTATGTCTTGGAAGGGAAACGCTTGCAGCTTTGTCTAAATTAGGGTTTAGTATGCTGAAACCCTAATTAGCGCCCTTTACTAGAATCGATATAAAATTCTCATACGGACTCGGATTTTGATAGTCCGCCCCTCCATTATGTACGGAAAAGAATTTCCTATCTCCCATGGAGGGAATATTTAGGTTTTGAGCTCGTTCGGGAGGTGAAAACAGCCCTAAAGTAAAACTCAGGAAGAATTCAAGAGGGACGGTGGCATGTTTGGTGCATTTTTGGGAAGCTAGCATGTTTTGGGAAGCTAGCAAGTCTTGGGAAGCTAGAAAGTTTTGGGAAGCTAGCGTGTTTTGGGCCAAAGGTTACCATGCGTTGTTTGGCAACCTTGGACGGCTAGGATTTGCACCTAAGATGGAAGGGTGGCCGTTGATCGTCGCACGCCTTCGTTTTGGTAGCCGCATAGGGAAGGCCAACACGGTATGGCGCGGCAAGGTGGCTGGCACGGCATGCCATTGGCACATGTGGCATGGTCGGCATGCCTTGGCGCGGTTTAGGCGTGGCCAAAACTAGGGTTTTGGCGTTGGGCCAAAGGTTACCATGCGTTGGTTGGTGACCTTGGACGGCTAAGATTTGCATCTTAGATGGGAATATGGTCGTTGATTATTGCAGGCCTTTGTTTTGGTAGCCGCATGGGGAAGGCCAACACGGTATGGCGCGACAAGGTGGCTGGCACAGCATGCCATTGGCACATGTGGCATGGTCGGCATGCCTTGGCGCGGTTTAGCGTGGCCAAAACTAGGGTTTTGGCGTTGGGCCAAAGGTTACCATGCGTTGGTTGGTGACCTTGGACGGCTAAGATTTGCATCTTAGATGGGAAGATGGCCGTTGATTGTTGCAGGCCTTTGTTTTGGTAGCCGCATGGGGAAGGCCAACACGGTATGGCACGACAAGGTGGCTGGCATGCCATTGGCACATGTGGGGCCAGGGGTTTGGCATGGACGGTTTGGCATGATGGGGCCAAGGTGTGGTTGGCTTGGCATGGTGGGGCCAAGGGTTTGGCATGCCGTAGGCACATGGTGCGGCTAGCATGGTTAGGGCCAAGGAAATATGCGGTTGGCTTGGTAGCATGATTGGCATGCCTTGGCGTGGTAGATTTGGCTGACATGGTTTGCCATTGGAACAGTGGTGCGGCTAGCATGGTTGGCATGCCTTGGCGCGGTAGACGTGGCTGGCATGGTTTTCCATTGGCACAGTGGGGCGGCTAGCATGGTTGGCATGCCTTGGCGCGGTAGATGTGGCTGGCATGGTTTGCCATTGGCACGGTGGTGCGACTAGCATGGTTTGCATGCCTTGGCGCGGTAGATGTGGATGGCATGGTTTGCCATTGGCACGGTGGTGCGGCTAGCATGGTTGGCATGCCTTGGCGCGGTAGATGTGGCTGGCATGGTTTGCCATTGGCACAGTGGTATGGGAATTAGGGTTTGGCCTATCGAAATCCTAATTAGTATTAAAAAAAAGGTACCCTGGTAATATTCTCACGGACATATTAAAGGGTTCAATAAATGCACTCAGTGGAGACATTATTACTCAAATTATGTGACATCACTGTCCGACTAGGGTTTTACGATTTTAACCCTAAGCTAAAAACCACCATCAACATTAAGTCCCCTGCTTAGCTCGGAACAGGGGCATTGTTGCGAGGTAAGCATAGGATGGTGACAAACAAGGACATAATCGAAACGTAAATCATGCAAGATGGTCAGGAAAGTCCGACTAACCTTTTCCGAGAGGTAAGGAGAGTTCATGATCCCGTGTTTGGCGGCCTTGCATAGCTTCTATTTGTGGTGTAGACCGTGAAGTGGTGAGATGAGAATCGTCGGTTTATTCTGGCCATGCATCATCTTGGCCGGGTTAGGGAACATCATGACGCTGGCTTGGCGAGTTGTTGGTTTGGTGTGGGACGTGGACTGTTGATACCGTGGAGCTTGCCATTGTGGGCCCAGTTGCCTCTTTTCTTGTGTAGCTTGAATTAGGAAATCCTTCCATTTCTTCAAAAACCGAGAGTGTTACGCCCATAAAAGGGGGCGTTACTCCTTCTTCTCAGGTTACGTTGCCGGTTTTGCTTCCGAATCCCGGTGCTGGTGGCACAAAAGTAAAACGCGTGCAAGTGTATCTCAAACACGTACTTCCACGTTTTCTCACCAAATCCTAATTATCTCGCACAGCCAGGCATGAGACTTTCCCTTGTAGTTGCTGGTAGAATAAGGTTTAATTAAGACCGAATGTCACGCCTTAATTCACGGCTAGTAGAAAGCTTTCCTTTTCGGGATTGCATCGTTCTGCTGAACATAAGAGATGATCTTGAATCTTTCATTCGTATAGTTCGTCCTGAAATCGTGCCCATCCTCTTTACAGGTATCGTCTCGTGTTTTCTCATGGTTTCCATTTTGTCTTCTTTCTTATGTATGTTGCCGGTGTAGATAGGGTGAAAACTTGCCCATTTTCTCTGGTTTTGTAGTGCATAATGATATCTTCCAGAGGCAGCCGCACCTCTAACTTTTCTGAGAAAAACTTAGGAATCGGTGAAAACCAGTTTTCCTCTCATGAGGAGGCATTAGATAGAATTGAATCTCTGTTCCATGAAGCTGGAGGAATTATCCAGGACCTACCTTCTATCTATCTAGGTGAAGTGAGGGTGCGCGTTCAGACCTTCTTGGGTTCGGTGAACATGGAAGAGGAACGGGAAGGTGATGAAGCGCCCCGGTGTGTTGAGAGGCTTCAGTGCATCAAAACTTCTTCTCGGCCCAGTGCTAGGGCGGAAATGACCGCTTCTAGGTTGAAACGACAGAAGACTGAGTTTGTGAAACTTTTAGGGGGAAGCCCACGTAACCTTTTTGTCCAAGATGGCGTCATAATTATCAATTCTGATGCAGATGAATTGGGAAATCCTCATCGAAAGGTCGCTAAGAAGACCTTCGAGGAAGACGTTGCGTTTGATGAAACTGAAACACCCTTCGGAGTAGACGCCGAAACTGCTGTCGGCGACATTGGGGAAGTCATGGTGGCATATGATGGATCGGTTGTTGAGGCGGGTGTCGGGAAGGAGACGGGTGTTGTTGCTGTTGAGGCGGCTTCGGGGTGGGATGTTAAGGTTGCTTCTGCTGACGTGGCTATCGGATGGAACCTCTGCTGCCCGAGAGATTGCTGGGGAAAGTGCCTGAAAAGAGTTCTGACCGACGCGACTCGCGCATCGACTTTCGATGACTAGCTTCTCCTTTTTATTGTTTCTATTTGTTGCGTAGTCATCCTGATGCTTTGTAGACTCATCTTTACCTTCTTTGTATTCGTGGCAAAATTAGGGTTTCGCCAATTAGCATCCTGCTCGCGATTTCTCGTTTTTGAATAAAGATTCTTATTTGAAAGACCCGAATCTCCTTTAGAATAGGTTGTTCGACTTTCCACGTCCTTACATTATTCCCTTCGGAGTTTAGAATAATTGAATAAGGTATTTCTGGTACGATTTCATTTTTTTTTTTTTTTTTTTTTGGGTTGTGATATGATGGTTAATGGCTTCTCAATGACTTGGGATTTATTTGGCATATTTTCTGAGATTTGGAAAACTCATTCGGAAAGAAATGTATGTTTTCTGAAGAAAAAAAAAACCCCAAAGAAGAATACAAACGGTGCATTCGTCTTTGGGAAATACAAATATCAAGCGGAAAGAGAAATTGCTGAAGGGAATACTAAAGGGAGAATGGATGGAAGAGGGTAGTACAGCGTTTTTTTTTTTAGGGATTGAAAAGCTTGAGCCATCGCGAGTGAACTATCACACCTCCCAACTTTTCTGTGTTGATGAGCTTGCAGTAACCTCCCAGAAGGACATCTGCCACTAGATATGGATCGTCTTCTTCTTCCTTGGGTGAATCGGTCCGAACAACTATCTTTACCGTCATCTTCCCAACCTGAAAAGATTTCACTTTGACCACCATATCTCCGATTTGAAACGAGTTTGGGTGTTGTGTTACCGCTTGAATCTTGGTCTCGTCGGTTTCGATGGAAGCTTCCAAATTCTTTGCAAAGCGTTTGAATGGACCATCGCCCTATTCACATCTTTTGACAGTGTCCGTGCCAGTAATCGCGCTGAGTCCCCATATAAGAATATGGGAAGAAATGACTGGTTGTAGAGAAGATCGTTCGGCCAAACTTACTTGCGTTTGGAATCCACGGGTTAGCGCCAACAGGTCATCTCCAGGTGTCCGGGTTCCATCGGTAACTCTTCGATGCGGCAGCAAGTGGGACGGTTTGTTAGAGATTCTTTCGGGCGTTGACATCGGTAGAGGGGATGTTCCCAATTTTGCCTTGTTGTTGAGTACCCACAAGCGCCCCAATATCATGTCGTAGTCCAATTCTTTGACAATGTGGAATTTTCTATGTGTTATAACGTCTCCCATCTTGACCTCGAGGTTGATGTAGTCGTGCACGTTCAAGGCTCCACCTCCTGGGTTCTTAATCACGGATGGAGAATGGATAGCCTCTTGTTTTGTAAATCCCGCAACTTTCAGAGTCTTGAAAGTAACAATGTTGAAGTCAGAAGCCGTATCAATGAGCGTGTTGTCGAATTTAATACCTCTTAAATAGGACGTGGTCAGCAGTCCCCAGTCGTCCTTTTCGATTCTGCTTGCTGGGAGAGCTTGGGCTCTTGGCGTGGCTTCCATGGAGGGAAAAAGCCGTTTTCCCGACACGAAGCGATTGAGAGCTGTGAAAATATTTTGACGTTGTGCCTTGGAAAGGTAGACAATTTTGCATACGTGTTGCATCATGGATTGCACAGTCTCATGCACGGAGTCCCCAGAGACCCCACAATTCCTCACCGGAAGTGGGTCTCGATGTACTCCCTCGTTTCCTAGTTGAAGTTCCCTGGCTTCTATCTTTTCTTTGAAGATATGCTTCAGTCTGTTGCAATCACTGGTTGGGTGGTGAACAAATCTGTGGTAGCGGCAGTATTTGGGGTTTGCCATCTCGGCTTCAGTCGGTGGACGTCTTGGAGATGGTAGTCTGATAACATCATCTTGAATCCATGCTTTTAAGAGATCGATCACCTCCTCAATGGGAAACGGGAAATCTAGGGTATTTCCTTCAGCTTCGTGATGACGCATGAGAGCTTTAGCGGCGGCCTTCCATGGCGGAGTTGCTCGTCGTGCTGGTGCTTCGCGCTTAGGCTGCTGGTCTGCAGCTGGGGCCTTCCTTTTTCCTCCCTCGTTTACTACGCTCACAGAGGAGGGGCCATTGTTGTAATGTTTGTTGATGAGACATCTATTCCCACGAGTTTCGCGTACGTCTTCGGCTCTGGTTGGTCTAGCTCTTTCTAATAATGCTGGTGTTGTCGTTGCTGATCACCTGGCAGCTTCATGGAGCTCGGAGAATGTCTGGAAACGCAGGTTCTCTAGTAAGGCGTAGTAAATAGGAGCCATACCGTTGATGCATGAATTCACCAGCTGTTGTTCGGTTACATTTGGATCATGACAGTCTAGTGCTTGAACCCTGAATCTTTTAGCAAAATCATTTGGATGTTCGTTGTCCCGTTGGTACATCCTTCCTAGGTCCGAGAAGGTAACTTGTTCAGACACAAAGAAGTACTTCTTGTAAAATGCAGTAACCACGCTACCCCATTTGGGGATGCTGTTTGGCATAATGCTATTGTACCACGTGTACGCTCTTCCGGTAAGAGATTTCGAAAACTCCCTCAGAAGGAGAACGTGATTGTATTCATGTTCGCCTAGGGATTCGAGGAAGTGAGAGACATGTTCATGTGCATTTCCGGTTCCATCGTACAGGGTGAATTGAGGAGAGGAGTATCCTCTTGGAAGAGGAATTCTTTGTATTTCAGATGGGTAGGGAGGTTGATGCTGATGCATGTCTATTTCATCATTCTTGACTCGATTCCGGAGAAGTTCCTCCAGATCCTCTCGTGTGACAAAATTGGACGACTGACTTCTTTCCAATGGGGTTCTGGCACGAATCCCCTCGTCCGCAGAGACGCGTTCCGCCGAGGTGTTAGCGTCGGGGGTGTTGGAGGCGTTTCTAAACGACTCTGGAGGGCGTGACTCACGCGACAGCCGCTCTGTCAGGGTTTTGAGGAATACGAGTACTTCTTTCTGTGTCGAAACCATATCCATATGGGTTCTAGCGAGATCCTCCTAGCGTTCCATCAAATCAGCGATGGTAATATAGGGTCGGCTTCCTCTGGTTCCTCCAGCTTCTCGTCCTGTTTGTGGGGTAGTTGGAGTTTTAGTGGCGGTTGGAGGTGCCATGCTTGACGAAGCGTTAGGGGAGGTAGCGGCAGCTCTGGTTCTGGTGACTGGTGGCATAACGCCCAAAGGAGCGTTTTTAGTACTGCCGTGATTAGTAGGTTGTGCAGGGACATTAGAGGCGGTAGCGGCTCTGGCCCTGGTGATTGGCGGCGTTACACTTGAAGGAGTGCTTTCGGTGTTACTGTGGTCAGTAGGTGATATAGTGACGTTGTTGGAAGTAACGTTAACACCAGGGATGGATTCTGCGTTGGTGTTCTCAGCAGCTGATCCGGATCTGAGTTCCAACATGTTGGAGTTGTAAGTGAAAGGTGATATCGGAAATTTAGAAATCGATATTGCAACCAATAGATTGACCTCCCACTATGGTCGCCAATTTTTTGAGGGTGAAAAAGGTTTCTGATGATTTCGGTAATTTTGGGTGTGTGGGTGAGAAACGAATTTAAACCCTAAACAATGTAATGCAAGGGAGTACTTTAGATTCGAGAGATCAATCTGTACAAATCCGGCTTAAACCAAGAAATGGTTGTTCCAGACTTGCTTCGGTCACAAAGTGAAGGAGAAGGGTTGGTTTTGGGGAGGGAAGCGAAGAAAGTGTTGAGACCAGAATAGTTGATTCTGGAAGAGTAGTTGTTTTACGACTTGTATCAGAAAGTGGGAAGCTAACAGATGGAAAGCTAGCAAATGTTTTCTGAGTATTGTATGCTCCTGACCTGAACTTGTTGTTCGGTGGAAATAGGTAATTTCTATTTATACAAGTCGGAATAAAACGTACTCTGGTCTCATTAAGAAATGGAAAACGGGTGAGTAAATTGGAGGAGGTAGTCACAGGTAACGCCTGGAATTGATGTTCCATTAGAGAAGGCGTTTCACCATTACTCCTTGTATTTACTAACCGCTTCATCCTTATGACACTCTCTTATAACGAACGTAGTGTACGCCGCACGCTGTAAACCGCCAAACCAATACCCAATGAGCATCCCCCAGTTTGTGACATGCGTTGATGTCTCGAATGTTTTTGTGGAAAACATGTAGCACGTTTGCTATTGTCTGGCAAGTTGAGCTTGGGAGACTTGCGTGGTGACCTTCAACGGTCGAGATTTTGCATCTTAAGAGGACATGTAGCCGTTGATTATTGCATGATCAGTATGGCTTTAATATGGCCTAGTTTAGGCACGGCCAAAAGTTAGGGTTTTGGCTTTGTTTAGGCGCGACCAAACTAGGGCCAAAGGTTGCCATGCATTAGCTGGTAACCTTGGACGGCTAAGATCTACACCTTAGATAAAAAGTGGTCGTTGATTGTTGCGGGCCTCCGTTTTTGCAACTGTAAAGGGAAGGCCGAGATGGTATGGTTTAGGCGCGGCAAGGTGGCTGGCACGGTATGCCATTGGCTCATGTGGCATGGTCGGCATGCCTTGGCGCGGTTTTGGTGTTGGGACAAAGGTTACCATGCGTTGGTTGGCGACCTTAGACGGCTAAGATTTGCATCTTAGATTAAATGATGGCCGTTGATTGTTGTAGGCCTTCGTTTGGTAGCCAGCGGAATGAAAGCATGGCCGGCATGGCTTTTACATGGAGTGGAGCCACTGTCAGTTTGCGGCTTGGAAGGGAAACGCAAATAGGGTTTAGTATGCTGAAACCCTAATTAGTGCCCTTTACTAGAATCGATGTAGAATTCTCATACGGACTCGGATTTTGATGGTCCGCCCCTCCATTCTGTACGGAAAAGAATTTCTTATCTCCTTGCGAGAGAATATTTAGGTTTTGAGCTCGTTCGTGAGGTGAAAACAGACCAAAAGTAAAACTCAGGAAGAATTCAAGAGGGACGGTGGCATGTTTGGTGCGTTTTTGGGAAGCTAGCATGTTTTGGGAAGCTAACAAGTCTTGGGAAGCTAGCAAATTTTGGTAAGCTAGCGTGTTTTGGGCCAAAGGTTACCATGCGTTGTTTAGCAACCTTGGACTGCTTGGATTTGCACCTAGGATGGAAGGGTGGCCGTTGATCGTCGCACGCCTTCGTTTTGGTAGCCGCAAGGGAAGGCCAACACGGTATGGCGCGGAAAGGTGGCTGGCACGGCATGCCATTGGCACATGTGGCATGGTAGGCATGCCTTGGTGCGTTTTGGGCGTGGCCAAAACTATGGTTTTGGCGTTGGGCCAAAGGTTACCATGCGTTGGTTGGTGACCTTGGACGGCTAAGATTTGCATCTTAGATGGGAACATGGCCGTTGATTGTTGCATGCCTTTGTTTTGGTAGCCGCATGGGGAAGGCCAACACGGTATGGCGCGGCAAGGTGGATGGCACGGCATGCCATTGGCACATGTGGCATGGTCGGCATGCCTTGGCGCGGTTTGGGCGTGGCCAAAACTAGGGTTTTGGCGTTGGGCCAAAGGTTACCATGCGTTGATTGGTGACCTTGGACGGCTAAGATTTGCATCTTAGTTGGGAAGATGGCCGTTGATTGTTGCAGGATTTTGTTGTGGTAGCCGCATGGGGAAGGCCAACACGGTATGGCGCGGCAAGGTGGATAGCATGCCATTGGCACATATGGGGCCAGGGGTTTGGCATGGACGATTTGGCATGATGGGGCCAAGGTGTGGTTGGCTTGGCATGGTGGGGCCAAGGGTTTGGCATGCCGTAGGCGCATGGTGCGACTAACATAGTTAGGGCCAAGGAAAGGTGAGGTTGGCTTGGCTAGCATGATTGGCATGCCTTGGCGTGGTAGATGTGGCTGGCATGGTTTGCCATTGGCACGGTGGTGCGGCTAGCATGCCTTGGCGCGGTAGACGTGGATGGCATGGTTTGCCATTGGCACGGTGGTGCGGCTAGCATGGTTGGCATGCCTTGGCGCGGTAGATGTCGCTGGCATGGTTTGCCATTGGCACGGTGGTGCGGCTAGCATGGTTGGCATGCCTTGGCGCGGTAATTGTGGCTAGCATGGTTTTCCATTGGCACAATGGTGCGGCTAGCATGATTGGCATGCCTTGGCGCGGTAGATGTGGCTGGCATGGTTTGCCATTGGTACAGTGGTGTGGGGATTAGGGTTTGGCCTGTCGAAACCCTAATTAGTATTAAAAAAAGGTACCCTGGTAATTTTTCTCGCAGACATATTAAAGGGTTCAATAAATGCACTCAGTTGAGACATTATTACTCAAATTCTGTGACGTCACTGTCCGATTAGGGTTTTATGATTTTAACCCTAAGCTAAAAACCACCATCAACACCAGGCCATCATCATTTGCAAATGTCTGTCAAGCAACAATACATCATAGTCCACTGATAAAGGAGGTCTGGATCACAACAGCTTGTGCAATAATGAAAGAATTATGGTTCCTAAAGAATTCAATTCTATTTGAGAATGGAAGGGTCAATATTCATAGCTTTAAAAGTAGAATTATTCAAGTAGTTCATGAAGGAGGTATCAATATGCAAGGTAAAAGATGGTATCATGACTATGATTCTAAAATAATCAACTTCTTCAACTTACAGTTTGGGCTAGTTTATCTTAAGCCATAGTTGTATTGGCTTAATTTCTACTTTAATTCTATCTTTTATATTTTTGCTGTTAATTTTTAGTTTCTTGTAGTATAACTTTGGCTATTCAATTTAATAAAAAAATGTGATTGAGAAAAAAAAAAAAAAAAAAAAGGGAATCTGGCTCGAAACAGGGAATTCGGGTTCATGATTTCCAAAACCAGGATCAGAGACGCGCCAATTCCTCTTTCAAGACGTGACTATGCTTAGGGAGGCTCCATATCTCTTTCATGCCAAAGAAAAATCAGGCTCATATTGGTTTTTGACGAAAATACCCTTGGTTTCAGAGATAGGCATTTTCTCCCAGAAAAGGGGTGTCTGATTGGTACAAGGAATTGAACAAGTTCTCAACATGCTCGAAGAGGCTTCATTGAACAATCAAGGTTATACTCTGAGTAGGGGACTTAATATAGATGGTGAAATTTGGATAAAGGGCAAAAGTGTCATTTAAACCCTATAGACAGAATTCAACTCTCACGGGAGAGATTAGGCCCTTGGTCCTCAAGGCATCCTTAGCCATGATTTATAATATACGTCCCCACGAGACACTGCTGGTCGTGATGCCGTGATTCCTAGCGCACATCCTCAACGAGATACTGCTGGTCACGTAGGTTTTGTAGAGCGTAAAATGTCCCCGACATACTTATGAATCAGAACAGCCATAATTCCAGCATGTTTTCGCGAGACGCAGCTGATTGTGATGTTATGATTCCTAGTATACGTCCTCAACGATATGTTGCTGGTCATGTAGGCTCTGTAGATGCGTAAATATGTCCCCGACGGACTTATGACCCAGAGCGGAGATTTGCATATCTCTTGTAAGCACGACTCACCCTATTTGAGATCAAATACTGATTCCTAGTACATCATCGCGAGATACACTGGTCATGTCTACAATAGGCTCTGACTCGACTTACTGAGGTTTCCGGATAAATCCTAGGACATCCCGCGAGATACGCTGGTTATTCTAACTCTGAGCCTTTTCGACAGACTCCTAGAACACCTTTTCGAAATACACTGGTCTTGTTGGCTCATCATATGGACACACAGTTGATTCCTAGCACATCTTTGCAAGATACGATGGTCAAAGATAAGTGAGCCAAAGTCTCGCAGAGACATTAAATCGGGAGTGCAAGCCCTTTCTATCTCTCCAGGCCGAGTCCCAACTGACCGCAGAGAGATACAGATCCGTTAAAAAAATATTCGGAGAGATTTTGATCCGTCCGCAAAAATCTCGGAGAGATTCAAATCTCTCTGCAAAAATCACTGGATAGATTTTTGAGCCGTCCGCAAAAATCTCGGAGAGATTCAAATCTCTCAGCAAAAATCATAGAGGGATTTTTGAGCCATCCACAAAAATCTCGGAGAGATTCAAATCTCTCTGCAAAAAACACAGAGAGATTTTGAGCCGCTCAAAATCTCGGAGAGATTCAAATCTCTTCACAAAATCTCGGAGAGATTCAAATCTCTCCTCAAAATCTCGGATAGATTCATATGATAGGTGAAAAGGCGAGGGTACCCAAATATACCTTAAGCTAAAACTTTTCCTACCTATAAGTCCTTTCTCCGAAAGTGATTGTCTATGGACTGAGTCGAGACAATACAACTAATCAGTTCACACTTCGTGTGATCGTCTATGGATACGAGATCGAGACAATACAACAACGAAGTATGTTACTTGATAAAAAGGTTCGGACTTAAGCAAACACAATAGGATTCACTTATCAAGTAAATAAGAATTAACGTTTATGTAATTTACTTTAATTATAATAAAACAATTGTGATTGTAGGAAATCCTACAATACATCCCTCACAAGAATTTATAATATTCAACACATCTTTAAGATCAACAATCACACTTTTTATTAATTGAGTTAAAGAATTTTACAAAGGGGAAATGAAATCAAGAATACAACTATCGCTCTTGACTTTCTCTCTCCTCAAAACTTTCCCTCCTCTCTAAAAGATCTCTCATTTCTCTTAAGCCTACTCGGTCCTTTATATAGGACATTACATAGTGGATGACAGCTAAGCTGTCCTTTATTTTCGGATCTGGCTTGCGACATTCTCGCAAGTATTCAAATGTTAAATATCGCAACACTCCTAAATCTCGCCAGGTCTTCACATCTTTCTCGTGTTCAGGCTGTCGTCATCCGTTGCGTCATTTTTATTACCAATCTGCGATATCTTCACAGTGTATTGTTCAAGGATTTCGCAAGAATATTAATGTTGCGATATTCTGATCCTACATCTTGCCTCTTCTCATGTCTTCTCTGCGAAGGAGAGAATGTCATGAGAATTAGTGCTTTCAAAATGCCGCAACTGTTCATTTTTCACTAGATTTTCTGCCGACAAGGTTCCATGAATTAAACATAACCGCTTACACGTGTTAAATATTCCCTTATTCACCGGCACATTAAATGCTAACCGGTCATCATTTTCTTGTCTATTGAAAAAGAGATCCATCATAAGAATATTTTCTTTCTTTTACTTCGTCTTCTTCATCTGTAGTTGCAGGAAATACTACACTACACCCCTCACAAGAATCCACACAATCAATCCATTGAAGATGAACAATTATAATTTTTGTTGATTAATTTCTTGAATGTTTACAAGATAAAATGGAAAAGAGCTAAAGAAGTTACAATCACTATAAACTTTCTCTCTCTTAATGACTTGCCCAACACTCGAAAAAAGATATCTCTCTCAATAGGCCTGTTCGGCTCTTTATATTGGGTGTTACATAATGGATGACAGCTAAGTTGTCCTTTATTTTCGGGAATGATTTGCGAAGTGTCGCAAGTGTACAAATGCATAATCTCGCGACACTCCTAGATCTCGCTAGGTCTTCACACCTTTCTCGTGTTAAATTACGCTGTCGTCATCCATTGCGTCACTTATTTTACTCGTCTGCGACGCCTTCGCTATGTAACATTTATGGATTTCACAGTGGTGTTGGTGTTGCGATATTCTGATCCTACATCTTGCCTCTTCTCATGTCTTCTCTGCGAAGGAGAGAATGTCATGAGAATTATTATTTTAAAACTGCCGCAACCGTTCATCCTTATCTGTTTGGCGATTTGACTTCATATTTTTACACAAAATCTATAATATGTGTCTCTTCTTCCACCCATTTTTTGACACGTCCCTTTCAACCGTTACTTCTCAACCATTCACATCTCTTCTCGCATTAAATGCGTTTATCTTCTCAAGAATTCTTCTCTATATATAGTTTTCTCATCCTCCTCTTCTTCTTTTTTACTTTCTCTCTGCAATTTTTCTTCAATTCTCCTCCGTAACTTCCGCTTCTGCTACTGTAAATTTTCTTTCCTTTGATGTTCAACTCCTTAATCATTCCCATACTCTGAAAATGGCTCCACCTGGTCGTAGATATGAAGTTCTCTTGGGAGAGACTCAAAAGGATTTACAAGAGAAAGGTTTCACATCATCCACTATTCCCCATCAAGAATCTTCATCTATTCTCTCCGCCAAATTATTTACTGATCATTGTTTTGATAATCAAAAGATCATAATCTCGCTAGGTCGGATTCTCGCCGCCTTCCCATTCCTCTCTACAACCCTGAACTTCCTTTGTTTTATGAAATTCTTGCTCATGAGAAATTCTCGCGAGCTGTTTACCAATTAAGTGGAGATTGTATCCGCTTAATGCTTGAGTTCGCCAACCGTGGTGCTGGTAAGGGGTCTCTCTATTCTAATGTAGTCAGAGATCCTAAATTTGTAGATTTAGAGATATTCGCTGAGAAGTATTCAGTAGAGAGATTCTTTGAGAATTATGAAGTAATAAACATGAAGAACGATAGAACTCGCTGGGGTGCACGTTTGAAAAGAAGAGAAAATATCCCCAGCGAAAAAGTACTTATGCAGTATATCGATTGGCATTCTGGCAAGAACAATGTTCCTCACCATTCTAAAGACGAAAAATGGTGTGTCTTTCCGCTATTCTTGAATGGACCTTATATTTCAGGTTCGAATGTTCTCCATGCGAACCTCGCCAACTATCAACCTTGGGTATTTAACTGGCCCGAGAAAGCTAAAGAGGTGTGCTTCCCGAATTTCGCTCAGTTTGTAATTATTACTTCTTTTTACATCTACTAATCTTGCGAAATTTTCAGATTGTTAAATTGAGAAAAAGTTACGAGAGAAATCCTAAGGCGAGTACTCGGCAATTCTCCAGTCGATCACGGATGAAGTAAGAAATACTTTTCTTCATTATTTTTAACAATATTGTTGCCTCTGTTTCTTATCTTCATTCGTGTGCGAAGGTTGGCGTTGAAGTTGTTGAAGAAGAGGATATTTCTGAAGCTACGAAAGCTAAAGGCAAGAGTAAAATTCCTCTTTGCCAGAAGAAATCTGCTGCTCCACCTTCTAAAAAACGTAAAATCCATTTCTTCTCGTTCCAGTCCTCAATCCAGCGAGAGCTCTTATGAAGATAATGATGATGTTGACACCTCTCTTGCGAAGGAGAATCATCCAGTTGAATCTGCTATGGCGCAACTATCTAGTGTCTTCTCTGACTCTATGCAAGGAATTGGAGATGATCATTTTTCTGCCACATGCGAAGCTCTCACAAATATCTGCGATGCTCCCTTACTAGAGGATGATGATTCTTTTCGTGGAGTTTCCAGAGCGGTGACTCCCGGTTTCCTAAACGCACTTAGTGCCTTGGTATGTCTATATTTCCTTATTTCTGCATGATTTCAATTATAAACCTCATCTTGACAATTTCTTTATTTTCCTTTATAGTCTGGGAGAGCTTCCTTTGTTGATGCCTCAGATCTCGAGAAAAGGAGCAACAGTCTCGAAAAGAAAAACCTTCAACTTAAGAAGAAGAATGAAGAATTGGAAGCTGAAGTTATTTCTCTTCGCAAGAGAGATAAAGAACTTGAAAATGAAACTGCTACTCTTCGTGAAAAGACCAAACAATTGGAAGTTGAGTCCTCTTCTCAGAAGGACAAGATATCTAGCCTTCAAAATGCTAATCAACAACTTTATGGTATAAAATTCTTCTCTTTTCCTTGCTTTTGCTCAGTCATTTGTTTTTCTTTATCTGACTTATCATTTTCGCAGACATTTATAACCTTTCTGAGGAAGCCATTCTTCTTCACTCATTTCCTGAGTCTATGGATAACGATGCTCTTCTCGCCTATCTCAATGATTCTTTAAATAGCTTTTCAAATAACAAAATCAAACTTCTTTCTCTAAATGAACTTCAATCCAGATTCCTCCTTTTAGAAGCTGATCATAGATCTAGTTTGAGTTTAGCCAACCAATTTACACACCTATATCTTAGTTCCCAAGAGAAAATTAATACTTTAAGGAAGAAGGTTAGTGATCTTATAGATAACAAAGACCGCATTGCTAATCAAGGTGCCCAAGCATTAGCAAAATTTCAAAAAACTCTTCTTGAAGTTCAAGTTGAGCGGGATGAATCCATTCGCCAAAATACTATTCTTAGCGAAAGAGAGGATCAAATTCGTTCCCTTCTTCTCATAAACAGCGATGATGAGTTCGCTTGGGCTGCGAAAGTTCTAGATGACGCTAGAAATAATTTAGGTGTTAATGTTAGTCTTCAAGTTGAGCATACAACCTTGATTAGGGATATGATTTCTGATAGAGAAGGTTGTTGATCATTCCTCTTTACTTAATTGTTTATTATATATGAAGTTGTTATTAAGTTGCTGATTCATTGTTCTACGTTCGCAGAGGCTGAGAAGAGATTTCAGAAAAGAATTGAAGAACTTGAATCCGAAAAGAGCAACTTGCAAAGGACTTCTCTCTTCGCAATGACAAGTATTCCAAGTTGAAGAAGCAACTACAAATTACTGTGGCGAACTTCAAAAATGATGTTGTTCTCTTTCGCAATCAAACTATTAAGACAGTCTGCGATGACAACAGTATCCCTCATTCTTCATACCCTTGTCTTCTTGACGTAATTCCTGAGAACATGCCTTCTTTGGATATCTCTGATAGCGATGCTAGCGAAGAAGAATCTGATGAAGATAATGAAGTAGAAGGATCTGGGGAAGAAGAAGAATCAAACAAGAAATAACACCATTTTCTTCTTTCTCTTTTTGTAACATATGTATATTTATCCTTTTAATCTTCCATCTTTATAATCTCTTATTGTAAGTTTCTTGGATCTTCAAATACAAATTCTACTTTTGTTGTCCCTTTCTGCACATGTTAAAAAAGAAATTCTTTTTTGCAATATGGTTAATCAATATTATGAATGCGTAAATCTATCATATGAAAATAAATAACATGTTCTCAATCTATGCATTCCCATACTTGCCTCTGTTATTTGTTTTCAAATGGATGATTAAGCAAATAACGTTTAGATGGTAACATGCCTCAGTCTTGCAACTGTTGTTGCTGAATTCTCGCGAGAGAATGTTTCTTGGTTGTTTTCAAGATCTCATTTTTTCTTTTTATTTTGTGTGGTCTTATTTTGCCTTCCTAGTTAAAGGTCTTATTGCGCCACCTCTTGTCATTGCGACAAAATCGCAGGACGTCTTTACACTTTCATGTAAAGACCCATTGATTTTGCCTTATCATTTCTTAGTATTGTTGCCTCTGCAGGATAATTTTATTGCGACAATATGACAGGCCTAGATTTTTTTGCTAAAATAAAGCCCCATGACATTGCCGTCTTGCGACGAAATCGCAGGACGTCCTTACACTTTCGTGTACTGACCCATTGATCTCATCTTATCTTTGTCTTTTGTATTATTGCCTCTTCAGGATCATCGCACAAATATGACAAGCCTAAATTTTCTTGCGAAAATAAAGCCTCATGACATTTGCGTCTTAAGACACTTATCAGCTCCCTAATGGAGGGTGCCGCCCTTATCATCTCCCTGGTTGCCCCTTCAAGGAGGCGTACATCGGCCATACATGACTAACTCCTCCCATCCGGTCTTAACAACAACCAGTTGTTTTCGCAGCCTCTTATCCCTTTTACCTATATGGCTTATGGTTACGAGACTGCACCCTAAGTGGAGTTTTCTTCGGGCCGAGTGCAACATATGCCAAGACTTGCCAAGAATGGCCGAGACACTTCAAATGCCCCAGGCACTCTTGGCTCAATCGTGTACCTCGGTGCCTTGATCATACACTGACTCCTTAGAAGAGACCCTCGGTCGTCCAACCAGGGTATAACCTTATATATATAGTTGGAAATCCAAAGTATCTCTCCTGGATGGGCTTTATTGACCCCAAATCTCCATGACTCAGGTTCCAGGGGCGGTGTAACCTTTTCCCTGAGCCATGTAAAGAGATACCCCCTTATATAACGCACTTTAGGTCTTACATTTGCCTCTTGCGAAATTTTATTCGCGAACTAGGGTGTTTGCCATAAAGGTTCACCCCATTCTGATATTTCATTGATTTTAGATTGTTTCTTGTCATCACTTTTGCGAGAATTTCGCGTATTCTGTTTTCGATTATCATAGTCTTTGTATCTTTAGCTAGTCTTTATCATTCAAATTCCTGTGAAAGCTTCGCGTATTTGTTTTTCGATTATCATAGTCTTTGCATCTTCAACCTGTCTTTATCACTCAAAAGTAATTATTATTATTTTTTTTAATACAACCTTCGCAAGTCTAGAATCAACTATTCACTCCTTTCGCCTCTTACTTATGTTGCTCTCTGCTTGTTCATTATTCAATTTCCTAATACCGCCTTCCCTTTTGCGAAATCATCGCAATTTCCAACTTTCTTCAGGCATTGGTTTCGCAACGTATTTTCTTCTCTCACCTCTATTGCGTCCACCATTAGTCTTTCCCTTCTTTGTTCATTTTTGATGTTGCTTCCAGTTCTTCTTCTGAGCAGCTCTTTCCTCGGAAGATTCCACATCAACTTCATAGCACTTCTGTCCCTCAACCCAATCTCCTTTTATGACTTCGACACCACGGGGATGAGGAAATTTGATGCACTGGTGATAAGTCGACGCTACACCCAAAATCTCATGTATCCAAGGTCGCCCAATCAATGCGTTATAGGGAGATTCCACATCGACTATGCAAAAACAAAATTTCAGTTGATAATCCTTTCAGTGGTATTCGCATATGAGCTTCTCCTTTAGGCTTGTTGGCAGTACCGTTGAAACCATAGATCTTATAAGTTGAAGGTATTAGATCTTCATCCTTCCCTCCCATAGTCTTGTAAGTATGGTAAAAAAGGATATTTACAGAGCTTCCAGTATCGATTAAGACTCTATTGATTGCCCATGAATTTTCTGCCTCATCACCTTCATCATCAACAGGTTTTGGATTAATCTCCAATCTTACCACTAATGGGTTGTCATGCATCTCTCCACCCTCAGATACTTCTTCTGCGGTAAAAGAAATAATCTGCTTTTGCCATTCCTTTAGTGGCGATGTCTTCGCGATGTTCATTATTTCTTTATTATCAGCATCTCTTGCGAAAACCCTACTGAGAACACTATCATGAAAATCTTCAACTGTCCTGTACGAATGTACAATAGAGTTGCAAGACAAATTCTTAGCTTTCGCTCCAACTTCTATTACAAATGTTTCTCCTCCTTTTGTTGTGTTTGCTCTGTGAATTTCTGGCGACGGTGGTAATGGTTGAGATTGAGGTTGATTTTTTAGAAATTGATTTAGCTTCCCTTGGTCTATCACTCTGAGGATGATTCTTTTTATATTTCTACAATCGTTTGTGGAGTGTCCATGAAAATGGTGATAAGAACAAAATTCATGACTTCTGTCACTCGGAGGTGGTTCACTTCCCATGTTCCATGGCGCAGGTATATTTTCCATTAAGATTATAGCTTCCCATATTTTCTCCACACTAGCATTCAAAGTGGTGGCATCTTGATTTCTTCCCAGACTACCCCGTGACTTCGCTGTCCTCTATGATAACTCTGCCTCTGACTTCCATAAGTTTCTTGTGGATGATCAAGTCTTTGAATTTTGTTATTTCCTCCACTGTTATAGAAGTTTCTCTCTCTCTCAAATTCCTCCTGATCACGACTCCCCATGGCTACTAACTTTCGCAGACCATCATCCGTTATCAGTTCTTGTTGACCCTGCGAGGTGCTCGCCACTGTGTTTATTAGTTTAGGTAACAAGCTTGCATTTGAAGCTTTTGAACTTGTGTTCGCAACGGGGTATGATTCCATCTCATTTTGTTTTTCCTCTAGAGCAATGTACTCCTCTTGAAGTTCTCGCAACTCAGTCATTGTGATTGTATTCTTGATTCTAAAAATTTGAATATATAGCAGATTGGTTGCGAACATAGCGTTAATGAATGATAGAATGAGATATCTCTCATCCACACGACCATCCATATCACTGCACATTGTCTTCCATCTCACGGTTAGATGCTTCAAACTTTCACCAACCCTTTGTTTTAACCCAAATACATCTTCAATACCAGGTCGCGAGGAGTTATTACTTATGTATGCCCCTAAAAATATAGCCTGCAAATGATTGAAAGATGTTATTGTATTCCTCGGTAATCCTTCAAACCATTTCAAAGCTTCTCCTGTCAAACTTGATGCAAAATATTTGCACAATATAGCATCATGGTTCTCCCACTGTAACATACATCTCACATAAGCTTTGATATGTTGTATCGCACAAGTTGTTCCATCTAAAATGCTGGTTAACGTAGGTAAGTTGCACTTTGGGGGTATTCCTCCTAATTATACTTCTTGTGTGAATGGAGTCTTCGCCGCTTCTTCTATGGCTTCATCCAATTGTCTCTTACCTCCTCCCCTTTTATTATTTAACATTCCTCTCATTTCCGACAATTCTCTCAGAATTTGTTCATTTACGCTAGAGTTTGGCTCCATTGGTCTTTTTAACTCCGTCTCTCTTCTTCTGCGTTCATGTCTGTTTTGACTTTCTTGTTCATCGTTCTCTTCTTGTCTTTCTCTGCGATCTTCTCTTTCATTCCTCTCTTGAATTCGCACACCGTTATATCTTTCATTTTATCTTCTTTGCTGCCTTTCAATCCTCCTTTGTACTCTTTCATACTCTTCATTGATATTACCATTGTTGCGATTTTGTTCTCTCCTTCTTTCTCTATTATCATGTTTATTTTGGCGAATTGCCTCTTGTAACTCATGTTCTTCCATTTCTGTTCTCAATCTATCTCTTTCGCAAGCTAGACGTGCTTGCTCAATATAGTGTCTTTCAATTTCATCTTCAATTTCTTTTTGCTTCCTCTGTGCTTCTCTCCCATGCAATATTCTTCTTCCTTCTTCCTGATTTTCCTCATCACCTGGATTAGTCCGCCCTTGACGCTGCCTATTTCCTTGATTTCCATCATTTTGCCCATTTTGAAGAGTCTCGGGACGTGGGATATAACGATCTTCCATTATTTCTCTTCTTTCACAACGTTCTTCGCTTGGATTTTGCACTTCCTCTCGATTTTCTTCATTAGCATTTTCTATAGGTAAAGTTCTCCTTCTTTCCTCTCTAACTGATCTTGAGCTTGACCTTGTAGTGCTTCTCGACCTTCTGTTTTGTAATCTCATATTTTCCATCCTCAACTCATGATTTTGCCTTGTCAAATTTGCACGTTCCTCTGCTTCTAATCGCCTTTCTTCATGTATTGTTTGCCTCAATGTCTCTAATGCTGCGACCTCTTCATTTCCATGAATTATTTCTCTAATCACTTCTCGGTCTCTCTCCTCTTGTCCATTGTTTATCAATTGTTGTTCTTCTCCCCTTTCGTCCATAGAGTCTGATCTCCAAGTATGCACGCTTACTCTATCATAATCCACAGTTCTATTCTAAGATCGGTTGAATTGGTGATTGAATTTGATTTTCTTCATTATTTCTTGTGTTCATTCTTGAGGATTCCCCATTTCATTTCTCCCTTCTCCAGCAAGTCTCCTACTTCTTCTAACAGTTGTTGGTTGTTCTGATGCATATCCTCTTCTAGCCATTTCTCAATTTCAGTAAATTGTTGAAAATTATATGAAATTCCTTTCCTATTACTCCAAATTCTTTCAAATCACGATGTCAATCTTCACTCTCTCCCTGTTTCTAGCGCCAATATGTAGTTGCAGGAAATTCTACACTACACCCCTCACAAGAATCCACACAATCAATCCATTGAAGATGAACAATTATAATTTTTGTTGATTAATTTCTTGAATGTTTACAAGATAAAATGGAAAAGAGCTAAAGAAGTTACAATCACTATAAACTTTCTCTCTCTTAATGACTTGCCCAACACTCGAAAAAAGATCTCTCTCTCAATAGGTGTAGTTGCAGGAAATCCTATACTACACCCCTCACAAGAATCCACACAACTAAGACATTTGAAGATGAACAATTATGATTTTTATTGATTAATTCCTTGAATGTTTACAAGATAGAATGGAAAAGAGCTAAAGAAATTACAATCACTACAAACTTTCTCTCTCCTAATGACTTGCCTAACACACGGAAAAAGATCCCTCTCAACAGTCCTGCTCGACTCCTTATATAGGGTATTACACAATGGATGACAAAAGTCATCCTTTATTTTCGGAATGACTTGCGAAATATCGCAGACGTTCAAATATATACTCTAAAGTTTCCTAAATCTCGCTAAGTCTTCACATCTTTCTCGTGTTTTGGCTTCCGTCATTCATTGCGTCATTTATATTACTCATTTGCGACACTTTCGCAATATCGTCGTTTATTGATCTCGCGAGGTATTGTTGTTGCGATATTCTGATCCTACATCTTGCCTCTTCTCATGTCTTCTCTGCGAAGAAGAGAATGTCATGAGAATTAGTATTTTTGAAATGCCTCAACGGTTCATCTTTATCTGTTATGATCCCGTACTTTTACACATAATTTATTACACATGTTTCTTCTTCCGCTCTTTTCTTGACACGTCTCTTTCAACCGTCTTTTCTTGACCATTCACGTCTCTACTTGCATTAAATGCATTTATCTTCTCGAGAATTTTTCTCTATATATAGTTTTCTCACCTTCCTCTTCTTCTTTTTTACTTTCTCTCTGCAAATCCTCTTCAATTCTTCTCCTCCGCCATTCACGTTCTCTCATCAAATCTTTCTTTTCTTCTTTCTTTTGATCTTTAACTTTCTAATCATTCCCATATTCTCGAGAATGGCTCCACTGTCAGAAATATGAAACTCTCTTGGGTGAGACTCAAAAGAATTTACAAGAAAAGGGTTTCATGAAGAAGTTATGAGCAAAACAAGAATTTGGAAGGGTAAAAGGGCAAAATAGTCATCTTACGGTCAAGTGTTATTGACAGGTTAGAAAACGTTAAGGGACAACCAGTTCCCTACACCTGTTCCGCACACTCCAAAGAAGGGAATGTGATCGTTATAAAGATTGGATTTTTATGGGCGACTGCTATTGGCACCTTTAAAATCGATAAGGGGCGACCACTTTTCATCTTCCAAAGAACAAAAACACAAGATTAATTAATGGACTGATTTGGAAGCATGTGGAGTCCCCTGAATATTCATGTACGTGAATATATGAAGGAGGAAAACTACATCTCATTAATTGTTAAGAGAAAATTAAATAGGGACCCACCTATTAATATTAATTTGATTAAAAGAAGAAATGATTAAGGTGGGATCCATGTTTTTATGCAAATGGTGTAGAAAGAGAAGAAAGTCTTCTCATATGTGGCGTACAAGAGGGAATAAGTGGGTCCATGGCCATGCTATGTTGCAGATTAAAAAGAAGAAGTGGGACCCGATTGAAGAAGTTAGCAAAAACATGTCCCTGACATGTTGGGGGAGGTGGAAATTCAGTGCAGGATTATACTTCCACTTGGGTGTACCTTCAGCATCTAATGGAAGATCTTTGTTTATGCGGGTCCAGATCAAATACATGGCCAATCATAAGCCGTGGTTACTAAGTTAAACTACTTCATGAGATACCGTAACGGAGTCACTTTTCCTTTCCCAACAAATGCTTTTGTGAGTGGACGTGTGGCAGGGCCAGTTACAGAAGATAAAAATGCTTTTGTGCAGATGAAATACTTCCAAGCTACGTGGCGCAATTCTATTGACCTTCTGTTTTTATTAACTGTAAAGTTTGCATGCGAACAAAGAGAAAGAGGCGGCGGGGAATTTTAATCCTTTCCCACTGCAGGTTTTGCGGATGAGGCAAAGGGATTCGAAGGCTATAAAAAGGATGAAAAATCTCATTTTAAGATACTTCTTCATATACTTCTTCCTTTACCATTTAGGCGAGCGAGAAAGATAGAAACACAGAAAGTTTTGTTTTTAATTTCTTCTTCTTTAGTTTATTTCTTCGCTATTACTTTTTAATTATGAGTAGCTAAACTTTTAATTGATTAGGGATGATTTCAAAGTCCTGAACAATGAAGCATTACTTTCCTTAATCACGTTTATTTCAAGTTTTATTTTATTGTTGATTATCTTTATTATTTTTAATGTCTAAGAATACTGAGGGGTTATTTAAAATGATCAATTAAATTAACCAATCCATATTTTTTCTACTAGTTTAGGGTTGTGTGATACGTGTAATTGTCACATCAACTCTTTACATGTAAGAAATCGCAAGAGCCGACAGAGGGATTTTGTTAAGTAATTGTGTGTAAAGATAACACTAGTAAGCAGACCGAGCTTATGCGTCTGATGCTAGGATCAACCTGATTCACAGAGTGCAAAGCATTCGACCAATTTACACCTTGAGAGCTTATTCTTGGTGGGTTGGTTGGATAGAATCTGGTAGTCGAGCGCTTCCGTATCCAGTGGCAATAGGAATCCGGGGGATAGCAGAGCTTATTGCTATTCTACGGTTGGTAACAATATAAGTTCAACAAGAAATAAATTTATATTTAATTAAGCTTCGGTTCAGTGACGGCGAATGATTCCCTAGTCATCTTTCTCCTTATTATTTTAAATCAATCTTTATTATTTTCCTTTATTAGTTATCTTTGATTTAAAATCTAAAAAACCCCTTTTGGTGACTTTTAACAACTAGAAACTCCCTGCTCTTCGTGGGAACGAACTCCTTGCCATTATATTACCAGTTAATTGTGTGGAAAGGTGTAATTAATTTGTTGCGTAAACGACGCGCACCCAAATTTTGGCGCCGCTGCCGGGGAGCAGTCGGTAGCTTTTAGTTGTTTTTATTATTATTTTTTAGTTTATTTATTTATTTTTAGTAATTCTATTAATTTATTTATTCTATTATTTATTTATTTTTAGTTAGTTTATTTTCTTTTAGTAATTTTATTTAATACTTTTGTTTTTAGATTTTGCTTCTAGCTTTTATTTAATTTTTATTTAATTTTTATGTGTTCATAATGGATTAATAGTATTCATGACCCGTCTAAGAACGGGGGAAAATTCTATAAACGATTTGTGTGCATAACTTTTATTTTTATTTTTAGGCTTAGGTTTTGTTAATTTTAATTCTTACAATTTTGTATCATCGACATGTTTCCATTTGGAAATAACATGTACGGTGTACAAGATCATTCATATCACAGAGCAGTAATCAATTTAATACCTAAGCCAATCTCAGTCTTATGACAACTACCAACCATACTGTGGGTACAATCAAAGCCAATCTTTTGGCTATGATCAATATCCCATGGAACCTTATGGATATTCTCATACATGTCAACAACCTTATGATGGGCATGTAAGTGAACAATCACAAGGATGGGAGGATAGTTATGCTTCTAATCCTATTTCTTCAAGTGTTGCAGAACAAATGTGTACCATGATGGTAGATATTCGCATACAAATGGAAAAATATTACCATGGGTTAGAGCAACATCAACAAAGTGTTGATCAATCACTCCAAGATTTTCAAGAGGGCATTAACAACTTAAGAAGAGCAACGGATCAGATTAAGGAAGAAATAGAGAAAGATGAGCAACCTTTGGAAATTCCGTGTAATAGTGATGAAGTTATTCCAGCTCCGGATCATTATAAAGATCACTCTCTTATTCAAAAGGAGGAGCCTTGGAATGACCGAACCATTGTTATAAACGGTGTAACATACTCAAATGCATATCAACGTTATGAAGATTATCCGGATTACAATGTTTTTAGGCCGGTTGATTTGGAAGAAGTAGACCCAATTATTCCTTCGCCGGAGACTCATACGGAAGACCCTAGGATTTGCACCAATGAACTAGACTTTTTGGGGGAAGATTCCGATTCCGATGACGAGATTGTTGAAGAGATAGAGTTTGAAGAAGAAACCAAATTGATTGAAGTTGTGGAAGACCCAGTTGAACTTTCCAAGGATTATAATGATGCTGGGATTACGGTTGAAGCAGACGAAGAATGGCTAAAAAGTTTGATAGAGAACCACGATACACATGAGGTAAATAATTCATTGCAATTCTTTAAGAATGATGAAGATCCTGTAATACAAGAGATTGTGGAAGGTTTGTCTAATCCTTTGCATATTTCTAAATCTTTTGATCCACATCACTTAGGATTGGAGTTGTGTGCTACCAAAGTTTTAACGGATTATTTTGCTTCTAAGTATCCACCACTTGATGTGTTTGATTCTAGCAGTGTGCAGGTTCACCAAGCTGGAGAACCTTTTGAAGTTCCCAAATTCTATGTTCTATATCCACTTCAGAGTGTAGAAAGGACTAAGTGTGGGGCAAACTTCAATAAAGTGATAACTTCTATATTTATTTCTTATGCTAATCACTGTGTGAAGTTGTTACTAGAATCGCAGATTATTTTCTGGGTGGACTTCCAGATTTTCAGATTACTGGTATATGGGGAGGTTCCATGCGACAAGGTGGATGTAGATTCCCTTGATCTTCGTGATTTTCTCCCTCTGGAGGAGTAATCTGATTGTGTGTCAAGTCAGGCTGAGGACGTTAAACTAAGCGCTGAATGGGAGGCAACCCATTGGTTGTGTATTTCTATCTTTATCTTTTGTTTTACATATCATATTTGGATTTCCCACCTTATTTTGCTTTGGATGACTCAATTACATTGAGGACAATGTAAAGTTTAAGTGTGGGGGAGTATTTTTCATATAGAGTTTTTAGCCTTTTAGAGTCGAACTTTTTCAAAAAAAAAAAAAAAAAAAAAAAAAAAAATTGTAAATAGTTGCATAAAAACCTCCAACTTGTAGAGATTTTAGAGTCACTAGCATACTTCTAGGTATGTTTACATAGAGAATTCTGACCGACATAACTGAACTTGGAAGTGTTAGGGAACTACGTTCGGGTTTCTTACTTGTTAGAGTGTTAAATAATGGATTTAATCATGCCGGTGGCAAATGAGGAGCAGAGGGAATGCATTATTAGAGTTGCTGATCAATCATTAGTGGAGACTACCTATTTTCAAATCAACCGAGGCACCAGACCAAAAAAATCTTTGTAGATGACTAAAGAGCTTTCTTTTGAGTGTGTGTCACCGTACGTTAATTCCGGGTAGAATGGTGAGCTACCCAACTCCACACCATTTTTCAGCACTATTTTTGATCTCTTGAGTGCTAATTTTGTCAATCATGAGGGTGACGTCTATAGATGAAAACCACCTTCTTGTAGTTTGATTTGCAGTTAGCACCATTCTCTATCTCGCCAACAACAGGTCCATAGAAACACATCATCATCAGCAAATGGAGCGACATCAAAATCTACAAGGAAAGTTGAAGACGTTTAAGGTTTATAAGCAACAATTCAAGTAAGAGAAAATTTCATATCAAAGTGAAGCAACATACAATGAGCAGATTTTATTTAAATGTTGAAAGACTTACATATAAGGAGCAAAATTTTATATCCAAGTATGAAGACTTATTTACAAGAGCAAACAAAATCAAAAGATGAGAATTAATGAAGTTATGATACGAAGACAATACAAGTTGTGAAGATCAAAGTGGTAGAGTCCTTCTCCCATGGCCATGTTAATTTTATTATGTTGTTTTTGTAAACTTTAAAAAAAAAAAAAAAAAAAAAAAAAAAAAAAATACAAAAAAAAAAAAAAAAAAAAAAAAAAAAAATACAAAAAGATTTGCATTTAGGATTTATTTTATCAATAAAGCCACGAGGAAGAAAAATCTATAAACAAGTTTCAAGCAACAAGGAAATAGAGGAAAAGAGTTACAAATTGTCAAAGTTTTACGAAGTTCAAAAGTTTATCATCAACAATTGAAGCCGAAGACGAAGACTAAGAAGATGAAGAAGACGAGCCGAAGACGTTTCTATTGGATGCTGTGAGAGTGGTGCTTTGGTCACTGCCGATCGGATGTGAAGGTGGTAAGTACTCCCATCCTTGCATAATGATTGATTTCCTTTCTTAGAGATCGTCAAAAAGATTTTTATTTCCCACGATTTTGTGGGGTCTCCAGAAATAATTCGGAAGGTTTCCTTCCCATCATTCAACGTGTGTAGGATTTCTCTCTTCATTCCTACCTGCACACATGTGAGACCCATAAAAAAGCCGTCTTATTGAGTGCAATTATCATAAAATCCTTTTAAGTGAGGCAGAAGTCGAGGCGAAATGCTTATTGGTCGCTCTCAAACACGCGTTCTCTCATTATGGTGTGATTATTTCTCACTCAACATTCAAGAATGAGAATATGTTCTTTGGTATTTCTAACTTCTTATTACTAGCATGCAGAAACTCTATGTCCTCATAGCTCTTTGGATGCTTGGGACGCTGGAATACTTTGAAGTTGGAGCAGGTTTTGTGGGTATATCTCTGGTAAACCCTCACGAGACTATAACTCGTCCACTAGGGACACCTAGGGGTTTAAAGGCTTGTTGCACATGCTAAGTGCAACCGGGTCCCAACGAAAGGAAGTTGTCGTACTTTAGGTTAGATAGTTTGCTCGAGGACTAGCAAAAGGCAAGTGTGGGGGAATCTGATAAGTGCATAATTCACATGATTTTAGTGTCAATTCCATGCTAGTATTTGTTGGTTTTCTTGCAGATTATTGTATATTTCGTTTGTTTTCTTGTATATGTCTTTCATTAGGTGAATCATCCAAAAAGTAGTGAATTTGCACTTAATTGTGCAATAAAAGAAGCTAGCTACAAGAGGAGAAGGGCCAAACAGCAAGAGAAACTCGTTCAAACCCAGGAGTTCTTGCTATCATGTTGAAGAGGATGAAAATACAAAGTCAATGGCGAAAGAACGGAGTCATTCTGAGTTCGTATGAAGAAGTTATGAGCAAAACAAGAATTTGGAAGGGTAAAAGGGCAAAATAGTCATCTTACGGTCAAGTGTTATTGACAGGTTAGAAAACGTTAAGGGACAACCAGTTCCCTACACCTGTTCCGCACACTCCAAAGAAGGGAATGTGATCGTTATAAAGATTGGATTTTTATGGGCGACTGCTATTGGCACCTTTAAAATCGATAAGGGGCGACCACTTTTCATCTTCCAAAGAACAAAAACACAAGATTAATTAATGGACTGATTTGGAAGCATGTGGAGTCCCCTGAATATTCATGTACGTGAATATATGAAGGAGGAAAACTACATCTCATTAATTGTTAAGAGAAAATTAAATAGGGACCCACCTATTAATATTAATTTGATTAAAAGAAGAAATGATTAAGGTGGGATCCATGTTTTTATGCAAATGGTGTAGAAAGAGAAGAAAGTCTTCTCATATGTGGCGTACAAGAGGGAATAAGTGGGTCCATGGCCATGCTATGTTGCAGATTAAAAAGAAGAAGTGGGACCCGATTGAAGAAGTTAGCAAAAACATGTCCCTGACATGTTGGGGGAGGTGGAAATTCAGTGCAGGATTATACTTCCACTTGGGTGTACCTTCAGCATCTAATGGAAGATCTTTGTTTATGCGGGTCCAGATCAAATACATGGCCAATCATAAGCCGTGGTTACTAAGTTAAACTACTTCATGAGATACCGTAACGGAGTCACTTTTCCTTTCCCAACAAATGCTTTTGTGAGTGGACGTGTGGCAGGGCCAGTTACAGAAGATAAAAATGCTTTTGTGCAGATGAAATACTTCCAAGCTACGTGGCGCAATTCTATTGGACCTTCTGTTTTTATTAACTGTAAAGTTTGCATGCGAACAAAGAGAAAGAGGCGGCGGGGAATTTTAATCCTTTCCCACTGCAGGTTTTGCGGATGAGGCAAAGGGATTCGAAGGCTATAAAAAGGATGAAAAATCTCATTTTAAGATACTTCTTCATATACTTCTTCCTTTACCATTTAGGTGAGCGAGAAAGATAGACACACAGAAAGTTTTGTTTTTAATTTCTTCTTCTTTAGTTTATTTCTTCGCTATTACTTTTTTAATTATGAGTAGCTAAACTTTTAATTGATTAGGGATGATTTCAAAGTCCTGAACAATGAAGCATTACTTTCCTTAATCACGTTTATTTCAAGTTTTATTTTATTGTTGATTATCTTTATTATTTTTAATGTCTAAGAATACTGAGGGGTTATTTAAAATGATCAATTAAATTAACCAATCCATATTTTTTCTACTAGTTTAGGGTTGTGTGATACGTGTAATTGTCACATCAACTCTTTACACAGTAGTAAATCGCAAGAGCTGACAGAGGGATTTTGTTAAGTAATTGTGTGTAAAGATAACACTAGTAAAGGCACCGAGCTTATGCGTCTGATGCTAGGATCAACCTGATTCACATAGTGCAAAGCATTCGACCAATTTACACCTTGAGAGCTTATTCTTGGTGGGTTGGTTGGATAGAATCTGGTAGTCGAGCGCTTCCGTATCCGGTGGCAATAGGAATCGGGGGATAGCGAGCTTATTGCTATTCTCTTTCATTGGTAACAATATAAGTTCAACAAGAAATAAATTTATATTTAATTAAGCTTCGGTTCAGTGACGGCGAATGATTCCCTAGTCATCTTTCTCCTTATTATTTTAAATCAATCTTTATTATTTTCCTTTATTAGTTATCTTTGATTTAAAATCTAAAAAACCCCTTTTGGTGACTTTTAACAACTAGAAACTCCCTGCTCTTCGTGGGAACGAACTCCTTGCCATTATATTACCAGTTAATTGTGTGGAAAGGTGTAATTAATTTGTTGCGTAAACGACGCGCACCCATTTCACCTTGTCCACCATTCCCAATCTAGAATCTTCATATATTCTTTCTGCAAAATTGTTTACTGATCATCATTGTGATGATCAGAAAATCATAATCTCGCTAGGTCAACTCCTCGCAGGTCTTCCCATTCCTCTCTACAATCCCGAACTGCCCTTGTTCTATGAAATTCTTGCTCATGAGAAATTCTCGCGAGCTATTTATCAATTAAGCGGTGATTGCATCCGTCTAATGCTTGAATTCGCCAATCGTGGCTCTGGTAAGGGATCTCTATATCCTGATAACGTCAGAGATCCTAAATTCGCAAACTTAGAGATAATCGCTGAAAAGTACTCGGTAGAAAACTTTTTTGAAAATTATGAAGTGATAAATATGAAGAATGATAAATCTCGCTGGGGTGCTCGATTGAAAAGAAAAGAGGACGTTCCCGATGATAAGATACTCATGTTAGATATTGATTGGCACTCTGGCAAGAACAATGTTCCTCGCTACTCTAAAGATGAGAAGTGGTGTGTCTTTCCGCTATTTTTGAACGGACCTTACATTTCAGGTTCCAATATACTCCCTGCGAATCTCGCAAATTATCATCCTTGGGTATTTAATTGGCCCGAGAAAGCAAGAGGTATATTTTCTAATTTTTATTTGCTTTGCAATGTTTCCTTCCTTTTATATCTACTAAACTTGCGAAATTTTCAGATCACTAAATTGAGAAAAAGTTATGAAAGAAATCCAAAGCCAAGTACTTTGGCGATACTTCGCTCAATCACGGATGAAGTAAGAAATATTTTCTCTTGTTATCCACAATATTGTTGCCTCTGTTTCTTATCTTCATTCGTGTATGTAGGTTGGTGTTGAAGTTGCTTGCGAGGAAGAAGCTTCAAAAGTCTGGGAGGGTAAAAAGAAAGGGTAAAGACCCTCTTCGCAAGAAAAAATCTGCTGCACCGCCTTCTAAAAAACAAAAGACCCATTCTTCTTCTCGCTCAAGTCCTCAATCTAATGAAAGTTCCGATGAAGAAAACGATGATGTAGATATTTCTACCGCGAAGGAGGATCATCCAACTGAATCTCCTATGACGTTATTATCTAATATCTTTTCAGACTCCATTCAAGGGCTTGGAGATGACCGCCTCTCTGGTATATGCGAAGCTCTCGCAAGTATATGTGATGCTTCTTTACTGGAGGGTAATGAGTCTCTTCAGGGAATCTCCAGATCATTGACTCCCAGCTTCTTGAATGCACTCAGTGCCTTGGTATGTTTATATTTCTTTATTCCTTCATAATTTTAATTTTAAATCATATATTAATAGTTTTTTTTTTTTTTTTTTTTTTTTTTTTTTTTTTTTTTTTTTAGTCTGGAAGAGCTTCCTTTGCTGTTGCCTCAGATCTTGAGAAGAGGTGTAATAACTTTGAAAAGAAAAATCGTCAGCTTCACAAAAAGACCGAGGAACTAGAAATTGAAGTTGCGACATCTCGCAAGAAGAATGAAAATGAGACTGCCGCTCTTCGCGAAAGAATTCAACAATTGGAAGTCAATCTTCTACCCAGAAGAATAAAATATCTACTCTTCAAAGTGCTAATCAGCAACTTTATGGTATAAAACTCTTCTATTTTCTTCGTTTTTACTTTGTCATTTATTTTTCTTTGCCTGACTTATCATTTTCGCAGACATTTATAATCTTTCTGACGAAGCCATCCTTCTCCATTCATTTCCTGAGCCTATGGATAATGATGCTCTTCTCGCTCATCTCAACGAATCTTTAAGTAGTTCGTCAAACAAAATTAAGTCTCTTTCATTAAATGAACTTCAAACCAAACTTCATCTCTTAGAAATTGAGCATAGATCTAGTTTAGGTTTAGCCAACCAATTTAAACGTCTATATCTTAGTTCCCATGAGAAAAATAATATTCTAAGGAAGAAAATTAATAGCCTTATAGATGACAAGGATCGCATTGCTAATCAGGGTGCACAGGCATTAGAGAAATTCCAAAAAACTCTTCTTGAAGTCCAAATTGAGCGAGATGAATCTTTTCGCCAAGATGCCATACTTAATGAGCGAGAAAATCAAATTCGTTCACTTCTTGTCAAAAATAGTGATGATGAATTCGCTTGGGCTGCGAAAGTTCTAGATAATGCCAGAAATAACTTAGGTGTTAACGTCAGCCTTCATGCTGAGCATACTGCCTTAATTAAAGATATGATTTCCGACAGAGAAGGTTGTTAACCTGTTCTTCATTACTTTACCACTTCTTTTTTGTGAAACTACTATTAAGTTACTGACTCATTGCCATTTGTTCGCAGAATCTGAGAAGAGGTTTCAAACTATAATTAAAGAACTTGAATCTGAGAAAGCACAACTTGCAAAAGACTTCTCTCTTCGCAGTGACAAGTATTCCAAGTTAAAGAAGCAACTACAAACTACTGTAGCGAATTTCAATAATGATGCTGTCCGTTTTTCGCAATCAAACTATTAAGACAGTTTGCGATGACCACAGTATTCCTCTTTCTTCATATCCTTGTCTTCTTGATGAGGTTCCTGAAAATATACCTTCCTTAGATATTTCTGATAGTGAAGCTATCGAAGAAGAGGAGTCCGATAAAGAGTCTGATGAAAAAGAAGAATGAAATGAGAGATAGCTCCATTTTCCTTTTTCTCTTCTTGTGATATTTGTACATTTATCCTTCTAGCCTTCCATTTTTGTAATCTCTTACTTTAAATCTATCATATGAAAATAAATAACAAGTTTTTACTCTAATCATTCCCATACTTGCCTTTGTTATTTATTTTAACATGAGAGATTAAATCGATAATCTTTAAATAATAATACTTCTTAGTTTCGCAACTGCTGTTGCTAACTCTTCACAAATATAGCCATTTTCGCAAGTTTATTTGCTTACTCAATTTCTTGTGTGGTCTTATCTTTATTTATGTTGAAATTCATCATTGCGACAAGATCGCAGGACGTCTTTACATTTTCATGTAATGACCCATTGATCTTGTCTTATCATTGCTCTTGTGTGGTCTTATTTTGCCTTCCTAGTTAAAGGTCTTATTTTGCCACCCTCATTTTTGCGTCAATGTGACAGTCTAAATATTCTTATGAACATAAAGTCCCATGACATTGCTGCCTTGCGACAAAATCGCAGGACGTCGTTACACTTTCATGTAACGACCCATTGATCTTGCCTTATCATTTCTTTAGTATTATTGCCTCTCAGATGTTTTTGTTGCGACAATATGACAGGCCTAAAAAATTTTTCGAACTTAAAGCCCCATGACATTGCCGTCTTGCGACGAAATCGCAGGACGTCTTTACACTTTCATGTAAAGACCCATTGATCTCGTCTTAACCTCGCGTTAGTATTATTGCCTCTTAAGACACAAATATGATAAGCCTAAATTTTCTTGCGAAAATAGAGCCTCATGACATTTGCGTCTTAAGACACTTATCGCCTCCCCCTAATGGAGGGTGCCGCCCTTATCATCTCCCCGGGTTGCCCCTTCAAGGAGGCGTACATCGGCCATACAAGACTAGATCCTCCCATCCGGTCTTAACAACAACCGGTTGTTTTCGCAGCCTCTTATCCCTTATACCTATAGGGTTTATGGTTACGAGACTGCACCCTAAGTGGAGTTTTCTTCGGGCCGAGTGCAGCATGTGCCAAGACTTGCCAAGAATGGCCGAGACACTTCAAATGCCCCAGACACTCTTGGCTCAACCGTGTACCTCGGCGCCTTGGTCATATACTGACTCCATGGAAGAGACCCTCGGTCGTCCAACCAAGGTATAACCTTATATATATAGTTGGAAATCCAAGGTATCTCCCCCGGATGGGCTTTATTGACCCCAAATTTTCATGACTCGGGTTCCGGGGCGGTATAACCTTTTCCCCGAGCCATGTCAAGAGATACCCCTTATATGACGCACTTTAGGTCTTACATTTGCCTCTTACATTCAATATCATTCGCGAACTAGGGTGTACGCCATAAAGGTTCGTCCCATTCACTCATTCTTTCATTTCTTTTTTCAATCATTCATTGATTTTTGACTATTTCTTCTCATTATTTTTGCGAAATTATCGCATAATCTTGCTACATTTGCTGTGATCTCGCTGTAATTATTTAACCAAACTTTCGTTATATTCATGTCTCGTGTGACTTTCTTCGATCGTCATATTCTTTGTACTTTTGACATGTCTTTGTCACTCCAAACATTTTTTTTTTTTTTTTTTTTTTACACAACTCTAGAATCAATATTTATTTCTTACACTTCTTACTCCTGTTGCTCTTTGTTTTTTCATTCAGATTTCCTGATATTTCCTTCCCTTTTGCGAGACCATCGCAATTTCCAATTGTTTTTAGGCATGGGTTTCGCAATATATCTTTATCTCTCACTTCTATTGTGTCCACCATCAATCTTTCTCTTCTTTGTTCTTCTTTGATATTCCGCTTCCAATTCATCTTTTGAGCAGCCCTTTCCTCGCAAGACTCCACATCAACTTCAAAGCACTTTTGTCCCTCAGCCCAATCTCCTTTTATAACTCCAACACCACTGGGATGAGGAAATTTGATGCACTGGTGGTAAGTTGATGCTACACACAAGATCTCATGTAACCAAGGTCGCCCAATTAATGCATTATAGGGGGATTCCACATCGACTATGCAAAACAAGATTTCAGTTGATAATCCTTTTAGTGGTATTCGCATACGAATTTCTCCTTTAGGTTTATTGGCAGTACCATTAAAACCATAAATCTTATAGGTTGAAGGTATCAAGTCTTCGTCTTTCCCTCCCATAGTTTTGTAAGTGTGGTAAAAAAGAATGTTTATAGAGCTTCCAGTATCAATTAAGATTCTATTTATAGCCCATGAATTTTCTGCCCCATCATCTTCATCATCAACAGGTTTTGGGTTAATTTCCAATCTTACCACTAATAGACTGTCATGCATCTCGCCACCCTCAGGTACCTCTTATGCGGTAAAAGAAATAATCTGTGTTTGCCATTCTTTTAGTGGCGATGTCTTCGCGATGTTCATTACTTCTCTATTGTCAGCATCTCTTGCGAAAACCCTACTGAGAACACTATCATGAAAATCTTCGATTGTCCTATACGAATGTACGATAGAATTGCAAAACAAGTTTTTGGCCTTCGCTCCAACTTCTACTACAAACGTTTCTTTCCCTTTTGTTGTATTTACTCTGTGAATTTCTGGAGGTGTTGGTAATGGTTGAGTCTTCTCTTCACATTTTAAGAAATGGTTTAGCTTCCCTTGGTCTATCATTCTGAGGATGATTCTTTTTATATTCCTACAATCATTCGTTAGGTGTCCATGAAAATGGTGATAGGAACAAAATTCATGACTTCACACCTGAGGCGGTCCATTCCCCATGTTCCATGGTGCAGGTATGTTTTCCATCAGGATTATAGCTTCCCATATTTTCTCCACGCTAGCGTTTAGTGGAGGCATCTTGATTTCTTCCCAGACTACCCTATGACCTCGCTGCCCTATATGATAGTTATGCCTCTGACCTCCATAGATTTCTTGCGGATTATGCCTCTGACCTCCATAGGTTTCTTGCGGCTGATCAAGCCTTTGAATTTTATTATTTCCGCCACGGTTGTAGAAATTTCTTTCTCTTTCAAATTATTCCTGATCGCGACTTCCCATGGATACCAACTTTTGTTGACCATCATCTGGTATCCTCATTCCCTGCTGACTTTGCGATGTACTCGCCACAATGTTTATCAATTTGGGTAACAAACTTGCATTCGCAGCTCCTAAACTTGTATTCGCGACAGGGTATGATTCCATCTCATTTTGCTTTTCTTCTAGAGCAATATACTCCTCCTGAAGCTCTCGCAACTCAGTCATTGTGATTGTATTCTTGACTCTAAAAATTTGAATATATAACAGATTTGTCGCGAACATGGCATTAATGAATGATAAGATGAGATATCTCTCCTCCACACGACCAGCCATTTCGCTACACATTGTCTTCCATCTCACAGTTCGATGCTTCAAACTTTCACCAACCCTTTGTTTTAACCCAAATACATCTTCAATACCAGGTCGCGAGGAATTATTACTTATATATGCCCCTAAAAATATAGCCTGCAAGTGATTGAAAGATGTTATTGTATTCTTCGGTAGTCCTTCAAACCATTTCAAAGCTTCTCCTGTAAAACTTGATGCAAAATATTTGCACAATATAGCATCATGATTCTCCCATTGTAACATACATCTCATATAAGCTTTGATATGCTGTATCGCACAAGTTGTTCCATCGAAAACGCTGGTTAATGTTGGTAAGTTGCACTTTGGTGGTATTCCTTGTAGTTGCAGGAAATCCTACACTACAACCCTCACAAGAATATACACAATTAAGTCATTTTAAGATCAATGATTATGATTTCTATTGATTGAATACTTGAATCTTTACAATATGAAATAGAAATGAATTAAGAATTACAGTCACTCTAAAACTTTCTCTCTCTTCAAAACTTGCTTAACAATTCAAAAAGAACTCTCTTACAACAGATTTACTCAACCCTTTATATAAGGTAATACACAAAGGATGACAAATAAGTCATCCTTTATTTTCGGGAATGTCTTGCGAAATATCGCAAGTGCACATGTATCAATTCTCGCGACACTCCTAAATTTCGCGAGTCTTCACATTCTTCCCATGTTCTGTTCTTCCCCGCGACTTGATAAGTGCTGTCGTCATTCATTGCGTCATTTATTTTACTTCCTTTCGCGACTCCCTCGCAATGTCGTTATTTATTAATCTCGCGAAGTATTGATGTCGCGATATTCTGATCCTACATCTTGCCTCTTCTCATGTCTTATCTGCGAAGGAGAGAATGTCATGAGAACCAATTTTTTGAAATGCCGCAATTGTTCATCATTTTTCTGCCGACAAGATTCCGTAAATTCGAATGAAAACATTTTTACACGTATCTAAAATTTCCCTTTTTACCTCACATTTAATGTTATCCTAAGCACTATTTTCTCGTTCTATTTAAATATTACCGATTAATAGATTCCTTGTGAAAACATTTCTTTCCTTTTACTTCGTCTTCTTCATCGTATGCAATTTTTTTCGTGCTTTTCTTCATCATCTTCTTCATCGTTTTCCTGCTACTATTCTTCTCTTCATGTTTCTATGGCATCAAGGTTCTTTAATTTTGTTGAATTTGATCATTTTGTGATTAATCTCTCTTATTGAAGCTGTTTTATCTTGATACTATTCTTCTTTTAACGATTCCTCTGCCATTTTTATTTTAGCAAGAACAAACCTACCACCAAGTTCACCATTGTGAACCCTAATGTCTCCATGAGCTCGCAATTGAAATCCACTGCTTCTAAAAGAAAGCCTGCGAGTGACAAGGTATTTAAGAAACTCTTATCTTTTAATAACAATATTGTTGCCTCTGTTTCTTATTTAGCTTGTACTTCGCAGGATGACAAAAAATGCTTGATAAGTCCCCCAAGAAGCCTCGCCATTCTAAACCCGTTGCGCCTTCTGTCACTTTTCCTACATTCAAACTTACAACTCCTACTGCGATATCTTCACAAGAAATCTCTACTACTTCTCCCAAAGATAACATTTCTATGCCTGAACTTCTCATAGATCAACTCCCTCATAACAGTCCCATTGCGAATGAGCCTATTTCTTCTTCCATTGTTAATGCCTCTACCATTCCTCCAATCATTAACCCTCCCGAGATTTCTTCTTCTCGTGATGTTCCTTTAACAAAAGATGATTCATCTCTTCCTTCTTCTATCACTGTTACTTCCTTTTCTGAGCAGATCCCTCTTACTAAGGAAAATTTAGAAGGAATAGATGTGGCTTTCAAAGTCATATCAGATATTGTGAACGATGCTAAGAAGACTTCTGTCGATCCTATCAAGTCTGATATTTGCGAGATTTTGAGCAAACACCTTGGTCCTGACAGAGTTTCGCAAACATCCTTGGAACAAGAAATTACCACTTTGAAGAATGATCTCCAAGATATGACTGCAAAATGTAATACTCTCCATCTTGAGAATCAAAAACTTCAAAATGTTTCATTGGATCGCGATAACCTTCGCAGAAAGAATGAAGAACTGAAAGGTATACTCTTGCCTCTGCACTGTCCATTTTTTTTTTTTTTTTTTTAAGACTCAAGTCCTTGTTCGCCCTTCAAGTTTTAAACCAGAAACGAAAAATGGAGATATATCAGTTGGAATCTACTGCTAAAGAAGTTCGAGTTGATAGAGATGCTTGGATGGAGCAATATAACCAATTAGATAATCTTCATACATATTCTGTTGATCATATAAATAATCTTTCTAAAAAAAAATGCTGATTTAGCTCAGAAACAAGACTCATTAAGTAATGACTTATCTCGCCTCTCTTATTCTTTGACCAAAGCTAATTTGGAGCTGGAAACTTTATCAGATGAGAACGGAACTCTTTCTCAAGAGAAGCGAACTCTATTAAACAAGGTGGCGATTTACTCGCAACAATATGATGTTTGTCAAAAATTATGTAAAGAGCAAGAACAATCTCTTTGTTCGCGAGAAACCAACTTGAAGAAGTTATTTGAGAAGGATAAACCGATTCAGGGTAGAATAACCTTAAGTGTAAAAGCAAACCAATTCAAGGATCAATGTTCCAAACTAGAAAAGTCCAACTCTTCCCTTACAAAAGAAAATGCTTTACCGATTTCCAACGAAAAAGTTGGCGATCACGTCTGAAAGGTTTAATTGGAGATAATTTTGACAATGCCATGGATCATTTGGAGAATAGTTGTTCAGCTCTAATGCAACATCTTACCTCGCGAAGGAAGGTAGTCATAGAAGTTGATCGCCTCATCTATTCTTTCTTTATCAAGCCTTCATATTTTTTGCTTATATAATTCTTTTATTTTTTGTTTTACGTAGTCCGAAAAAACTTCACTCCTCCATTACCGCTTTGAAATCGATTACTCAAGAATTCGCAAAGAGAATGGAATACTCATTGCTTCTCTTGCCCGTTCTCGCGATAGGGCGTAAAGAAAATTCGACTATATGCGTGATCAGTAAAGATATAGAGAGTAAAAATCAGCAGAAAGCACTTCTTCGCCAATTTCATCTTAGAGCCGAAGTTGTTGTGAATAATATTTTACTATCTAAATCTCTTGATCCCGTGTCTGTTGAACCTCTGGAAGTAAGTGATGATGAAGTTCCTGATTCTCCTGATAGCGATCTTGATTATATTAGTGGCGAAGAACTCGGAAATGAAGAAACCATCTCTCCTAATAAAACTGTTAATGATGATGCCGCGAATGAAACTGTCAATGAAGAAGGATCTGCTGGAAATATATTAGCTAGCGAAAACTAGATAAAGTCGCTGAAGAAAGCCTAACATCTCCTTCTAGTGAAAAAGCTACTATTTGAGAAATGATTTTCTCTTGTAATCTTTGTTCTCGTACTTTTGCTTCTTTATGTACTTCAATCATCTTTTTTGATGTATGTACTCGTTTGCGTTATTCTTCTTTCTTTCAACAAGTATTATTTTTGGTATTTAATAATTGCTATTCCATTGTCTTTACTTATGTTGAAATTCACTGTTGCGACAAAATCGCAGGACGTCTTTACATTTTCATGTATTGACCCATTGATCTTGCCTTATCATTGTTTTTGTGTGGTCTTATTTTGCCTTCCTAGTTAAAGGTCTTATTTTGCCACCCCTCATTTTGCATCAATATGACAGGTCTAAATATTCTTGCGAACATAAAATCCCATGACATTGACGTCTTGCGACAAGATCGCAGGATGTCCTTACACTTTCATGTAATGACCCATTGATCTTGTCTTATCATTTCTTTAGTATTTTTGCCTCTGCAGGATATTTCATTTGCGACAATATGATAGGCCTAAATGTTCTTGCGAATATAAAGCCCCATGACATTGCCGTCTTGTGACACTTATCATCTTCCTAATGGAGGGTGCCGCCCTTATCATCTCCCTGGTTGCCCCTTCAAGGAGGCGTACATCGTCCATACAAGACTAGCTCCTCCCATCCGGTCTTAACAACAACCAGTTGTTTTCGCAGCCTCTTATCCCTTATACCTATAGGGTTTATGGTTACGAGACTGCACCCTAAGTGGAGTTTTCTTCTGGCCGAGTGCAACATATACCAAGACTTGCCAAGAATGGCCGAGACACTTCAAATGCCCCAGGCACTCTTGGCTCAACCGTGTACCTCGGCGCCTTGAGCATACACTGACTCCTTGGAAGATACCCTCGGGCGTCCAACCAGGGTATAACCTTATATATATAGTTGGAAATCCAAGGTATCTCTCCCGGATAGGCTTTCATGGGCCCCAAATCTCCATGACTCAGGTTCCAGGAGCGGTGTAACCTTTTCACTGAGCCATGTCAAGAGATACCCCCTTATATGACGCACTTTAGGTCTTACATTTGCCTCTTACGAAATATCATTCGCGAACTAGGGTGTACGCCATAAAGGTTTGTCCCATTCACTCACTCATTCATTTTTGTCAATTCATTCAATCATTCATTTTTGGTTAATATTTGTCAATTCATTTGCGAGATATTCGCACATTCATTCTTGAGTTCGCAATATCTCTGTCGCGAGAACATTTCATATCATTTCATTCATTTAAAATTTCATAATTTATTCTCTCTTTTCCATCTTCAATGGGTAATATTTCTTGAGATATAATCTATTCCATGGTCTACCCAATCTCTGGCCCACATCTTTGCCTTCTGGATCCATTAGTCTGTATGCCCCTGTTCCAACTATCTCCTTGATGATATAAGGTCCATCCCATTTTTTGGCTAACTTGCCACCACTTTCTCGCTGATATATTGGTGTTTCTCGCAACACCATATCACCTGGTTGAAACTCGCGTGTTTTGACGCGTTTGTTATATTCTCTGGCCAATCTTCGCTGATAATTCTCCATATGTTGTACTGCTCTTTCTCTATTTTCTTCTAACTCATCTAATTTAACTAAAATGTTACCCGCACTAAGATTTTTCTCCCAAGCTTCTCTTTTTGTTGTTGGAATAATAACTTATGTCGGAAGTACAGCTTCAACACCATAGGTTAGACAAAATGGTGACATCCCCATAGCCTCTCTCCTTGTTGTATTATAAGCCCATACTGCATTATGCACTTGCTCACACCATGCCTTATTATGCCCTTCTAGTTTTTTCTTCAATATATCAGCGATTGTTTTATTTGTTGCTTCGCTCATCCATTAGCTCATGGGTATAAAGGAGTTGACTTCCCACATTTTATTTGAAATGCATTAAGCAATAATTCTATATTTTGTCCCTCAAACTGTTTCCCATTGTCAGATACCAACTGTGCTGGAATTCCAAATCTGCATATTATGTTTTCGAATATGAAAGTAAAAATATCTTTATCGCGAATGTGTTGTACCGCTTTTACTTCTACCCACTTTGTGAAATAATCTGTTGCGACAATCAAATATCTCCTTTGCCCTGTACCTGGTAAAAATGGTCCTACAATGTCTAATCTCCACTTTCCAAAAGGCCATACACTTGTTGAAGAAGTTAATGGTGCACCTGGTGCATGTATTTTCTTTCCATGTCTTTGACAATCCTTGCAACGTCTTGATATTTGTTTCGCGTCTTCATGCATATATGGCCAATAATAGCCTTGCATTTTCGCCTTATGTGCTAAAGATCTTCCGCCACTATGATTGCCAGCATCCCCACTGTGTAGCATTTTTAACACTGCTTCTCCTTCCTTCCGTGTTAAGCATCTGAGCGATGGTCCATTAAAGGATCTTCGGTATAATACCCCGTCTCTTAATTCATAATTTGTTGCACGGCTTTTTAATTTATGCATTTCTAATCTATTTCTTGGCGTTTCTCCTTTCATTAGATAAGCATGAAGTTCTGTCCTCCAATCCTCGCAATAGGATTTTTGTGCTTCATCTTCTATGAGCATTATTTTTGTTTCTTCCTCTTCCTCTTTGTTGATTGATGGTGATTGCAGTGTCTTTATTTTTATGCATCTCGCAGATGGATCTGTCATCATACTTGATATAAAAGCAAAAGCATCCGCGAGTCTATTATCTTTTCTTGATATGTGTCTCCACTTTATTTTTGGTATCTTCGCTGACAATTCGTCAACAAGCTTTTTGTACTTTTTCAAGGATGCTTCATTTGTACTATACTCTTCTTTTATCTGGCGAATAGCTAACTGAGAATCACTGGTAATTCTTACGTTCTCCAACTTCATTTCTATTGAAAATCGCAAAGCATGTATTATAGCTTCGTACTCTATTTCATTGTTAGTAGATGCAAACTCCAATCTGAAAGAGAAAGCCATTTTATTGCCTTCTGGCGAGATTATAATGATCCCAATTCCGTTACCTTCTCCATTTGATGATCCATCTACCAATATTTCCCATCTATTTGGCTCTGTCAATAAATCCCTTGGATTTCCATGTTCTTCTTCTATATCCATCATTTCTTCCACTCGCCTCGTCTTCTTCCAATGGAAATTCTCGCTAAAAAGTCTCGCTACAACTTGCGATTTTGGTGAGGATAACACTTCATACTTGAGTTTGCAATGACTTATTTGAGCATTCCACCTTTCCACCCTTCCTGATCTTTTTGAATTTTTCATCACTGACTCAATTGGTACTTTTGTCATTACCTTTACTGTGTGTGCTTCAAAATAGATGCGAAGTTTAAACGTCGCGTAAACTAACGCCAAAATTAACTTTTCGATTTTTGAATAGTTTTTCTCGGCAGCATTGAATGTTTTGCTGATGTAATAGATTGGTTTCTCCACCCTGCGTCCATTCGCAATAATACCGCGCTTAGTGCATGCGAGGTTGTCGCGAGGTAAATTAGTAATTCCTCCCCGTCTTCTGCTTTTTGTAATATTGATATATCCATTAAATGTTCTTTTATTCCTTGCAATGCCTTTTCACACTCATCCGTCCACCTAAATTTCGTTCCCTTTTTAAGTATGTTGAAAAAATGTTTGCACTTATCAGATGATCTCGAGATGAATCTTCCTAGCGAAGCTAATAATCCATTTAACTTTTGCACATCTTTCACTATTGCTGGCGTTGGCATGTCTCGAATTGCTTGTACCTTCTCCGGATCAACTTGTATTCCTTCTTTTGATACAATGTATCCTAAAAATTTTCCGATGCCACTCCAAAAGTACATTTTTCTCGGATTTACTTTGATGTTGAAATGTCTCATTTGTTCAAAAATTTCCTTCAAATCTCGCACATGATCTTTTGCCTTTTTGTTTTTATTAACATATCATCCACGTATACCTCTAGTGTTTTATGTATCCATTGTTCGAACACTTTCTCCACCATCCTTTGATACGTTGCACCAAAGATTTCGCAGACCGAATGGAATTTTTGTGTAACAAATATAATCCTCTTGGAGCGAAAAAGGCGGTATGTTCTTGGTCTTCTTCAAAGAGAGGAATTTGATTGTATCCCTTATATCCATCAAGAGAGGATATCCTTTCATTTCTGCCGCCGATTCAACCATCTCGCGGAATGTCCGGCAAGGGAAAACTATCTTTTGGACAAGCTTTGTTTAGATCGGTGAAATCTATGCAAATTCTTATTCCTTTTTTCTTCTTAGGAACTACGACCATATTCGCTATCCATTCGGGGTACTTTGCTTGTCTAATAATGCCAGCATCAAGCATCTTCTGCAACTCTTCTTCTATTTGAGGATGATATGCTGTTGCGATTTTTCTAATTCTTTGTTTAAATGGTCTTGCATTTTTATCGATCTCTAATTTATGACATGCCACGGATGGATCTATTCCTGGCATTTCATCCATATCCCATGCGAAGATATCTTTATAATCTCGCAACAAATCAACGGTTTTTCTTTCTTCATCTCGCCTCCATTTTAGTCCCAATTTTTAACATCTTGGGTTCTTCTTCAGTTCCGATATTCACTTCCTTTGTTGGTTCTACCGCAATGTAGCTAGCCTTCGGTTCTCCCATGGGCGTCGGTCCTTTTATTTCCTTTGTGAGATCATTTTCTTCACCACATAGTCCTTTTCCTTCTTCCGCTCTTACCATGTATGTTCTAAACTCTTCTTCCTTTTTTGCTGCTTTTGCCATCTTCTTGCGATCTTTTCGCCTCTTCACCTGTTCTTCATAATGTTTTACTTCGATTCGATGATACATTCTTCCTTCATCGGTATCTCCTCTGATTTCGCCAATTCCACTCGGCATAGGGAATCTGACACATTGATGAAATGTTGATGCTACAGCTTTTATTGCGTGTACCCATGGCCTTCCCAATAGCATGTTATATGGTGATTCCATATCTACTACACATAACGCCACATTTGTTTCAATCTCTCCCAATAGTATTCGTATTTTTATTTCCCCTTTAATTTTTGTTACTGACTTGCCGAAACCATAGACATGACATGTTGCGGAAGTCATTTCTTCATCTTTGTACCCCAATTTTTTATATGCATGATAAAACATTATATTCACTGAACTCCCCGTATCCACTAGAGTTCTATTTATTGCCCATTCTTCCCTTGTTTTTGTTAATTTTCCTTCTTCTTTGCTAGCATTTATCGTAATCACTAGTGGAGATGTGTGATTTAAATTCTCTCCTGACATCTCTGTTGCTGTGAATATAATTCTCTGTTTTTCCCATTCTTTCAAGGGTAATACCTTCTCTGCTATTATAATTTTCTTTCCTTCAAAATCTCTTTTATGTATTCTCCCTTTGATATTTTCATGAAATTTATTAACCATTGATTTTGAAATCATATTACATTCCAATTATTCATTTCCCTCCCTGATTCTAATTTTCTTCAATTTATCCATCATACTCTTGATTTTTACCGCTTTCGTGACAATATCCAATCTCTTATCTTCAATCACTCCCTGTTTCTAGAGCCATTATGTAGTTGCATGAAATCCTACACTACACCCCTCACAAGAATATACACAATTAAGTCATTTTAAGATCAATGATTATGATTTCTATTGATTGAATACTTGAATCTTTACAATATGAAATAGAAATGAATTAAGAATTAAGAATTACAGTCACTCTAAAACTTTCTCTCTCTTCAAAACTTGCTTAACAATTCAAAAAGAACTCTCTTACAACAGATTTACTCAACCCTTTATATAGGGTAATACACAGTGGATGACAGCTAAGCTGTCCTTTATTTTCGGGAATGTCTTGCGAAATATCGCAAGTGCACATGTATCAATTCTCGCGACACTCCTAAATTTCATTTGAGTCTTCACATTCTTCCCATGTTCGCGGATGTCGTCATTCATTGCGTCATTTATTTTACTTCCTTGCGACTCCCTCGCAATGTTGTTATTTATTAATCTCGCGAAGTATTGATGTCGCGATATTCTGATCCTACATTCCTCCTAATTGTATCTCTTGTGTGAACGGAGTTTTCGCAGCTTCTTCTATGGCTTCATCCAACTGTCTATTTCCTCCTCCCCTTTTTTTGTTCATCATTTCTCTCATTTCTGCCAATTCTCTCAAAATTTGTTCATTTACATCAGAATTTGAATCTATTGGTCTTTTTAGTTCCGCTTCTCTTCTCCTGCGTTCATGTCTGCTTTGACTTTCATCATTCTCTTCTCGTCTTTCTCTACGATCTTCTCCTTCACTTCTTTCACGAATTTGCACACCATTATATCTATCAATTTCTCTTCTTTGTTGCCTATCAGCTCTCCTTTGTGCTCTTTCATATTCTTCATTAATATTATCATTGTTGTGATTTTGTTCTCGCCTTCTTTCTCGATTATCATGATTATTCTGGCGAATTGCCTCTTCTAACTCCTGTTCTTCCATTTCTGCTCTCAATCTTTCTCTCTCGCAAGCTAGACGTGCTTGTTCAACATAATGTCTTTCAATTTCATCCTCAATCTCTTTTTGCTTCCTCCGTGCTTCTCTCCCATGCAATATTCTTCTTCCTTCTTCTTGATTTTCTTCATCAATCAAGTTATTCCCCCGCTCGACGCTGCCTATTTCCTTGATTTCCATCATTCTCGCCCATTTTGAAGAGTCTCGGGACGTGGAATATAACGATCTTCCATCATTTCTCTTCTCTCGCAATGTTCTATGCCTGGATTTTTCGTTTCTTCTTGGTTTTCTTCATCAACATTTTCTGTAGGTAAAATTCTCCTTCTTTCCTCTCTAACTGATCTTGAGCTTGACCTTGTAGTGCTTCTCGACCTTCTGCATTGTAATCTCATATTTTCCATCCTCAACTCATGATTATGTCTAGTCAAATTTGCACGTTCCTCTGCCTCTAATCGTCTTTCTTCATGTATTGTTTGTCTCAACGCCTCTAATGCTGCGATCTCTTCATTTACATGAATTATTTCTCCAATCCCTTCTCGGTCTCTCTCTTCTTGTCCATTGTTTATCAATTGTTGTTCTTCTCCCCTTTCGTCCACAGAGTCTGATCTCCAAGTATGCACGCTTACTCTATCATAATCCACAGTTTTATCCGCTACTGGTTGAATTGGTGATTGAATTTGATTTTCTTCATTATTCCTTATGTTCCTTCTTGAGGATTCTCCCATTTCATTTCTCCCTTCTCCAGCAAGTCTCCTACTCCTTCTAACAGTTGTTGGTTGCTCGGATGCATTTCTCCTTCTAGCCATTTCTTGATTTTGGTAAACTGTTGAAAATTATATGAAATTCCTTCCCTAATACTCCAAATTCTTTCAAATCACGATGTCAATCCTTACTCTCTCCCTGTTTCTAGCACCAATATGTAGTTGCAGGAAATCCTACACTACACCCCTCACAAGAATCCACACAACTAAGACATTTGAAGATGAACAATTATGATTTTTATTGATTAATTCCTTGAATGTTTACAAGATAGAATGGAAAAGAGCTAAAGAAATTACAATCACTACAAACTTTCTCTCTCCTAATGACTTGCCTAACACACGGAAAAAGATCCCTCTCAACAGTCCTACTCGACTCCTTATATAGGGTATTACACAATGGATGACAGCTAAGATGTCCTTTATTTTCGGGAATGACTTGAGAAATATCGCAGACGTTCAAATATATACTCTCGCAAGTTTCCTAAATCTCGCTAAGTCTTCACATCTTTCTCGTGTTTTGGCTGCCGTCATTCATTGCGTCATTTATATTACTCATTTGCGACACTTTCGCAATATCGTCGTTTATTGATCTCGCGAGGTATTGTTGTTGCGATATTCTGATCCTACAATAGGCCTGTTCGGCTCTTTATATAGGGTGTTACATAATGGATGACAGCTAAGTTGTCCTTTATTTTCGGGAATGATTTGCGAAGTGTCGCAAGTGTACAAATGCATAATCTCGCGACACTCCTAGATCTCGCTAGGTCTTCACACCTTTCTCGTGTTCTGGCTGTCGTCATCCATTGCGTCACTTATTTTACTCGTCTGCGACGCCTTCGCTATGTAACATTTATGGATTTCGCAGTGGTGTTGGTGTTGCGATATTCTGATCCTACATCATCTCTACATTCTCTGTGAATCTTTTTGTTGTCTGCAACTTTTTACTACTGTTCATCTTTCTGTAAATCTTCTCCATCTTTCTGCTACTGTTCTTATGGAGCCATCAAGGTTTGTTGATTTTGTTGAAACTGATCTTTTTGGGATTGATCTCTTCTACTGAAATTGTCTTATTTGATTTTGTTCATCTTTGAATAATTCCCATACTGTTTCTGTTTCAGCAAAAGCACCTCTAGTACCAAGATCACAATCAAAAACCCTAATGTTCCCAAGGGTTCGCAGCCAAAAATCGTTGTAAACAAAAGAAAACCTGCGAATAGCAAGGTATTAAGAAACACTTATTCTTTTAATAACAATATTGTTGCCTTTGTTTCTTATGTGACTTGTGATTCACAGGGTGATGGAAATGGCGATAGGCCCCCCAAAAGATCTCGCCACTTTAAAAATGTTGAAACTTCTATTCCATTTCCTATGTTTAAGCATTCAACACCTCCTGCGGTACCTTCGCAAGCTGAATCCCCTCTCCTTATTCGCGAGAGTGTCGCTACAGACTTCTCCCCTGTAACTGACCTTTCTATAAATGAAATTCCTCGTGATAACTCTGTTGCGAATGAACCCTTCTCTTATTCTTTTGTCAATGCCTCTTCTCTTGACACTGCCTCAGCCCCAGTCATTAACCTTCAACAAATTTCATTTTCAGATGACACATCTATGACGAAAGATGATTTAACTCTTCCATCTTCTGTCATCATCACTTCTTCATCCGAATCTCTCTCTTTTACTAAAGAAAACCTGGAAGGGATAGATATTGCTTTCAAGGTTTATCAGATATTCTGGATGATGTCAAGAAAGCCTCCATTAATCCTATCAAATCTGGTGTCTGCGAAATTTTGAGTAAATATTTTGGCTCTGACAGAATGGTTTCGCAAACATCCTTAGAAAAGGAAGTTGAAATTTTGAAGAATAACCTCCAAGCCATGACCTTAAAATGTGACACTCTTCATCTTGAAAATCAAAAGCTTCAGAATGTTTCGCTTGATCGTGACAATCTTCGCAAGAAGAACGAGGAATTAAAAGGTATAACTTTTTTTTTTTTTTTTTTTTTTGAAATCCCTTGTTCGGCCTTTAAGCTTTAAACCAGAAACGAAAAATGGAGATATATCAGTTTGAATCCGTCGCTGAAGAAGCTCGAATGGATAGAGATGCTTGGATGGATCAATATAACCAATTAGATAATCTTCATACATACTTTGTTGATCAAGTAGATAATCTTACCAAGGATAATGCTCAATTATTTCAAAAGCAAAACTTATTAAGTAGTGAATTATCTCACCTCTCTTACTCTTTGACTAAAGCTAATCTGGAGTTGGAAACATTGTCAGATGAGAATGAAACCCTATCTCAAGAGAAGCGATTTCTTTTAAATAAGATGGCGATTTCTTCGCAACAGCTTAACATTTGTCAAAAAGTATGTAATGAGCAAGAACAATCTCTTTGTTCGTTGAGAAGTAAACTTAAAGAAGTTACCGCTGAGAGGGACAAACTTATTCAAGGCAGAATAACTTTAAGTGTAAAGGCAAGCCAACTCAAGGATCAATATTCCAAGCTAGAAGAATCCTACTCTTCTCTTGTGAAGGAAAACACCTTACTTATTTCTAATGAAAAGAATTTGCGATTTCGACTGAAAGGTTTGGTTGGAGATAAGTTTGACAATGCCATGGACCACTTGGAGAATAGTTGCTTGGCTTTAGCCCAATATATTATCTCGCAAAAGGAAGGTAGTCATAAAGTTTGACTGCCTCAACCATTTTTTCTTTGTTAAGTCTTTTTATGATATCTTCTCTGCAAATTCTTCGCCTGAATGATTTTCTTTATTCTTTGTTTTTGTAGAATCTGAGAAAAATCTTCTCTCATCCCTTTCTACTTTGGAATCTAGCTATGCCAAGATTCGCAAAGAGAATGCATTACTTGTCTCTACCCTTGCTCGTTCTCGCGACTGGGCAGAAAGAAGATTTGATTACCTTTCTTACTCCAAAGATATACAAAGTAGAAATCACCAGAAAGCACTCCTTCGCCAAGTTCATCTTAGGGCTGAAGTTCTTGTGAATGATATCTTATTGTCCAAATCTCTTGCTCCTATATCTGTCGAACCTTTGGAAGGAGATGATGATGAAGTTCCTTGTTCTCCTGATAGTGATTATTATTATGAAAGTGGCGAAGATTTCGCAAATGAAGAGGAAGTTCCTCCTAATGATGAAACTGTTGATAATAACCCACATGAAGAAGAAACCAGAATAAACCAGAATGAAAGAAGGATCGCGAAAAAAGTCGGCGAAGGTGAGAAAGCTGGTGAAGGTGATAAAATTGTTGAAAAATGTCCATTATCTCCTTCTTGCGAAAAAATTGATGTTGAGGCTTGAACTTCTTTTGTAATTTTACTTCTTTGGATTACTTCATCTCTATAACTTCTTGCAAATGGTGTACTTCAGTCATCTTTGAGATGTATTTACTCTTTTATTATTCTGCTTACTAGCGAGGAAAGTAATGCTTGTTGCTTAACAATTCCCATACTGCCTCTCATTATCTTTCTTGCGATGAAAGATCTGCATAAGTAATAGTTTTTTTTTTCTTTTTTTGAATCATGTGGTCTTATTTTGCCTTCCTAGTTAAAGGTTTTATTATGCCACCTCTTGTCATTGCGACAAAATCGCAGGACGTCTTTGCACTTGCATGCAAAAACCCCTTGATCTTGCCTTAACCTTTTATGTTTTTTTTTTGTTGCGAAAATATGATAAGCCTAAATATTCTTGCGAAGATAAAGCCCCATGACATTGCCGTCTTGCGACGAAATCGCAGGACGTCCTTACACTTTCATGTACTGACCCATTGATCTCGTCTTATCTAGTATTATTGCCTCTACAGGATATTTTTCATGCGACAATATGACAGGCCTAAATATTCTTGCGAACATAAAGTCCCATAACATTGCCGTCTTGAGACACTTATCAGCTCCCCTAATGGAGGGTGCCGCCCTTATCGTCCCCCTGGTTGCCCCTTCAAGGAGGCGTACCTCTACCATACAAGGTTGGCTCCTCCCATCCGGTCTTAACAACAACCAGTTGTTTTCGCAGCCTCTTATCCCTTTTTTCTATAGGGCTTATGGTTACGAGACTGCACCCTAAGTGGGGTTTTCTTCGGGCCGAGTGCAGCATACGTCAAGACTTGCCAAGAATGGCCTGGGTAGTTCCAGACGCCCCGGGCACTCTTGGCTCAACCGTGTACCTCGGCGCCTTGATCAGATGCCGCACTCCTTAGAAGAGACCCTCAGTCGTCCAACCTAAGTCATTAGCTTAGGTTGAAAATCCAAGGTACCTCTCCTGGATGGGCTTTATTGACCCCAAATCTCCATGACTCAGGTTCCAGGGGCGGTGTAACCTTTTCCCTGAGCCATACAACAAAATTTCCTTATATGACGCACTTTAGGTCTTACATTTGCCTCTTGCGAAATTTTGATTTCGCGAACTAGGGTTTACGCCATAGCAGGTTCGCCCCTTTCTAGTATGTCATTGATCTTTGATTATCTCTTGCCATTATCTGTGCGAAATTTTTGCATGTTCTTTCTTTGTTTTGTATAATCTCGTAATAATTCTTTCACAAGATTTTCATATAGATTCATTTTGCTTCAATCATACATCATTTCGCAGTCTATTCTTTCCCCACAATCTTTTACGGGTAATATCTATTTAAGTATAACCTGTTCCATGTTCTATCGAGTTTGCGGCCCACATTTTTATCCTCAGGGTCCATCAATCTATATGCCCCTGTTCCAACTATATCCTTAATGATATAAGGTCCATCCCATTTTTTCGCAAGCTTTCCACCACTTTCTCGCTGATATATTGGTGTTTCTCGCATCACCAAGTTACCTGGTTGAAATTCGCGTGTTTTAACACGTTTATTATATTCTCTGGCTAATCTTCGCTGGTAATTTTCTATATGTTGTAGAGCTCTTTCTATTTTCTTCTTCTAATTCATCTAACTTGGTTAAAATAATACCCGCACTAAGATTTTTCTCCCAAGCTTCTCTCTTTGTTGTTGGAATAATAACTTTTGTTGGTAGCACAGCCTCAACTCCATATGTTAAACAGAAAGGTGACATTCTCGTAGCTTCTCGCATGGTTGTGTTGTAAGCCCATACTGCATTATGCACCTGTTCGCACCATGCTCTATTATGCCCTTCTAATTTCTTCTTCAATATATCTGCGATTGTTTTATTTGTTGCTTCTGCCTGTCCGTTGGCCTGAGGGTATAAAGGAGTTGAATTCCCACATTTTATCTTAAATGCATTAAGTAACAGTTCTATATTCTGTCCTTCAAACTGTTTCCCAATATCAGATACCAATTGTGCGGGGATTCCAAATCTGCATATGATATTCTCAAATATGAATGTAAAAACATCTTTGTCGCGAATGTGTTGTACTGCCTTTACTTCTGCCCATTTTGTCAAATAGTCTGTAGCGACAATCAGATATCTTCTTTGTCCAGACCCCGGTAAAAATGGTCCCACAATATCTAAACCCCATTTTCCAAAAGGCCATACACTTGTTGAAGATGTTAATGGTGCTCCAGGTGCATGTATTTTCTTTCTGTGCCTTTAGCAATCTTCGTAACGTCTTGATATTTGTTTCGCATCTTCATGCATATATGGCCAATAATAACCTTGTATTTTCGCTTTGAATGCCAAAGATCTTCCGCCGCTGTGTTTGCCAGCATCCCCACTATGTAACATCTTTAACACTTCTTCTCCTTCTTTTCGTGTCAAACATCTGAGTGAAGGTCTGTTAAAGGATCTCCTGTCTGATATCCCATCTCTTAGTTCATAATTTGTCGCACGGCTTTTTAATTTGTGCGCCTCAAATCTATTCCTTAGTGTTTCTCCTCTCATCAGATATGCATGAAGTTCTGCTCTCCAATCTTCGATATTGGGTGTTTGTTCTCCATTTTCTATGACTATTACATCTACCTCTTCTTCTTCTTCTTCTTCTTCTTTATTGATTGATGGTGATAAAAGTGTCTGTATATTTATGCATCTCGCAGTTGGGTCTGTCATCATACTTGAGATAAAAGCAAAAGCATCTGCGAGTATGTTATCTTTTCTTGATATGTGTCTCCATTTTATTTTTGGGATTCTCGCTGACAATTCTTCAACAAGTTTCTTGTATTTCTTCATGGATGATTCATTTGTAGTGTATTCTCCTTTTATTTGATGAATGACTAGCTGCGAATCACTGGTGATTCTCACATTTTCCAACTTCATTTCTATTGCGAACTTCAGGGCATGTATCACAGCTTCATATTTTGTTTCATTATTGGTGGATGTAAACTCTAATCTAAAGGAAAAAGCCATTTTGTTTCCCTATGGCGAAATCAAAACAATTCCAACTCCGTTACCTTCCCCGTTTGATGATCCATCCACCAATATTTCCCATCTATTTGGCTCTGTTAATAGATCTCTCGGATTTCCATGTTCTTCTTCTACATCTACCATTTCTTCCACAACTTCATCATCCTCTAAAGGAAATTCTGCTAAGAAGTCTGCAACAACTTGCGATTTGGGTGAAGATAATATTTCATATTTGATTTTGAAATGTCCAATTTGTGCATTCCATCTCTCAACTCTGCCTGATCTTTTTGAATTCTTCATTACTGACTCGATTGGTATTTTTGTCAGTACTCTTATTTCGTGTGCCTGAAAATATATGCGAAGCTTAAATGCTGCATAAACTATTGCCAAAATTAGGTTTTCAATTTTTGAATAATTTTTCTCTGCGGCATTGAAGGTTTTGCTGATGTAATAAATTGGTTTTTCAACTCCTGCGTCTACTCGTAGTAACACAACACTTAATGCATGCGAAGTTGTCGCAAGATAGATTAATAATTCTTCTCCTGGTTCTCGCTTTTGCGAAATAGATATATTCGTCGATGTTCTTTTATTCCTTGAAAAGCTTTCTCGCATTCGTATGTCCATCTAAACTTCGTCCCTTTTTGAGTATGTTGAAAAAAAATTTACATTTGTCTGATGATCGCGAAATGAACCTTCCCAGCGAAGCTAAGAGCCCATTTAGCTTCTGTACATCTTTTACCGTCGCTGGTGTTGGCATGTCACGAACTGCTTGGAATTTTTCTGGATCAACTTGTATTCCTTCTTTTGATACGATGTAACCTAAAAAATTTCCCGACGCATTCCCAAAGATACACTTTTCTGGATTTACTTTGATGTTAAAATATCACATTTTTTCAAAAATTTCTCTCAGATCTTGGACATGATCTTTTGCTTCTTTACTTTTTATTAACATATCATCCACATACACTTCTAATGTTTTGTGTATCCATTTCGCAAACACCTTCTCTACCATCCTTTGGTATGTTGCTCCAGCATTTCACAAACCAAATGGCATTTTTGTATAACAATATAACCCTCTTGGAGCAAAAAAGCGGATGCTCCCCGATCTTCTTCAAATGAGAGGGATTTGATTGTAGCCTTTATATCCGTCTAGAGAAGATATTCTATAATTTCCTCGCCGCTGATTCGACCATTTGTGGAATATCCTGTAACGGAAAACCTGCTTCTTTCGGACAGGCTTTATTTAGATCAGTAAAATCTATACAAATTCTTATCCCCTTTTTCTTGTTTGGTACCACAACCATGTTTGCTATCCACTCTGGATATTTTGCTTGTCTCATGCATCAAGCATCTTCTGCAACTCTTCTTCTATTTGAGGATGATATGTTGTTGTGATTTTTCTTATCCTTTGTTTGAATGGCCTCGCATTTTTGTCAATCTCCAACCTATGACACGCCACAGACGGGTCTATTCCGCATCTCATCCATGTTCCACGCGAAAATATCTTTAAATTCTCGCAATGCACCAATAGTTCTTTCTTCTTCATCTCGCCTCCATCTTAGTCCCAATTTTTAGTATTTTGGGTTCTTCTTCGGTTCCAACATTCACTTCCTTTTTTGGTTACGCCGCAGTGCAACTGGTCTTAGGTTCTCCCATAGGTGTGGGTTCTTTTATCTCCTTCGCAGGCTCATTCCCTTCTGCCGAAATTTCGCTGGGTATTCCTTTTCCTTCCACTTCTCTTATCATATAAACTCTAAATTCTTCTTCTTTCTTGCCTCCTTCGCCAATTTTCTGCGTTTTTTTCGTTTCTTTGCACGTCCTTCATACTGTTTTACTTCAATTTGATAACATAATCTCGCTTTATCAGCCTCCCCTCTAATTTCTCCAATCCCATTTGGCATAGGAAATTTAATGCACTGATGTAATGTTGATGTTAAAGCTTTAATTGCATGTATCTATGGACTTCCCAACAACATGTTGTACGGTGATTCCATATCCACTACGCATAGTGCCACTTGTGTTTCAATCTCTCCTAGCGAAATTCGCACCTCTATTTCTCCTTTTGGTTTTGTTGTAGATTTGCCAAAGCCATGAATATGATAGGTTGAAGGAGACATTTCTTTATCTTTGTATCCCATTCCTCTGTATGCATGGTAAAATATTATATCGGCCGAACTCCCTGTATCAACCAGAGTTCTGTTTATCGCCCATTCTTCTATAGTTTTTGCTGATTTCTCCTTTTCTTTCCATGTGGTTACTGTGATTACCAAAGGAGATGTGTGGTTTAAATTTTCTCTTGGTACCTCTGGTGCTGTGAATGTAATCTTCTGTTTTTCCCAATCTTTCAAGGGTGATTCCTTCTCCGTCGTTGTGATTTTCTTTCCTTCAAAATCTCGTTTATGTATTTTCCCTCTGATATTTTCATGGAATTCATTAATCATTATTTTTGTAATCAAGATACACTCCAACTTTCTATTACATTCCTTGATTTTAATTTTCTCTTCTTTAACTGATTTATCCATTTATTTAATCATTTTCTTGATTTGAACAATCTTAATAACAATATTTAATCTTTAATCTTCTACTCCCTTTTCTAGCGCCATTATGTGATTGCAGGAGATCCTACAATACATCCCTCACAAGAATTTATAATATTCAACACATCTTTAAGATCAACAATCACACTTTTTATTAATTGAGTTAAAGAATTCTACAACGGAGAAATGAAATTAAGAATACAGCTATCGCTCTAGACTTTCTCTCTCCTCAAAACTTTCCCTCCTCTCTAAAAGATCTCTCCTTTCTCTTAAGCCTACTCGGTCCTTTATATAGGACATTACATAGTGGATAACAGCTAAGCTGTCCTTTATTTTCGGATCTGGCTTGCGACATTCTCGCAAGTGTTCAAATGTTAAATCTCGCAACACTCCTAAATCTCGCCAGGTCTTCACATCTTTCTCGTGTTCTGGCTGTCGTCATCCGTTGCGTCATTTTTATTACCAATCTGCGATATCTTCGCAGTGTATTGTTCAAGGATTTCGCAAGAATATTAGATGTAGGATCGGAATATCGTAACATTAATATTCTTGCGAAATCCTTGAACAATACACTGCGAAGATATCGCAGATTGGTAATAAAAATGACGCAACGGATGACGACAGCCAGAACACGAGAAAGATGTGAAGACCTGGCGAGATTTAGGAGTGTTGCGAGATTTAACATTTGAATACTTGCGAGAATGTCGCAAGCCGTCCGAAATAAAGGACAGCTTAGCTGTTATCCATTATGTAATGTCCTATATAAAGGACCGAGTAGGCTTAAGAGAAAGGAGAGATCTTTTAGAGAGGAGGGAAAGTTTTGAGGAGAGAGAAAGTCTAGAGCGATAGTTGTATTCTTGATTTCATTTCCCCTTTGTAAAATTCTTTAACTCAATTAATAAAAAGTGTGATTGTTGATCTTAAAGATGTGTTGAATATCATAAATTCTTGTGAGGGATGTATTGTAGGATTTCCTGCAATCACAACAATTATAATGCGGAAATATAAAGTAAATGACACAGCAAGATTTTGTTAACGAGGAAACCGCAAATGCAGAAAAACCCCGGGACCTTGTCCAGAATTGAATACTCTCAGGATTAAGCTGCTACACAAAATTACACCTAACCTCATATAGTTGAGACCAAGCAACTAAACTTATAGTTCACCTAGTCCCGTCTATATTCCCACGCCTCCGACCTTAGTCACGTACTATGAACAATTCCTTTGGTTCGTATTCCAAACAGTAAAGGAACAACAAATATGTTTGGTATCAACTCTATTCAACCAAGTTATATGAGTCGTACAAAGGCTCTTCCGTTTATCTTAACATAAACTCCTTCATCAGGTTCTTCGATCTATCTTATGTTCAATTACCGAAGTAATCGTTTAAGATTAAGCCAACAACACTATTAATCCAAGGAATTATGTTGATGCCGATCTACTCAATTAATCAATCCAATCTATCACAAAGATAAACCGATTATTAATTGGATCCTCTTTTATCGAAACAAGTATCGTGCACACCAAAGATTATGAACCCACAAATCAGAAATCTTCAATATCTTCTTCGTCTTCAAATCTTCTTAGATCTTCAATAAACACCTGCACACAATCACTTGAATCTCTTGTGATCAATCACGCACAGAACGGAGTCTGTTAACAATGGATTATCACAAGATCGTCTTTAGAACTAACAACAGTCTATAGATCCTCGTCGAAACTCGAACTAGTTTGAGTGAATCTTATATCGAAGAGAAGATTCTCAAGCATAAACAAACTAGGTGCAATCAAAGTTCAACCACCGTTAGTCAATCAAATCAAAGAAAACAAAAGATAAACCACAATTATCTAGTTTCCCACCAAAGGTACACGCTAGAGCTTCTCAATCCCAAAGAAGACTTTAAACTGAGCGGCCGTAAGAGATTTCGCCTAATTAGGTTACTCTCCTCTCCGAATAGGCGGCTTCACCAGTAACAACACAACAAAGAGGAAGTCTATTGTTACGAAGGATTAGTTTGCAAGAAAGGTAAACTTCTAGTATTTATAGACAAGGAAGTTTGGACACCAAGGAATTTCCAAAACCGAAAATATTCTCAAGATATTCATTAAAGCACAAATTCGGTTTTCATAATTCCTGGAAATGCTCTGTCCAAAAATAATGATCGAAATCTCTCGGAAAATCTCTAATTAGTAAATGCACATTACTAATTCTTATTTCCCTACAAAATGAAGTTAAATACCTTAATTAAAAGATTCTTAACTTATTTATGTTTCGATCCTAGGATTCTCTTCCCTTAGCTATTAAGGAATAACTTTGAACAATTAAATAAATAAACATTTATAGCACGTGTTCAAAGTATGTCGACATCTTAACTTTGTAAGTTCTCTTTCACACTTACAACCTTGAAACCGATTTGCCACACTTCCAAACAAGTTTGGAATTGGTTCATCTGACTTTCAAGAACTATGCGATTCACCAAATAACATTCAATCACAATCATGGGTTTAACGGTTCTACTAAAACAAGTTTCGGTTCTACCTTCCATGTGAGTAATGTGCATAGTCACACTAGCTTTCCAAAATTCGGTTGACTAGGTACTAGGATCGGTTCCCCACATATATATGGTATCTAACTTATATGTGTTGCACATGTCCATAGAATCGGTTTCTCTTTGCCTAAAAACGTGTTGCACATGTCCATAGGATGGGTTCCCCTTTCTGCTATAAAACTTGCTGCACCTCATACAAGGATCGGTTCACCTTTGTGATGTACTGCACCTCTTACTAGGATCGGTTCCCCTTTCCTATAATTGGTCAGACAAAAATCACAAACCCAATCTTACCATCTCAGGTGATTACTTAAGATCGGTTTCACTAATAAAAGTCATACCAATACATAAGTCAGATCTTTGTGAATAGTTCTACCAAGAACATAACAAGTCGTGAACGGTTATACTCAATCACACATATTGGTTGTTCACAAGATATGCAATGAATAACAATCCCAATAACGCCTGGCGATTTCCTCTTCAATTCACAAAATAAGTTTATGAACTTACTTCCTTAAAACACATGTAAAACATTGTTTCCTATGATGAAATCCTCACCTTATACTCATACATAATCACAATATCATTCAACCGATTATGTCGATGTCTTATCTACAAAGTTTGATGGTTAAGCAATAAACCTCGTATTGTATTCCTCAATACTATGTATTTAGAGTTCAAATATGCTTCGCAGTTTGTTCTCAATATACACGACTTGAAAGATACGTTAGGGAATGAAACAGTTCAAGTCAAATATCACTAACCTCAAGTGGAAGGATGATTGTTGTTGTTGTAGCTCCTTGCTTCTTCACATCTGCAAGTCTTCGTAATACTTGTAAAGTCTCATATCCTAATACTTTCAAGCTAACCTATACGAAGTTGACTCTAGTACATAATCAAGCGACTCTTAACATGAGTTTTGATTAACTAAAATATGACAACCAAACTTGACATACCAACGCTTGGTGGGTTCAACTGAGCTATGCTCTAACAATCTCCCCCTTTGTCAATTTTAGTGACAAAACTCTTACATCATATAGATAAACAAATTACAATAATTCATTACACATACGATTGATTCCCTGATTCAACAACACAATAAACTGCTTACATTCAATCCTTCAAAATGTCATTGTTGACATTATAATAACAAAGAAATTACTCCCTTTAAGGAAGATAGGTAGATATTCATTCCGCACGTCTTTGTTATACCACTTCATATGACATGTTACTCCCCCTTAGTCTGTGCTTTCACTCTTTCGTTTAGATAAAACATTTAAGCACCAATGTTCTTTTCCTTAGTGATGCCAATCAATATAAACTCAATGCCAGTGTCACTTGTTTGCTCCATATATTTCTCCCCCTTTTTGTCACAAAATGACAAAGAAACGAAAAAATAAAGGACAACACGAAAATAATCTTACAAATCTCAAAAGACTTGCAACCTGTAGAGTTAGTCACGAGGGTTCCACACATCATGTTCTGATAACCAATATCAAAACCGAAACTACAAGTAGTTTTATTTTGATATGTTACCAAGGAAACAATTGTCCGAAACAATTTTTCCATTTTAGTTTAGCAAACCAAAAACAACTAAGCACCTTAGTCCCTTTGCTAAACCGATTGTACAAAAACAATCGCTTAATTCGATAAGACCAAAATAAAGATAACTCTATTTTTCTCATCAGGTTCTAATTATCCATAAACTTAGACCTTTCAATTTTAAACAAGACAAGTACTAGGTTAGTTAACTATCATTTCTTATGAAGGCATTCGATTAGACTTGAATAACCGAAACCTCACTTCGATAAGTCTAACTAAGATCAGAATTAACTTAGTTTCTCTTATCCGGAATCGAATTGGACTAAACAACTCATCCCGTACACCTTTTATTTCGTTAAGCCATAAATAATTCATACAAACCAACATAAATCAACTTGCATAATTATTCACCTCAACCGGAAGAATTGAAACAACATAGACAATAAAAGCACTGCAATTGCACCGAAATTTTGTAAGCCTAAACAATTGATACCACACAATAAAGCAAGATGACAATAGTTTTTTTTTAACTGGAACCAATTGAATCACACATACATCCATACACATATAATGGAATAAACATCAATTGTACCGAAATTTTATTAAGCAAAAGCAATAAATATATGGGGCTGTTTGGTAACCATTATTTTAATGGATTATCAGCCCATAATCCATTATGGAGATTATAATGGATTCTATATGCGTTTGGTAACCATTATAATAATTGTTTATTTTTAATCATAATTGAAAAAATTCATTATTTCCAAAAACATGAAAAAGTTGTTTTGAAAATTTATTATAATCAATTATTTTTTCTAAGGAACCCAAATTGCATTTTTTCTTCTTATTTTATCCGAACTATCAAGAGAGAGACAAAAAGACAACATAAGACTAAAAAAATATCCTAGATCATTATTATTTCCTCTCTTTTTTGAGATCATCATTCTAAGATAATCAATTATCTAAAAATAGTGTTTGGAAAAATTTATTTTTAAAATCATTATATTAAAATCATTTATCAATTTATGATTATCTATAATCATAAATAGATAATCATAAATTTTACCAAACAAGGCCTATATGAAATAAACTCAGGCTTTTCTTAAACAGGAAAACAATTAACTAACAAGATTGTTACCTCAAATTTCGCATCCACTTGTGCAATATGATTGCATCTTCTTCCAGGTATAATTGATATCGAAATATCATCATGTTGTCATCCTTATGCAAAAACAAAAGAATAACAACAATCCTCAACCTTTACCAGAGAAAGGTTGAAAACCGGTTTCAACAATTGCAAGAAAGAGTTGAAAACCGTCGAAACACATATGCTTTTATGCTAAACCAAAACCGATTCAACATATTGTGACTTTTTCACATACTGTTTCTACCAGAACCCCTCATGATTCTTTGATAAAGCCTACCAACATGGACTAGAACTTAATCCTGCTAAATCAAAAGTCACCCAAACCACAAGGGTACACAATATATGAGATCGAATATTAAGGTAGAAAAACCGAAATCAAACATCTCATAAACATACATAGCAATAAGATAAAAGCATTCAAGCATAGGCTATATAAACCGAAAACTATCACAAGAAAAATTATAAATCAAATAATTTTATTCATAATAGACCAATACAATCAATGAAAGAAATCAAAAATTGATGTTTATTATTCCTAGATTAAGTATTACAGCATACAACTTAATCTCTAACAACCTTAGATAGGTGAATTTAAAATATCATCTTCAATTTCCTTAAATTTTTCAGGATCTTCATCAACAACATTTCGACTGATATCTCGGATTATGCACACAGTACCTTGGTTATGTTCACAGGCTTAAGCATTAACCTTTCGATTAATATTCCGAGTATACTCCCTATTACCGATTCCAAGTTTAATAAGTTTTCTTTGGTTACAAATAACAGTTATTAGTAATGCTGCCTGTCTATGATGAGTTTCAATGGTACTGAGGAGGACTTGACGTAGATTGATAATATCAACCTTAGCATCCAAGCTATTTTGAAAAAGGAGATGAGTCACATCTTCTTTTTAATTATCGGTATTTTCACAACCATATTTCTTGAAGGTATTATCAAGATGAACACTTTCCTTAGAAGTCATTCCACTCAAGGCTTTCAGAAGTTGTGCTTGAGATCTGGTTTGAGAATACATCCTATTGTATAAGTTCTCAGACAAGTTGAGTACATATACTTGAAATACCTTTAACACATTCCAAACATAGATATCAACCTTAAATAAATAATTCTGACAAGATTTGAAAATAATTTTCGCATCTAATGTGTTACGGAAACACAACATTCTCCAAAGATATTATCTCCAAAAACGGTTTTTAAGAGATACTTCAAATATCTACGCAAATCCTTTTTACACAAGTTGTTGTAAGACAACCTTTCTACACATAAGAATAATTAAAGTATTCGTAAGGTAGATTGTGTATTCTCTCTATCTTGAATAAGAGAAATTTGTAGGATTCAGATTGCCCAGGTACATGTGCTTCCTTATATCCGAAGATTGGGCATTGTAAGGATGCACATTCTAATGCGATTAAGCATTAGGATAAGGAACTCTCTCATCAAATAACTTTAAAGGAGAATCTTCCTCCTTTGTCTTAGGAGCATTAACATGTTCATTTTCTTGGGTTTTGACCCCATCCTCTTTGTTAGGAAAATTACGAGATGCAATATCCTTGATTACATCTTGTGCCCAGGATGGTATGTTCTTTGAACTTGAACCCGTGTGGTCTAGATCTACCAGTCGACAATTTTCTAATGTTTCTTGTTCAAGACGTTCTATATGTCCTCTTAAGGTATTCATTCCTTGTTGGAAATGTTTTTCTAAACATCTGTTCAGATATACCTCTTGACATGTTTCAGTAAGAAGCTTTTCAATAAGGACCTTATTCCTTATTTGTGAATGTTCCAGCACATGAGTAAGAATTTCACGCTTTGTAGTCTGTTGATGAACTTCCTTGCACAGGGCCAGTTTTTGTTCCATATAATCTGCTAGATTATTTTGAAGACTGAGTGTTTCTCGCTTTCCTTCACATATTCTTACATTTAGTTAAACAATAAGTTCTGTGACAACATCTAGACTGTCAATAACCTTTCCCTTTTTCTGTATTTTTTAACATGTTTGAATTATCTTTCCAACATCTTTTTAAATTCAGAACTTGGGCAGACTAGTGAATCAAATCTCTTTTCAGACGATTTTTCACTCGAATTGGAGTCCAATCCAAAACATGTTTCTTGAGTTTCGAACTCACTCTTTTCTGATATGTAATCTGACACCCAGTCAAATCAACAGTCAAAGACTTTTTCTTTGATTTACGAAAAGACGTTCGAGACCAATTTTCATTGGTTTTCCTTGAGATCTTATTCTCATTATCTTGACTTACGTTAACTGAACCATCCTTTGGATTCATTCTTATAGGTTGGATCGCACCAAACACAGATTGTTAGATCTTTTCGTGTTTGCCTACTCTGATAACAATTGAAAAGGCGAGGGTACCCAAATATACCTCAAGCTAAAACTTTTCCTACCTGTAAGTCCTTTCTCCGAAAGTGATTGTCTATGGACTGAGTCGAAACAATACAACTAATCGGTTCACACTTCGTGTGATCGTCTATGGATACGAGATCGAGACAATACAACAACGAAGTATGTTACTTGATAAAAAGGTTCAGACTTAACCAAACACAATAGGATTCACTTATTAAGTAAATAGGAATTAACGTTTGTGTAATTTATTTTAATTATAATAAAACAATTATAATGCGGAAATATAATGTAAATGACACAGCAAGATTTTGTTAACGAGGAAACCGCAAATGCAAAAAAACCCTGGGACCTTGTCCAGAATTGAATACTCTCAGGATTAAGCCGCTACACAAAATTACACCTAACTTTGTATAGTTGAGACCAAGCAACTAAACCTATAGTTCACCTAGTTCCGTATGTATTCCCACGCCTCCGACCTTAGTCACGTACTTGGAACAATTCCTTTGGTTCGTATTCCAAACACTAAAGGAACAACAAATCTGTTTGGTATCAACTCTATTCAACCAAGTGATATGAGTCGGAAAAAGGCTCTTCCGTTTATCTTAACATAAACTCCTTCGTCAGGTTCTTAGATCTATCTTATGTTCAATTACCGAAGTAATCGTTTAAGATTAAGCCAACAACACTATTAATCCAAGGAATTGTGTTGATGCCGATCTACTCAATTAATCAATCCAATCTATCACAAAGATAAACCGATTATTAATTGGATCCTCTTTTACCGAAACAAGTATTGTGCACACCAAAGATTATGAACCCATAAATCAGAAATCTTCAATATCTTCTTCGTGTTCAAATCTTCTTTGATCTTCAATAAACACCTGCATACAATCACTTGAATCTCTTGTGATCAATCACGCATAGAACAGAGTCTGTTAACAATGGATTATCACAAGATCGTCTTTAGAACTAACAACAGTCTAAAGATCCTTGTCGAAACTCTGAACTAGTTTGAGTGAATCTTATATCATAAGAGAAGATTCTCAAGCATAAACAAACTAGGTGCAATCAAAGTTCAACCACCGTTAGTCAATCAAATCAAAGAAAACAAAAGATAAACCGCAATTATCTAGTTTCCCACCAACGGTACACGCTAGAGCTTCTAAATCCCAAAGAAGACTTTAAACTGAGAGGCCATAAGAGATTTCGCTTAATTAGGTTACTCTCCTCTCCGAATAGGAGGCTTCACCAGTAACAACACAACAAAGAGGAAGCTGTTGTTACGAAGGATTAGTTTTCAAGAAAGACAAACTTCAAGTATTTATAGACAAGGAAGTTTGGACACCAAGGAATTTCCAAAACCGAAAATATTCTCAAGATATTCATTAAAGCACAAATTCGGTTTCCATAATTCCTGGAAATGCTCTGTCCAAAAATAATGATCGAAATCTCTTGGAAAATCTCTAATTAGTAAATGCACATTACTAATTCTTATTTCCCTACAAAATGAAGTTAAATACTTTAATTAAAAGATTCTTACTTATTTATGTTTCGATCCTGGGATTCTCTTCCCTTAGCTATTAAGGAATAACTTTGAACAATTAAAGAAATAAACATTCATAGCACGTGTTCAAAGTATGTCGACATCTTAACTTTGTAAGTTCTCTTTCACACTTACAACCTTGAAACCGATTTGCCACACTTCCAAACAAGTTTAAAATTGGTTCATCTGACTTTCAAGAACTATGATATTGATCAAATAACATTCAATCACAATCATGGGTTTAACGGTTCTACCAAAACAAGTTTCGGTTCTACCTTCCATGTGAGTACTGTGCATAGTCACACTAGCTTTCCAAAATTTGGTTGACTAGGTACTAGGATCGGTTCCCCACATATATATGATATCTAACTTATATGTGTTGCACATGTCCATAGGATCCGTTCCCCTTTGCCTAAAAATGTGTTGCACATGTCCATAGGATCGGTTCCCCTTTCTGCTATAAACCTTGCTGCACCTCATACAAGGATCGGTTCCCCTTTGTGATGTACTGCACCTCTTACTAGGATCGGTTCCCCTTTCCCATAATTGGTCAGACAAAAATCACAAACCCGATCATACCATCTCATGTGATTACTTAAGATAGGTTTCACTAATAAAAGTCATACCAATACATAAGTCAGGCCTTTGTGAATAGTTCTACCAAGAACACAACAAGTCGTGAACGGTTATACTCAATCACACATATTGGTTGATCACAAGATATGCAATGAATAACAATCCCAATAACGCTTGGCGATTTCTTTTTCGATTCACAAAACAAGTTTATAAACTTACTTCCTTAAAACACATGTAAAACATTGTTTCCTAGGATGAAATCCTCACCTTATACCCATATATAATCACAATAGCATTAAACCGATTATGTCGATGTCTTATCTACAAAGTTTAATGGTTAAGCAATAAACCTCGTATTGTATTCCTTAATACTATGTCTATCTAGAGTTCAAATATGCTTCGCAGTTTTTTTCAATATGCACGACTTGAAAGATACGTTAGGGAATGAAACAGTTCAAGTCAAATATCACTAACCTCAAGTGGAAGGATGATTGTTGTCGTTATAGCAACTCCTTGCTTCTTCACATCTTCAAGTCATCTCAATACTTGTAAAGTCTCATATCCTAATACTTTCAAGCTAAGCAGTTTTGATTCACTAAAATATGACAACCAAACTTGATATACTAACGCTTGATTCAACCGAGCTATGCTCTAACAATAGAAATTGAGCCTGAACTATTCATGGCTATCCAAAAACGTGGATAAGCTCTCTTGAGGTCCGCATTCTCAACAAAGGGACCCACAAACAATAATACGATCTTTGTAGGATCAGAATATCGATTGTTGATGACGACAATCGTTTTAGGAGTGTCGCGAGGACAAGCGGTTACACATTCGCGAGGATTCGCGTAGCAACTTTCAAGAAAACAATTAATAAAACTTGCTTTTATATGTATACAATCACATCTTCAAGTCATCTCATTAAGGTAGTTTGCTCGATACTTGACAAAAAGTGAAAACGAATTTGGTCTTCTCGCCGAAAGTCTCATATCCTAATACTTTCAAGCTAACCTCCAAGAAAATATAGAGCTTCGAAATCCTTGTTGACTCTAGTACATAATCAAGCGACTCTTAACATGAGTTTTGATTCACTAAAATATGACAACCAAACTTGACATACTAACGCTTGGATCCCTAACATTATCGGGTTCAAGCAAGAATTTCATAGAATAATGCTCTGGGAACAATAGGCACAACTCCTTACCTAGTGCTTCAATATAAACGCATTTAATGCCGTGTCAAGAAAAGAGTATTTCTTCTAAAATATTGTTCTCATGACATTCTCTTCTTCGCAGAGAATCTCAAATACACTCACGAGGAAAGTGCTAGTAAATTGAGGACAAGAACTATTCATGGCTATCCAAAAACGTGGATAAGCTCTCTTTGAGGTCCGCATTCTCAACAAAGGGACCCAAGAAAACAAATAAAACACATTATTATTCATCTTCAAATGGATCTTCACATGACATATGTGACCGACCATAAAGAGAGGGAGATCAGCCTCAGCTCCTCTCACACTCTGCACACGATTCCTAAAGAATTCCATGCCTTTTCACGTGCCTCATCCTAGTCATTCTCACAAATCAGAGAATATCTCTCTATCTTGTCCAACTCGGCAAGAGAATATTTCTCTCTCAACACATCATCACAAAGGCTGACTCAACTTCACATAAATGGGGGGATATCAATTAGGGTTTTGGTCTTGTGGTCTACGGCACGTGTGAGGAATACCCGGCTTATTTCTCACCGCAGAAGAGAGTAAAGGCGGTGGAATAATGAGATAAACTAAACCTAGTTTATCCCTATTCCTAAAGAGACGGGAGAATTGCTCCGCACGACACGGAAATCAATCCTTATCTTCACCGACCTAAGATTAGAGAATTCAGCTATAAATAGGTCCTCTTATTTTCCAAGCTACGATCATCTTTCTCATAAACTCTCAGAGCAATAACTTGTTCTCTGATATCTCTCTTCATATGCTTCCCTCCATAAGACTAGCCCTAAACCTCCATCCTTGTGACTGAAGCAGCCTTTGAACGACCACTTTGCGTGGTTTAGGCGAAGACTGTTCGTGCTCAACCTCCCGAAACTCACTTTCAGAAACCCTAAAATCCCACTTCTAAACTTTCTCAGATTTTAGGTAACTACAGTTGTATAAGGAACGGAAGATCAGTTGGACATTTACAGAAAGTCTCTTTCGAGATATAGCTCGTAATGAGCACATAACACGTCTTTTCGGAGACATAGCTCTTTTTGGCACATATAAAGATGTCTTTAGAGATCATGGTCTTGAGTGAGACACGGATAAAGATTTTGTTTGAGACACAGATAATATCTCCAAAGATTAATTAATCCAATGAAGAGATGAATATACAAAGTTCTCGACGGAGAAACGTTTTCATTTTTTAAGACAAATGTTTTCTCTTTGGAGATATATCTCTTATTGAGCCAGGACTCTTTGGAGATGTATAAATATTTATACGGAGACATATCTCATATTAAGAACAGATAAGATCTTTTAGGAGATAAAAGGTATCAACACAGACATATCATATTGAGCCATATCTCTTCGGAGATGTTTAAAGGTCTTGACGGAGACACGTCTCTTAATTGAGATAGGGATCTCTGTGAGGTCATTAAAGATATCGGTTTGAGATATAAAAGATCGTAAAGTTATTCAGCCAATTGTCATATGTTTCGACGGAACATGCCTCTTAAGTGAGCCAGTTGTATACTTTATATGTTACGACGGAAACATGCCTCATAATTGATCTAGTTATATACTTGTCTCGACGGAGACGAATCTCAATATTATATGTTGCGGTAAAAGCATATAAAGTTACAGTGAAAGCATAAGATTGATTCAAGTTTAAGTTTTCTAGTTCAATAGAGTTTAAAGTACAACTTGTTGTTTGCATGAGGTTAAGCCATTTAGGATGTTTTTACTTGAGAATAGAATGGCCAGTCTAGTTTTTTGATTATAGAAATAGCGTATGCATCTTCTTAATGGTGTATTGGTCTCTATGGTCGAATCCTAACGTACCTTTTAGATTCGAGCATGCAGTTTTCAGTAAGTCGTTGATAACCAAAGTGGGAGAATGTAAGACTTTATGTTAGTTTAGAAACAAATAAGGTTTACTTAAAGATAATCTATGGTTAGCTTACTCTAAGTCAGATTAGTGATAAGCCATATAAGGTAAGATTGAGATTTAGTCAAATGGTTAGCTTAGTTTAGGTTGATGCTAAGAAAATCATTAAGCACCTTACTTGTCATATGATTAACCTAGTGAGGTGTCAACCAATTAATGATGGACAGGTTGGTTGACACGTGGTTGTGACTAAGCCCTCTTCTAGCCTCTTATACATACCTGTTTTTTCTAAGAAGTGACGGGAAATAGAAGTAGAAGCTAAGTCATTGAATCTAACAACCATACACAACTCAATCTTTATAATCTTGCAAGCGTCGATAGTTTATCAGCTACTTTATTCTTCTCTTTTGGCACATAACTGCAATGCCAAGAGCAAAAGATCTAAATAAACTCTTAATGTCTAAATAAATTCTTCTCTTTCGATATAGTAAGTTTGATTAAATTACTGCATCAACCTCAAGCTTCGAATGACTTTTTTATTCAATGTTAAATTACGTAATCTCCAATCAACGTTAAAGACTTCTTTATTCACTGCATCAACCTCAAGCTTCGAATCCAGCTCAATGATCACTTTCTCCAAAAAAACAATCTTTAGCCCATTGCACTGCCTCCCATAATCCTCTGCATTCAGCTTGTTCAGGGCTCGAAATGAGGATCAAGAAGAAGCATTTTGATCCCCTGTGGGTACCTGTAAAATCACGAAGTATTATTCCTATACCACCTGTTTTGTTAAGATGTTGAAAAGAACCATCATAATTAATTTTAAAGGTGTCTCTTGGAGGAAGAGACCAACATAAATTATTTCTAGTTTGAGGAAGAGAGACATTAGAAGCTGGGAGAGGTTTAGCTTCAAATTCTGAGATCTCCTTCTTTCATTTTTGAATGAACATCTCGGGAGTGACATTGTTGGTTTTACAAACTCTATCACATCTAGAGTTCCAGATGCACCATGCAACTATAGCGAACTTGCATACTTCTTCTTCATGTACTTGGTGTGCTATTAGTTTATGAAACCAAGAGTAGAACCAATTCATAAGATCACCACTATTATCAGTGTGTAAGCCCAAAATAGCAAACCAAACCAGTTTAAAAGAGTTGTATTCCAGTATACAGTGACTTGAAGTTTCCAGAATTTGGTTGCAGAAAGGACAGCTAGTATCTCCATTGTAGGATCATAATATCGCAACGTACAAGGCTCGCGGGATTAATAAACGACGGTGTCGCGAGGGAGTCGCAGGGAGCTACAATAAACGACGCGATGAATAACGACACCCAAAACAATTGGAAGACACAAAACCTGGCGAGAGTTAAGAAGTGTCGCGAGAATGAATATTCGTGCATTTGCGACACTTCGCGAGACATTCCCGAAAATAAAGGATAGCTTAGCTGTCATCCATTATGTATTACCCTATATAAAGGGCACAATGAGTCCGTTGAAGGGGGATCTTTTTGGGGGAATTGTTGAGCAAGTCATTAGGAGAGAGAAAGTTTAAGAGTATTTTAACTTCTAAGTGTAATTCTATTTTCCTGTGTAAACACTTCATGAACTCAATCAATAAATATTCTTGATCTTACATCTTTCAATGGATTAATTAAGCAAAATTGAGTAAGGGGTGTAGTGTGGGATTTCCCGCAACTACATATGCGCTAGAAACAGGGATGGAGCAGAGATTGATGTAGAAATTGGAAAGAATTTGGATTAACAGAAAAAAGATCTGGAGAAGATACTCAAGAATTCATTGAAAAAGAAAAATGGCTAGAAGAAGAAATGTACAAGGGCAACCAACGATTGTAAGAAGAAGTGGGAGACTTGGCGGAGAAAGGAGGAATGAAACAGAGAATCGTCAAGGATGAATAGGAGAAATGATGGAGAAGATCAAAATCAGCCCACCGATCTCCCCAAGAGCAAACGTGGTGAGGATTATGATAGAGTAAGTGTACATACTTGGAGGTCTGATTCAAGACGAAAGGGAAGAGGAGCAAGCAGCTGGTGAACAATGGACAAGGAGGAGGAGAGCAAGAAATGAATGGAGAAATGAATCCAGTAACGAAGAAATCGCAAAGATTAGAAAGATTGAGACAAACAATACACGAAGAGAGACGGCTAGAGGCAGAGGAACGAGCAAACTTGACAAGACAGAATCATGAATTGAGGATGGAAAATATAAGATTGCAAAATAGGAGATCAAGAAGTAGTGTGAGATCAAGTTCAAGATCGATTAGGGAAGAAAGAAGGAGAGTTTTACCAACAGAAAGTACCGAGGAAGAAAACCAACAAGAAACACAAAATCCAAGCATAGAGCATGGCGAAAGAAGAGGGGAAATGGAAGATCGTTATATTCCTCAGCCCGAAAATTTTCAAAATGAGCGGAATAGGGAAAATCAAGGAAACATGCAACTCCAAGGGCCGAATGACCCAGCTGCTAAAAGGAAAAAAATCTTACACGGGAGAGAAGAATTGAGAAGAAATCGAGAGATTGAGGATGACATTGAGAGGCATTACATTGAACAAGCACGGCTAGCTCGCGAGAGAGAAAGGATAAGAGCAGAAATGGAGAATCAAGAGATGGAAGAGGCAATCCGTGCAGAATAACCATGACAACCGAGAAAGGAGGAGGGAACAAAATCGTACTCAATAGAAATATTAATGAAGAATATGAGAGGGTGCAGATGAGAGCCGAGAGACAAACCAAGAAGAGAGAACAACCGATATAATGGTGTGCGAATTGAAGAAAGAAACGAAGGAGAACGTCAGCAGGGAAAGGAGAGAAGAAAATAACGAGCAAGAAGGTCAAAACAGTGCACGAGCGTAGAAGGAGAGAGGCAGAGCTAAAAAGACCAAAAGAGAATCAAATTCCGAGGCAAATGAACAAATCTTAAGAGAACTGGCTGAAATGAGAGGATTACTGAACAATCGAAGGGAAGGAGGAAGGAAACAATTGGACGAAGCCATCGCAGAAGCTGCAAAGAATCCCTTCACGCTAGAAGTACAGATGGGAGGAATACCTCCTAAGTGCAATCTACCTGCATTAACCAACATCTTTGATGGAACAACCTGTGCGGTACAACATATCAAGGCTTATATGAGATGTATGTTGTAAAGGGAGAATCATGATGCCATACTGTGCAAATATTTCGCATCAAGCCTAATAGGAGAAGCACTAAAATGGTTTGAAGGTCTGCCAAGGAACACAATCACATCATTTAACCATTTACAAGCCACATTCCTGGGAGCATACATAAGTAACAACTCTTCGCGACCAGGTATTGAAGATGTATTCGGGTTGAAACAAAGGGTTGGCGAGAGCTTAAGGCAGTTGACAATAAGATGGAGGACCATGTGTAGCGAAATGGCAGGACGAGTTGAGGAAAGATATCTCATCCTCTCATTTGTGAATGCTCTCTTCGCGACTAACTTGTTATACATTCAAATTTTTAGAATCAAAAATACAATCACGATGGCGAATCATGCGAGAGTTACAGAAGAATATGTTGCTCTAGAAGAGAGACAATGAAATGAATTCTTATCCAAATGCGAACACAAGCTCGAATGTCTGCGAACGCAAGCTTGTTACCTCAATTCATAAATACAAAGGGCGAGCACTTCGCAAGGACAACAAGCAAGGAAAGTTGATGAGGGACAAGGGAAGATAGTAGCCATGGGAAGCCACGATCAAGAAGAGTTTGAACGAAAAGGAACTACTACAACCGTAATAAAGAATAATAAGATTCGGAGGCTAGATCATGAGCAAGAAACTTACGGTGGACGAAGGCAAAATAACCGTGGAGGGCAGAGAAGTCGCAGAATAGTATGGGAAGAGATTAAGATGCCTCCACCGAATGCTAGTGTGGAAAAGATCTGGGAAGCTATACTTGTGATGGAAAATGTACCAAAGACCTTGGAACGTGGGAATGGAACCACCGCCAAAGCGATAGAAGTCATGAGTTTTGTTCTTACCATCGGTTCCATGGGCATCAAACAAACGATTGTAGAAACATAAAGAGAATCATTCTCAGATGATTGATCGTGGGAAGTCAATCACTTTCTAAAAGGAAAAGAAACAGCCGACATTACCACCACCACCGAGATGCACGAAGCGATGTCGTCGAAAGGAAAGGAAACATTTGTGATAGAAGTCGGGACAAAAGCTAAAAATTTGAATTGCAACTCTATTGTCCACTCCTATCGCACAATCGAAGATTTTCATGACAACGTGCTCAGTAGAGTCTTTGCGAGAGATGCTAATGATAAAGAAATAATGAGTCTGGCGAGAACGACGCAGTTTAGAAAAGTGGCAAACAAGACTATTTCTTTCTCTCGCAGATGAAGTGCCAAAAGGAAGAGAAACACATGATAGCCCGTTGGTTGTGAAACTAGAGATTAACCCGAAACCAGTTGATGGGGAAGATGATGAAGCGTGCTTGCCGGGCGATCAACCGAATCCTAATCGACACCTAAGTTCGGTGAATATTCTCTTTACCATACTTACAAGACGATGGGAGGAAAAGATGAGGATTTGATCCCCTCGACATACAAGATATATGGCTTTAATGGCACTGCAAACAAACCAAAGGGAGAGGTTCACATGAGAATACCTCTACAAGGATTATCAACTGATATCTTATTCTCGTGGGTTGACGTGGAATCTCCATATAATGCGCTGATTGGGAGGCCATGGCTTCATGAAATCTTGGGAGTCGCATCAACATATCATCAATGTATAAAATTTCCACATCCAAATGGCATTGGTATTATACAGGGAGATTGGAAGGAGTCGCAACAATGTCATGAGGTCGATGTAGAAAGTCTGCGAAGAAAGAAATGCCAAAAGAAAAGGTTGGAAGCAACATGTGAGAGATGAGCAGAGAAAGGAAAAATTGATGGTGGATGCTATAGAAGTAAGGATCGAACATACCTCGCGAGGTGAATGCCTAGAGACAAAGCGAATATTATGGTAATAAAGAAGCAAAGGATATGAGGAACAAAAGGCATAAGAAGTGAATAATCAACAAAAACAGAGAGAAAAGTAGCAATTGAAGAAATGATGTGCGAGAATCTCATGCCAAGAATATATGGGAATTCAGTTAAGAAAGAAAATGAAAATACAACAAATAAAACAGAATTGTGCGAATACTTCGTAAACAAACATCAAGAAATAATGAAACATGAATGATTGAATGATTTAACAAATATGAATGAGTAAAAGAATGGGACGAACCTTTATGGCGTGCACCCTAGTTCGCGAATAACATTTCGTAAGAGAGCAAATGTAAGACCTAAAGTGCGTCATATAAGGGGGTATCTCTCAACATGGCTCGGGGGAAAGGTTACACCGCTCCCGAAGCCCGAGTCATGAAAATTTGGGGCCCATGAAAGCCTATCCTGGAGAGGTACCTTGGATTCCCAACTATATATATAAGGTTATACCCGGTTGGGCGACCGAGGGTCTCTTCCAAGGAGTCAGTGTATGCTCAAGGCGCCGAGGTACACGGTTGAGCCAGTGCCCGGGATGGATGAACCTACCCTGGCCATTCTTGGCAAGTCTTGGCATATGTTGCACTCGCCCAAGAAAACTCCACTTAGGGTGCAGTCTTGTAACCATAAACCATATAGGTATAAGGGATAAGAGGCTGCGAAAACAACTCAAGTTGTTGTTAAGACCGGATGGGAGGAGCTAGTCTTGTATGGCCGATGTTTCGCCTCCTTGAAGGGGCAACCGGGAGATGATAAGGGCGACGCTCTCCATTAGGGGGTGTCAAAACAGACGCAAATGTCATAAGGCTATGTTTTCGCAAGAGAATTTAGGCTTGTCATATTTGTGCAATGATCCTCGCAGAGGCAATAATACTAACGCGAGGGTAAGGCGAGATCAATGGGTCTTTACACGACAAGGTACTACGGACGTCCCGCGATTTCGTCGCACGACGGCAATGTCATGGGGCTTTATGTTCGCAAGGATATCTAGACCTGTCATATTGTCGCAACTAAAACATCCTCGCAGAGGCAAAAATACTTGGAAAATGATAAGGCAAGATCAATGGGTCTTTACATGCAAGTGTAAAGACGTCCTGCGATTTTGTCGCGATGAAAGGTGGCAGGGGAAGACCTCTAATTAGGGAGGTCTGACTTGGAAGACCACACAAAAATGATAAGGCAAGGTCAATGGGCCATTGCATGAAAATGTAAAGGCGGCTCATGACCTTGTCGCAACAAGAAAAGATAAAACAAAGACTACCGAAATGGTAAGGCGAGACAAGTAGGATTCTTGATTTATAAAGATACCCGCGACCTCGCCGCAACGATATGTTTCAATAACAGAGGCAAAATACATGATGACAACTAAAATCTTTCATCTGAAGATAAATAACAGAGGCAAGTATGGGAATGGAAAAGATGGAATATTGTTATTCATCTTCTCGAGAAAAAGTTATACATCAATAATATTAGCCAATTATATTACAAAGAAGAACTACCAAAAAAGGGGAGTAAAGATTGAATTTAGAGGGGAACAATCCAAGAAGTACACTATAATAAAGATATACAGAAATGTACAGATATTACAGATGTGTGAAAGAAAACAAAAAGAACTATCTCTTTGGTGATTCTTTTCCTTCATCCGATTCTTCACCCTATTATTCTCATCGCTGCATTTTCTTCTTCGCTAGCCTCACTATCGTAAACGTCCCGAGACAGCATTCTCGTGAACCTTTTCAAGAAGCCAGGGATATGAATGCAGAGGGATATTGTGGTCCTTACAAACATACTCCATGGCTCCATTACGAAAACGAACAAAGATCATTATTAAAGTTCTCCACTGTCGTTAGAAATTGTTTCTTCAACTTGAAATATTTATTCTCGCGAAGGGAGAGACTCTTCATGCGAGCCGTTCTTTTTCGCTTTGAGTTCTTCAATTCTCGCTGAAAATTCCCGGCGAGTTGTTCTTTTTCGCATTCAAGTTCTCTAATTCTAACCTCGAAGCCTCTTCTCGATTCTCGCAAATAAGCAACAACAAGTTAATAATTTACAAGCAATACTACAAAAGTAAGAAGCAAAGAAGGTATAATAAATAACCTTCTCTATCGATATCATATCCTTAATCAAGGAAGTATGCTCAAAGATGAAGACTAACATCAACACCTAGGTTATTCCCGGCATTATCTAAAACTTTCGCAGCCCAAAGAATTCATCATCACTATTAATAACAAGAAGAGAACGAACTTGCTCTTCTCACGCCGCTTAAGTATGGTATTTTGATGAAGGAGTTCATCTCGCTCAACTTGCACACCAAGAAGAGATTTGTGGAATTCTCGCTAACGCCCGTGCACCTCTCGTTAGTAATGCGATCGTTCTTATCTATGAGATCACTAATTTTCTTCCTTAAAGTCTTGATTTTCTTCTCGGAATCAAGGTACATTCGTTTAAAGCGATTAGTTAAATTTAAACTAGATCTCGTGTTCGATCTCTAAGAGATGATGTTTGGATTGAAGATCCTTTAATGAAAGGAGGTTAGTTTTATTTGAGGAACTACTTAGAGATTGATTGAGGTGAGTAAGAAGGACATCATCATTCATAGGCTCTGGAAATGAATGGAGAAGAATGGATTCTTCGGAGAGATTATATACGTCTGCATGAGAATAATAGTCGACAAAGAAAGATAGAAGATAACATGACAAGGATTTGAGAATTGAAAATTACTATACCGTAAAGTTGCTTGATTTGAGTTCAAGAGTAGATACTCTATCCTTTTGGGAGTCCAGATCGGCTTCTAATTTTTGAACCCTATCGCGAGATGACGCGACTTCAGCCTTCCAAATCTTGGGTCTTCTTGTTCAATTGTAAATTTCTCTTTTCAAGATTGTTGCGTCTTCTCTCGAGATCTGAGGCAACTACAAAGGAAGTTTTTCCAACCTATGAAAGAAGATAGAAAAACCGTCAATACATATATATTTAAAAAAAAAAAAAAAAAAAAAAAAAATTAATTAATAGGGAAATATGATTGCATGCATACCAAAGACCCAAGTGCGTTCAAGAAGTCAGGAGACACAATTCTAGAAGCTCCATTGAAAGAATTATTGCCCTCTAATAAAGCAAAGATTACACACATTTGCGAGAGTCCCGCAAAGGGAAGCTAGGGAGCATCTCCCATTCCTTGGAAAGAATCTCGAGAAGATGCTAGATAACTGATCCATAGGGGAACCGGCCAACGGAATCTCTTTAGCGAGAGAGGAATTCGAATTATGGTTATCCTCGTCAGAAGATTCGGAGCTTGAGCTAAGGCGAGAAGAAGACTGAGTCTTTCGCTTCTTAGTTAAGGGAGCAGAAGATCAACCTTTGCGAACGACGTTTTTACCCTTACTTTTAATTTTCGCGGCTGCAGCTTCTTCAACTCCAACCTTCGCATATGGTTAAAAATAAGAAACAGAGGCAACAATATTGTTTCAAATAACAAAGGAAATGTTTCTTACTTCACTCGTAAGCGATCGGAGTATCGTCAGAGTACTCTCCAACGGATCATCCTTATAGCTTTTTCTCAATTTGGCGATCTGAAAAATTCCACAAACTCAAAGAAATATAAAAAGAAAGTTGCGAGGGCAAGATTTGGAGTGGAAAACATACCTCTTTTGCCTTATCGGCCATTTGAATTCCCAAGGATGATATCCTGCGAGATTCGCAGAAGAATATGCGAACCCGCGATGTAAGGGCCATTTAAAATCAAGGGTACAACCCACCACTTCTCATCCTTGGAGTGGCGAGGAGAAGTATTATTGCCCGGTGCCACCAATATCTTGCATGAGTAATTTATCCTCGTGGACATTATCCTTCTTTTTCAAAGCGAATGCCCCAAATGAGATTTCACATTCCTCATCTTTATCACTGAATAATTTTCAAAAAAGTTCTCTACAAAGTGTATTTCTCAAGCTTCTATTTCCAAGTTTGCGAAATCGGGTTTCTAACAAAGATTAGGGTATAAAGATCCTTTGCCAAAGACCACGGTTCGCGAACTCAAGCATTAGGCGAATGCAATCGCCACATAATTGATAAACAGCCCGAGAGAATTTTTCATGGGCCAAGATTTCATAAAATAAGGGCATCTCGGATTGTATAAGGGAATGGGAAGTCCTGCGAGAAACCGACCTAGCGAGACTATAATTTTTTGATCATCACATTGATGATCGTAAAAACAACTTTTTGCGAAAAGGATAGATGAAGGTTCTTGATCAGAATGGTTGATAGAGTAAAACCCTTCTCAAGCAATTTCTGTTGAACTTCATCAAAAGAAGCTTTGTATGCACGACTAATGAAAGCCATTATCAGTATGGGAATGGATGGGAGGTTGGAGATTAGGATCAGCGTTAGAAGGGATGAAGAAAAGATTTACAGTAGCAGAGCGCAAATTGCGGAAGGAGAGAGTCAAGAAGAGTTGCAGAGAGAAACTAAAGGAAGAAAAGAGGAGGAAAAGAAAACTATATATAGAAAAATTAAAAAGATTCTTGAGAAAAACGAGGGCATTTAATGCGAGAAGAGACACGAACGGTCGAGAATAAACGGTTGGAAGAGACGTGTCAAGAAAAGACTTTAATAGTCAAAATCTGTGTAATAGTACGGAGCCGAAACAGATAAAGATAAGTAGTTGCGGCAAATCAAAATATTGATTCTCATGACATTCTCCCCCTCGCAGAGGAGATGTAAGGAGAGACAGGAGATGGAACTTCATATATATACCACAAAGAAGCTTCGGAACTTCGCTAAAAGAATAGAGGCAAGTACGTACTTTTCAAGAAAAATATTCTTTCGCTCGTTCCTTCACCAATTGAAACCAAGGAATATTACAAACAACGAATTTTTCCTTCAAATCGCTCTTCAAGCAATATTCAAGGAAAAAGAGGCAAGATGTAGGATCATAATATCGCAACGTACAAGGCTCGCGGGATTAATAAACGACGGTGTCGCGAGGGAGTCGCAGGGAGCTACAATAAACGACGCGATGAATAACGACACCCAAAACAATTGGAAGACACAAAACCCGGCGAGAGTTAAGAAGTGTCGCGAGAATGAATATTCGTGCATTTGCGACACTTCGCGAGACATTCCCGAAAATAAAGGATAGCTTAGTCACATCCATTATGTATTACCCTATATAAAGGGCACAATGAGTCTGTTGAAGGGGGATCTTTTTGGGGGAATTGTTGAGCAAGTCATTAGGAGAGAGAAAGTTTAAGAGTATTTTAACTTCTAAGTGTAATTCTATTTTCCTGTGTAAACACTTCATGAACTCAATCAATAAATATTCTTGATCTTACATCTTTGAATGGATTAATTAAGCAAAATTGAGTAAGGGGTGTAGTGTGGGATTTCCCGCAACTACATCCATCTTGAATGCAGTGATGAAGTTTGTCTCTTCTAGGAAGAATATCCTTAACCCATTTCCATATAAACAAATTGATTCTAGCAAGGACAGGTGATAGGTGTCTAAAACACCTAATTTTATATCTAGTATTTATGCTTTCTTTGCTATTGTCTTTGTGAATTGTGTATCTTATGTTTGATTTTGAGTTTATTAGGCGCAATGGAGTCATTATGAGCAAAATAAGATGAAGTCATTCATCTGGAGCGGAAAATAAGAAAAGGGAATTCACATGCGATATTTGGAGCAGGCTAGGATGAGCAAGGAAGGGAATAGGAAGTCGGTTCGGTGAAACTGACATGCCAACTGAGATCTGGGCATCCATTATCCAAGTCAGTGGGGTGTCCATATCAATCTTTAATCCTACACAAAACCTAAATTTCAGAGAAGATTTATTTCTTCTTATCATTAGCTTTCTTTTACTCCACCTGAAATTCAGAGAGAAAAATGGTGCGTCTGCTTTCTGAGAAATTGGTGGCAGTGGTAAGCATCTGGATCGAACTCAAGGAGATGAGGATGTGAATTCAAGCTCTTTTGGGAGGATGAAGAACATAAAGAAATTATGAGTTTGAGAAGATGAGATTAGGGTTTTGCTGTGTTGAACTCTCAATCGAAAACTCAATTGAAGAAGAATTTAATGGAGGAGACGAAGGAAGAATTAAGTTCTGTAGTAGATAAAGGAGAGCAGGGGTTTGAAGATGCTGAGATAGAGAGAAGATATGGGTCTGTGTGCTTGATTTCTAGAAGGAATTTGATGGTGAGGAATCAAGGGTTTGAAGCAGAAATTGGAGAAGATGTTGGAGTCCTTGTTAGGATCTGTGATGGATGAGAAAATGGGATCTACAGTTGTGATTGATGGGGGTTCAACAGTTGAAAGTGAATTTTAAGAATGGGTTTGCTCTAATTCATGCTACAACAACTTTGAGACCAAGTTACAAAGGCTGGTGTTTATGTTGAATTGAAATGTTGGTTCAGGTGATTAAGTAATAGTTCAGGTGGTGAAGCACTGAATTGTAAGGAACGGTGGAACTGAAATTGGTTGATCAGCTGAGTCTTATGCTGTGTAGAAGGAACTGATGATGTTGCTGGTGGTTTTCATGAACTGAAGGTAATAAGTCTGATGGCAGAGGAGATGTGCACTGAGAATGATTTTCTGGAGGTTATGTAGGTGATTCTTGCATTAGCAGAATAATGTTGGTGACTAAGACAGGTTAAGGGTTGCTGCTGGTACTGGAGCAGTGAATGGAGGAAGCACGGAAGGGGGTTCAACTGAATGTAGATGTATGTTTAGGAAATGGTGCATGTGGAGATGGAATTACGAAAGCGTAGGGAAGAACAAGGTGGATTGAAGTAGTGAGCCTGAGGCAGAAGTGGTGATGTTATTTGAGCAGATGCAGGCAGTGGTGCTGATACATTGCAGCTGCAGTTAGAGGTTTAAATTTATACGGCGGTTCAAGAATGGGATGTTATGTGCAGTCAGGGAAGCTGCATAATGGATTGCAGGTGGTGTATGAGCCTCTTGGGTTGATTGGCTGAATAAATGGCATGAGTTTGAGGTATTGCAGGGGTTGCTGTTGCTGACTAGATGGTGTTGAACTGCTGTTGTGAATCTGCAGATGCACTTGAATTGGAGAATGGAATGATGCAGTGGCTTGAGCTGTAAGTGGTGGAATAAGGAATAGGAGCTGCTGCTGATGGAGTTGTTGTTGTGCAATTGAAGCTAGAACAGTTTGGTGGTGATGGATGAGTTGGGATGTGGTTGTGGCCAAGACCAGTCAGAGGCTGACTAGAAATGATTCAGCTGAGTTAGACTCTGACTCAGTGACATTGACTGAGTTGACTTCACGTTTGACCGGTGACCGGGTGGACTTTGCCGGTCACCTGAGATGTTTGCCGACGACTTTCCCGGCCAAGTTCTGGCGGTGGAACCAGTTTCCAGCTACCACTTTTGGGACTTATTTTCACATGGGTATTCCTCACATATGGGCTTGGTGGACATCTTTGTATTGGACTTTGGAAACTTGACCTAGTTTTGGAAAGAAGAAAAGCTACAAAAGGAAAAGTCTTCTACAACTTTTAAGAAAAAACACGTACTCCATCTGTTTCTAAAAGACCGTCCTCTATTCCATTTTGGTCTGTTTCAAAATTATGTTATAAAATCTTTTTTAATGGGATCTAATCTAAAATATAATGAAATTTGTGTAATTAAGGAAACAGATATATCCTTCATTCCTTTTTGTATTTCCTATTTACATTCCCATAATAATTTTTGGTAGTTTTTATTACTAACAGTTTTATATTGAAATAAATTAGGCAAGTAATTAAGGGTGGACATGTAAACTACTTGTAGTTGTAGGATTCCCACAACACACCCCTTATCATATCTTGATACTAATTTCTAGATCTAAACATATTAATCATCTAAATCTCAAAATATAAGTACTAGAAATTTAAATAGACACACAAGATTTTTTACATGGTTCGATCAATGTGATCTACATCCATGGTTCTTCACTATGATTGTTGAAATTACATAAGTATTACATTTAGAATCTCCATTAATGGATATTTTGTAGAGCTCTAGATCTAGTTTTTGGGGAAAAAGATGATAAAGAAAATAAATATCTCTCTCAAAAATATCTCTCTCTCTCTCTTACCCAAAATTATTCCCCCTTCTCTCTCCTGCCTTTCTCTTTATATAGGTGTTTACATAGTGGATGACAGCTCACATACAACTCATATTCTCTCGTGCTCGCTACATTCTCTCAAGCTCTCCTTATAATCTCGCAGCTCTCTCTCTCTCTCTCTCTATATATAAATTTCCCAAGCTCGCTACATTCTCTCAAGCTAAGAAAATAATTAAATCTCGCACACTAATAAAATGTGTTGTGCGATATTTGGATCCTACATCTTGCCTCTTTTTCCTTGAATATTGCTTGAAGAGCGATCTTTAAGGAAAATTTTTTTGTTGTAGTAATCTTTGATCTTTATTGATGAAGGAACGAGCGAAAGAATACTGGACTTGAAAAGTACGTACTTGCCTCTATTCTTTTGCGAAGTTCCGAAGCTTTGAGAAGTAATTACAAGTATCATCCCGAAGTATACGAAGTATGAAGTATCCCTGAAGAAGTATAAGAAGTACTTAATCCTTGAAATATATAAGAAGTATGAAGTATCCTTTGAGAAGTATAAGAAGTATCCGTCCTTGATTGTGAATAATAAGTATTGCCTCTATTCATGCGAAATTATTACTACAATTTTGGTGAGAATTCTTGTCCATTTTGGAAATGATTCTTGCCGAGAAGATAAAGAACATAAAATGTTTTCTTGGTAATCCATAGTTGCCTCTGTTCTTTATCCATGAAGGTAGAATCCTTGAGAAAATGTTGAATGAGAGAATTGTTTCTTTATTCTTATCTTGCCTCTGTCTCATGCTTTGTGCTCATGCGATAGTATAATCTCTTCAAGTTGCTTATAATTTTGCGAAATAATTGTGTGAAATAACTACATTTTGCAAAATAATCACATTCTGAGAAATTCTGACTTATTCTGCGAAATTATGAATACCTCTGCGAAATTATGAATACATCTGCGAAATTATGAATACCTCTGCGAAATTCTGAATAATACTCTGAGAGATTCTGAATAATACTTCTTTGTTATTTTCGCTGTCTCAAACTCATTTCCATGTATATATTCACAAACTTATTTGTTTACATATAATCATTTTCGCAAGCTTATTTGCTTACTCACTTTCTTATGTGGTCTTATTTTGCCTTCCTAGTTAAAGGTCTTACTGTGCCACCTCTTGTCATTGCGACAAAATCGCAGGACGTCTTACACTTTCATGTAAAGACCCATTGATCCTGCCTTATCATTTCTTTAGTATTGTTGCCTCTGCAGGATGTTTTTGTTGCGACAATATGACAGCCTAGAAATTCTTGCGAATATGAAGCCCCATGACATTGCCGCCTTGCGACGAACTCAGAGGACGTCTTTACACTTTCATGTAAAGACCCATTGATCTCGCCTTACCTCGCGTTTTGTATTATTGCCTCTTCAGATCATCGCACAAATATGACAAGCCTAAATTTTCTTGCGAAAATAAAGCCTCATGACATTTGCATCTTAAGACACTTATCAGCTCCCTAATGGAGGGTGCCGCCCTTATCATCTCCCAGGTTGCCCCTTCAAGGAGGCGTACATCAGCCATACAAGACTAGCTCCTCCCATCCGGTCTTAACAACAACCAGTTGTTTTCGCAGCCTCTTATTCCTTTTACCTATAGGGCTTATAGTTACGAGACTGCACCCTAAGTGGAGTTTTCTTCGGGCCGAGTGCAGCATATGCCAAGACTTGCCAAGAATGGCCGAGACACTTCAAATGCCCTAGCCACTCTTGGCTCAACCGTGTACCTCGGTGCCTTGATCATGTGTTGACTCCTTAGAAGAGGCCCTCGGTCGTCCAACCAGGGTATAACCTTATATATATACTTGGAAATCCAAGGTACCTCTCTTGGATGGGCTTTATTGACCCCAAATCTCCATGACTCAGGTTCCAGGGGTGGTGTAACCTTTTCCATGAGCCATGTCAAGAGATACCCCCTTATATGACGCACTTTAGGTCTTACATTTGCCTCTTGCGAAATTTTATTCGCGAACTAGGGTGTACGCCATAAAGGTTCGTCCCATTCTTATGTCTCTGCGAAATTTTATTCGCGTTTCTGTGAAATTTTCGCGTTTCTTTATTCTTTCATTTATTCTTTCATTTCTGTCATTTCTGTCATTTCTGTCAATTCTTTCAATCATTCTTTGCGAAATAATCATTCTTTTCTTCATTCTTTGCGAGATAATCCTCAACTCTCTTCTTTGCGAAATAATCAAAGTTCTTTTGAAGTAATGAAATACCAAATTCATGCCTCTGACCAACTAATTGTACTAGAATTTCGCAACTGTACAACTTCTGTGCAAACTTAAGCCTTGATATTTTGTTTACTGTTGGGTGAACTTTAATGGGCTTGGACGAATTGGGCTTGCCTGCTATTCATTTCTTCTTTACGCTGGTATTTGGGAAGTAAGCATCTTTGCGAAGGAATTGAACATCTGCGAAGTGTTCATTCTTGTTGCAAATGTTCGCAAGGTAAACGTCTCAGAATGTAAACATTTGCAAGGCAAAAAAATTCTCATGCGAAGAGGAAGACTCGAACCCGCGACCTTATGCTTGGATTTTACCGCCTGCACTAACCGTGCGAACTCCTCTTATGTGAAATTATCGCGCATTTGTTGAAATTTGGCTTCGTCTTTGCGAAATTAACCCAAAATGCAAAAAAGAAAAATTATAAATTTGGTGCGAATCGATCCTGCGACATCCAATTCGTTATTTTCGCTCTTAGCCAACTGTGCTAGCTCCTGTTTGTGAAGTAGTAGTAAGATTTACTTAATTTATTCTTTTCATGTCATTCTTTGTATAAACTTTGTCTTCGTCTTTTCTCCTTCTTCTTCCAAGTCAGTGATCTAGTGATTATATCTTCTGTAACTTTTTTCACTTGCTCTTATTTATTTTCGTTGTTTTCCCGTTCATCTTTATTTGGTTACTCTAAGCATCCTTGTTAGCTCTCTTTAAATATGTTTTAAATATTGTTCTCTTCGCAACATAATTGTCCTCTTCGCAACATCATTGTCCAATTTGGTATGATGTCTGCTATAAATCGTTGTTTATAGTTGTATAGGAGGCTTTCATATTTCCTTGTTGGTGGTGTTTTAGACTTAAACATATGAGTATGCTTTGCTGAGCTTGCCTTCTTGTAATTGTTCCTTGCGGTCTCGTCGCGTTGGATAATTCTTCACGCTACTGGTTGATATCGATCCTACTTTGTTGAGTCTGTTGGTGTATTCTTTCACTTCCTGATTCATATTAATTCTTTCGTGCTTTTTGGGATGCTTGGCTGAATATTATCTTCGCCTGCTACTATTGCCGGATGAGATTGGATGGCCTTGCCAGCTTCTTTGTTTTGTTCTTCTTTGAATGGCTGATTTTAGTTCCCAGTTCAACTTTGAAGTCTCTGAAATTCGCTTGCTTTGCGAGTTTTTGAAGTCTTTGAACTTCGCTGCAAAATAATTTGAATCGAGTTTCATAGTTGTGGTTGTTGTGTTCGCATGGTGCAAATTCTTTCTCATTTGCTGCGGTTATTCCTTTTAGAAAAATTCTCATCATTCGCGCTGGAAAGCTTCTACGAACTAAAATCAAACAGAAAAGTTAGTTAATCTCAAATAGAAAAGTTAGAAGAATCCTAAACAAATTCTTTACGCTGTATTGATGTTCTTCTGGCCATTAGGTATGTTTTCATCACGTGTTGACGATAGTGATGAGTTGTATGAAGATTCGCAGACTTCGTTCTTCATCTGTGACTGTTCATCTGTGACTACTTTTTTGTTCCAATCATCACCTGTTTATCAATCTTAAATCTTTGAGTCTTTGTTTTGTTTGCTTTTATTTGTGTACGTCTCTGCGAATTTCTTCGCTCCTTTCTTCGCCTTTTGAGTTTCCTTTTCTAAGAAGTAACTTCTCCCGGGTACTTCATCGGTTTATTTTCACACATACTTTGCATGAGATACTGATGACATAGGCTTGATCGCAATATCTCTTCTCTTTTAACCTTGGCTGAAAGTTATGGGTAGAAATTTATATGCTCAATTCTACGAAGTTGTTTGATTCCTCCCTTGCTTTATATACTTCTTGCATTTAAAAAATACTTCGCCCAGTGACAGCTCCTAATACTTGTTCTCTGCGATATGTACTTCAAGATTTTGATATGCTATTCCATGAAAACTGTCTGATTTTTCCTTTGCCAAAATTATGATGAGATGGACATGACCACTGCGTCTTTCTTCTTTACTGAAACTGCTGGGTGTGTTGTTTCTTCCTTCATATATCTTCTCAATGATCTTCCTGCGAGTTTTATAGCTAATTGGTTTCTTTTTTCGTGGTGTATGTGGCTGAGCTCGTTTCTTTGTTCTTTGTTCATTAATGTTTTGAAGAGAGGACCCTAATTTGAATTGTCTCGTCATATGTGAACTTTGCAGAATTTTTTCTCCTTTTGCCCTGGACAGCCCTTGTATGATATTTGGTAGTCTTTCAGGTGTTGGTTTGAATCCATTTATTCGCTGACGTTGTGTATTGATAAGTTGGTGAGTGCATTTTATCGCAAAAGAGAAATTTCACTGGAGCTTTTGATTCTTTCGTCTTTGACTTCAATCACAAAAATCATGTTCACATTAGTTATTTATACGATCAAAATTATTATTAAATTCAAGGTTTATGGATGTAAATTTATGATCAAAATTCTTGTTAATTCAAAATATCAACTAAACATCAATTTTTGTGAAAAACAAAGATTAATAGTTTGAAACTCAAAATCTTCCAGATCTAGATTATGAACATATATTTAAATAAGATAAGAGAGAATTTGTCCTGTTTGAACAATTAATTGATGCAGATTCATTAGATTTCTTCCTTGCTGCACTTTCTTGGTCTATAATCTTTGATATGGCACTAATATCTCTGTCTCAGACTCGTGGTTGTTGTTCTCTCATTGGAATTTCAGTTTTCGCCCTTGTAGTTTGTAGATCCAGTTGAACTCGTCATTAACCGTAGCTAATTTCTTTGAATCTTCTTGGAACCAGCAAGTAGGTAGTGTTTCTAGCGCCAAATGTAGTTGCAGGATTTCCCACAACACACCCCTTATCATATCTTGATACTAATTTCTAGATCTAAACATATTAATCATCTAAATCTCAAAATATAAGTACTAGAAATTTAAATAGACACACAAGATTTTTTACATGTTTCGATCAATGTGATCTACATCCATGGTTCTTCACTATGATTGTTGACATGACATAAGTATTACATTTAGAATCTCCATTAATGGATATTTTGTAGAGCTTTAGATCTAGTTTTTGGGGAAGAAGATGATAAAGAAAATAAATATCTCTCTCAAAAATATCTCTCTCTCTCTCTTACCCAAAATTATTCCCCCTTCTCTCTCCTGCCTTTCTCTTTATATAGGTGTTTACATAGTGGATGACACCTCACATACAGCTCATATTCTCTCAGGCTCTGCTACATTCTCTCAAGCTCTCCTTATAATCTCGCAGGCTCTCTCTCTCTCTCTATAATTTCGCAAGCTCTGCTATATTCTCTCAAGCTAAGAAAATAATTAAATCTCGCACACTAATAAAATGTGTTGTGCGATATTTGGATCCTACACTACTATGGTCTCCTTAATATCTTGACAAAGTCAAAGCAGACCGCCTTTTTGAAACACAGGGAGTATTATTCTTGGAGCTCTTGGAGATCGCCGCAACTAGGGTTTGATTTCGTATTTATTTTTCATCTTCTTTATTTGATTATTGATTATGATAAACTCCATAGCTATGAGTAGCTAATTTAATATTATTGGTTAAGGATGTAATCCGATTTCGAAAACTTGTGCTTGAGTTATGTATTAGTTTTCTCTCTTGATTATCGTTCAAACTTCTACAGTTTTTATGATCACATGATTGATGTATTGTGACAGGATTTAGGTGTTTGTTTAGTTAAGTGGTCAATTAATTGAACTTGCATCCTTGTCCATAGCTATTTTAGGATTTTTCATCGAGCGATAACCTCAAATACAAGTAACATGATATGATTACAGTTTGTAGTGATACACTCTCGTAATCATATGTAGAGTTTGAGCATTTTCCGAATTGTTATGTGCAATGTATGACAATTTCATTGATTGACCTATTTCTGAAACTTAATGCTCCAAGGAATTGAACTTAATTAGCGCAAGGCGTTAGGTTATTCTTTAGGTAGAATTCACATACGCAGCTCTAATGTGTGTGTTGATGAACTTAGGAAATTAATGGAATATCTTTCTCTCTTGATACTCTAGGCTTTTGATTATAAAGAGATTAAATTGTAATTCTAATCATGTATGCAAGCACATGTTTAAGATTGAAGATGAACTCCTTGACCAATATATTTCTCTCATTGATTATTTCTCCAATTTACTTTGGTTTTGATTTACTTTTATTTGCTTGCATAAAAATCAGAAATCCCCTCAATTGGTTACTTAGAAATTGAATACATAATAACTACAATTTCCTCTCTGTGGAAACGAACTCTTTCTTATCATATACTTTAGGAAAGTGAAATTATTTTTGACGCATACGATAGCAATCAAATTTTGGCGCCGCTGCCGGGGAGGCATACGACTAGTTATTAAGTTTTTAGTTTCTTATTTTTGTTTTTGCTTATATCTTTGCTTTTGTTTCCTGTCTCTTGTTCTCACTTGTTTTCGAGAATTTTTTTTTAGATACTAATCCCTGGATCCCAAAAATTTGAACTATCCAAGGTACGGGATAACTACTCGTGAAGGAACGATCCTCCAAGCAAGACTAGATGAGACGGAAGAACAAGAGTTGGAAGTAGAAGAAGAGACTGTCCAGCAAGAAGAAGAAGTTCTAGAACAAGAGGTTCCGATTGAACAAGAACCACCTTTTGAACAAGAAGAAGAAGCAATGTGTGATCATACACTCAAATAGTTGGCTTCTCACAAGTTGGATACACAACAATGGTGTATTCAAACAAACTCAACCTTCGAGATCAAGCCGGGGTTGATTAGAGAGTTACCAAAGTTTCATGGCATGGTGAATCAAGACCCAAATAAACATCTTATGTACTTCCATACTATAATCATAGCCATGCTTCCATCGGAAACTAATGTGGATGGATCTATGTTGAAAGCTTTCCCGTTCTCTTTGGCGGGCAATGCCAAGGAATGGTTGTATTACTTGCCTTCCGGAAGTGTCACAACATGGAATGGGTTGAAGAAACTCTTTCTCGAGAGATATTTTCCTGCATCAAAGGCTACTCAAATTCGCAAGGAAATTTGTGGGATAAAGCAAAATGTGGGAGAGTCGTTGTATGAATGTTGGGAGCGATACAAGAGATTGGTGGCGAGATGTCCACACCATCAATTCAGTGATGCTATGATAATCCAATACTTCTACGAAGGTCTCCAAACAAGTGATAGATATCTTCTTGACGCCGCGGGTGGTGGTGCACTAGTGAACAAGACGGTGGCCCAAGCTATTGAGTTGATTGAAAGCATGGCTGCGAACTCGCAACAATTCTATACAAGAGGTGAACCAATGGCTAGGCAAGTGCATGAAGTTAATGATTCATCATCACACCTTGATCAAAGGATGGGTAGCATGGAGAAGATGATGCAAAGGATGGCTGCGGTTATTTTACCTTCACATGATGAAGAGTTGGAGCAAGCTAGTGCGGTCTTTCCAAATCAGCAAAGACGGTATGATCCCTACTCCAACACTTACAATCTGGGATGGAGAGATCATCCCAATTTTATGTATGCCAACAAGCAAGGAGCGGTTCAATAACCTAATTTCAACCATCCGAGTGGATTCCAACAACAACAACAACAATTTCAGCAATCGCAACAACAACAAAGTCAAGATTCCGGTCTTGATGAAAAGTTTTAAGCGATGATGCAAGGCATTTCTACTATGTTTCAACAAAGTCAAAAAGAAACCATGAGTGCAATCAAGGATTTACAGAAACAAATGGGTTCCATGGCTACTGAGTTGAACCAAGTAAAGGCACAAATTGGTGGGAAACTACCTTCTCAACCTATTAACCCTAAGGGGGATGTCAATGCTATTACGTTGAGGAGCGGTACACAACTTGTGCACCCCAAAGTTACTGATTCGGGCAAGGTGGAACCACCAAAGGAACCTGTTTTGGAGGAGAAGAATGGGGATTCTCCCCAAACTTCTGAGGTACCTATTTCTAACTCTAAAACTCCGGTTTCTACTTATGTTCCTCCTTTACCTTTCTCTCGCAGATTTGCAAATTACAAGAAGGAGGAACTAGAAAAAGAGATTTTAGACATTCTCAAAAAGATTCATGTGAACGTACCACTCATATATGCAATCAAGAAAGTTCCAAAGTATGCAAAGGTGTTGAAGGACTTGTGTACCAATGAACAAAGGCTCCAAGGTAATGAAGTGCTAAGTGTGGGGAAGGATGCTTCGTTGATATTACAACACAAACTCCCATTGAAATGCAAGGATCCCGGTAGCTTTGACATTCCCGTCAAGATTGGTAACACCATATTTAACAAAGCAATGTTGGACTTAGGTACTTCTGTTAATGTTATGCCTGCATCTATGTATAATTCACTTGATTTAGGTCCTCTCAAAAAGTCTGGAATTGTGTTGCAATTAGCCGATCGTTCTAATGTCTACCCAATGGGTATTATTATGGATGTTCTTGTGCAAGTTAATCAATTAGTATTTCCAGCTGACTTTTGTGTCTTAGAGATGGATGAAGGTTCACCGGATTCGTCTCTTCCATTTCTACTTGGGCATCCCTTCATGAAAACGGCGAAAACCATTATTGATGTGGACAAGGGAACGCTGACTATGGAGTTTGGTGGAGAAATAATACGTTTCAACATTTTCGAGACCATGAGATATCCTAGTGATGTCCACTCTTGTTTTTCCATTGATGTGATGGACACATTGGCGCAAAAATGTTTGAGTTGAATGGTGTTGATACTTTGGAACCCGTGCTCACTACACCTATTGATGATGGTTTGGAGTATGGTAATGAGATTAAAGAAACCATTGCTTCTCTTGACTCATTACCGGAAAAATCTGCACTTAAGAATATTTCATATGCTTCTTTACCTTGCAATGATGAAAAGCTTGTGCCTTATATTGTTAAATCTCCAAAGTTGGAATTGAAACCTCTTCCAAGTCACTTAAAGTACTTGTACTTGGGTGGTAAGGAAGACTTACCTGTGATTGTTTCTAACGAGCTTAGTGAATTACAGGAGCAAAAACTTCTAAGGTTGCTAAGGAAGTATAAGACGTCCATAGGATGGATAATCGCCGATATCAAGGTTTTAAGCCCTGCCGTTTGCATGCACAAGATCCGTCTGGAAGACGATGCAAAGACTACAAGGGAAGCGCAACGTCGTTTGAACCCTCCCATGATGGAAGTTGTGAAAAAGGAGATACTCAAGCTTTTGGACGTGGGTGTTATCTACCCCATATCCGATAGCAAGTGGGTAAGCCCGGTACAAGTAGTGCCAAAGAAATCAGGTGTGACGGTGGTCGAGAACGATAAAAATGAAGTTGTCCCAACTCGTGTGCAAACCGGTTGTAGGGTTTGTATTGATTACAGAAAATTGAATCTCACCACTAGAAAATATGACTTTCCTTTACCATTTATTGATCAAATGCTTGAACGTTTAGCTGGACACTATTACTATTGTTTCCTTGATGGCTATTCAAGTTACAATCAGATTGTGATAGCGCCGGAGGATCAAGAGAAAACCACTTTCACTTGTCCATTCGGTACTTTTACTTATAGAAGGATGCCTTTTGGCTTATGCAATGCTCCATCTACCTTCAAAAGGTGTATGGTAAGTATTTTTTCAGAATATGTTGAAAACATAATCGAAGTGTTTATGGATGACTTTAGTGTCTTTGGTGATTCATTTGACCTTTGCTTGAACAATTTGTCACTAATCCTTGAACGATGTGTTAAAACAAATCTTGTGCTGAATTGGGAGAAGTGCCATTTCATGGTAACTCATGGCATAGTTTTAGGCCATATAATATCTTCTAAAGGCTTAGAAGTTGATAAATCTAAGATAGACCTTATTCGTGCTTTAACCCCTCCTACTACGGTGGGGGAGATACGTTCTTTTCTTGGTCATGCAGGCTTTTATCGAAGAGTCATCAAGGACTTTTCCAAGATAGCATCACCACTTTGCAACTTATTGCAAAAAGATGTGATTTTTAACTTTTATGAGAAGTGTGTGGTGGCATTCAATCGTTTGAAAGAACTTTTGATATCAGCCCATATCATTAAACCACCAGACTGGAGCAAGCTTTTTGAGCTTATGTGTGATGCTAGTGATTATGCGGTTGGTGCAGTGCTTGGGCAGCGTGTGGGGAAGATACCTCATGCCATTTATTATGCTTCTAGGACACTCAATGAAGCCCAACAAAACTACACAACCACTGAAAAAGAGCTGTTAGCCATTGTTTTTGCTTTGGAAAAGTTTCGCTCTTATCTAATTAGTACAAAAGTAGTTGTCTTTTCTGATCATGCAGCACTTAGGTACTTGTTTACAAAGAAAGAGGCGAAACCGAGGCTCATACGATGGATTTCACTCTTGCAAGAATTTGATATAGAGATCAAAGACAAGAAATAAATTGAGAGCGCCGTTGCGGATCACTTGAGCCGTCTTGTTGTGGACAAGGAAGCTATCCCATTGCGTGAAAGTTTCCCGGATGAGCAACTATTCTCAATTGCCTTTGGAGAACCATGGTACGCTGATATTGTTAATTACTTAGTGTCTAAACAAATCCCAAAGAACTTGTCTCGTGCAGAGAGGGACAAACTTAAGAAGTTAGGAAACCAATACATATGGGATGATCCATACTTATGGAAACATTGTAGTGACCAAGTAATACAAAGGTGCATTCCCGAATCTGAATTTAACTATATCTTGTCTTTTTGCCACTCATATGCTTGTGGAGGACACTTTGGGAGCAAGAGAACCGCTCTCAATGTACTAGAATGTGGTTTCTTTTGGCAAACTTTGTTTAAGGATGCACATGAATTTTGTACCATATGTGATAGGTACCAAAAAACAGGCAATCTAGGTGCCCGAAATCAAATGCCACAAACTATTATCCAATTTGTTGAGGTTTTTGATGTACGGGGAATTGATTTTATAGGCCCTTTTGTCAATTCTAGTGTGAATTATTATATCTTGCTTGTTGTGGATTATGTCTCGAAATGGGTGGAAGCTAAGGCCACCCCAACTAATGATTCTAAAGTGGTTTCAGATTTTGTGCAAGCTAATATTTTTGCAAGGTTTGGAATTCCAAGAGCCATAATTAGCGATGGGGGTTCACACTTCAAAAATAGGTTCTTACAAAGCTTGTTAATAAGTACAATGTGTCGTATAGGATTGCAACACCATATCATCCCCAATCAAATGGACAATCCGAGGTTTCCGACCGAGAGGTGAAATCCATTGTAGAGAAAACGGTGAATCCAACAAGGAAGGATTGGAGTTCGCGACTCAATGATGCTTTGTGGGCGTATAGAACCGCATACAAGACACCTATTGGGATGTCTCCCTTTAGGCTTGTGTATGGTAAACCTTGTCACTTACCTGTAGAAATTGAGCATAAGGCATTTTTGGCTATTAAGCAATGCAATATGGAGTGGGATAGTGATGGAAAGCAAAGGAAGTTGTAACTTCAAGAGCTAGAAGAGATTTGTAATGCTGCATTTGAAAGATCAAGAATTTACAAGGAAAAGACGAAAGCATTTCATGATAGAATGATCACAAAGAAACAATTTTGCATTGGGCAGAAAATGCTTTTGTTTAATTCTCGCTTGCAATTATTTCCGGGTAAATTAAGGTCACGTTGTATTGGACCTTTTATTGTGACTAATGTGTTTTCTCATGGTGCAGTGGAAATTTGTAGTTTAGCTACAGGAAATGAACTTAAAGTAAATGGACACCGGTTGAAACCATATTATGAGAACTTCTCCTCGGAAGTCGTGTAAGGGGTTAACCTTGTGGAAGTACTCCCTCTGGAGGAGCCTTAGCATGCAAGGAGATAGTCGGGCTGATGACTTTAAACCAAGCGCTGCATGGGAGGCCACCCATTGGTTTTGTATCTCTTATCTTTTTATCTCTTGTCTTATGTTTATTCTTGTTTTTATTTTATCTTATTTTCTGATTTCTTGTCACATTATCATGTAGTATTTCCCACCTTGACTTTCTTTGGACGATTCAATTTACATTGAGGACAATGTAAAGTTTAAGTGTGGGGGAGTGGTTAAGCATTTGCATTGTAATTTTTTCATAAATTTTCAACTTTTATGTGAATTAGTGCATGAAAAACTCCAACGTGTAGTTAGTTTAGAGTCACATAGTATACATGTCGGTAAGATTATATCGAAATTCTCACAAGAGTGACTGAACTTAAAGATGACAGAGAACGTAGTCGGGTTTCTTACTTGTATGAGATTAAAGTTGGATTTAATCATGCAGTGGCAAATGAGATGCAGACTGAATTTGATAGTAGAATTGTGATCCCCTATAGTGGAGACTACCTATTGTTACATTATGTGAGGCACCGACCTTCAATTCTTTGTACGTGTCTAAATATGTGCTTTTAGAGTGTGTGTCACCGTACGTAAATTCCGGGTAGAATGGTGAGCTACCCAATCTCCAACCAATAGAAGCACTACTTTGATCTCTTGAGTGTTATCTTATCAATCATGATGATGACATCGAATTGCTAACTTACATACCACTTGTAATCTTATTCGCAGTTAGCACCATCCACTTTATCTCTCTCTACACCAACAGGTCCATAGAAACACCATCATCATCAACAAGAGGAGCATCACAAATTCGAAGGAAAGTTGAAGACGTTCAAGGTTTACAAGTAACAGTATAGAAATGAGTAGATTTCAGATTCAAGTAAAGCAACAAGACAAGGAGCAGAATTTTTACAAGTTGAAGACTTATGTACAAGAGTGAAGATTATCAAGGATGAGAGTTCGAGAAGTTTATGAAATCAAGACATACAAGTTGTGAAGTACTCACACCATGGCCTTTGTATGTGCATTTTTATTTTATCTTTATTTGTATTTCATTTTCTCTTGTCTTAAAAAAAAAAAAAAAAAAAAAAAAAAAAAAAAACAAGAGAAAATTTTGTTAGGTTCATTATTAGTTTTATTATTTTGTTTTGTTTTTATTTTGTATTTGTCTTGTCTCAAAAAAAAAAAAAAGAACAAAGAAACGACAAGAAAAATTCATTATATCATATTTTGGTTTGTTTTTAGTTGTGTTCTTTCAATAAATCCAATGGAAAGAAGAAATATCCATAATGAAGTTTCAAACAACAAGGAATTAAAGGAAAGAATCACATTGTCAAGATTCTACGAAGTTCAAGAGTTATCATCACGAGTTGAAGACCGAAGACCGAAGATTGTAGGATCAGAATATCGCAACACCAGTATCCTTGCGAAATCGTTAAAAAAGCACACTGCGAAGATATCGCAGATTGGTAGTAAAAATGATGCAACGGATGACGACAACCTGAACACGAGAAAGATGTGAAGACCTAGCGAGATTTAGGAGTGTTGCGAGATTCAACATTCATACACTAGAGAGAGTGTCGCAAGCTAGATCCGAAAATAAAGGACAGTTTAGCTGTCATCCACTATGTAATGTCCTATATAAAGAGCCGAATAGGCTTAAGGAAGGGGCAGATCTTTTTAGAGTAAAGGGAAAGTTTTGAGGAGAGAGAAAGTCGAGAGCGATAGTTGTATTCTTGATTTCATTTACCCTTTGTAAAATTCTTAAACTCAATTAATAAAAAGTGTGATTGTTGATCTTAAAGATGTGTTGAATGTTATGAATTCTTGTGAGGGATGTATTATAGGATTTCATGCAATCACATAATGGCGCTAGAAACAGGGGCTGAAGATTGATATTGTGATTTGAAAGAATTTGGAGCAATAGGAAAGGAATTTCATATAATTTTCAACAACTTGTCAAGATTGAAAAATGGATAGAAGAAGACATGCATCAAAACAACCAACAACTGTTAGAAGGAGTAGGAGACTTGCTGGAAAAGGGAGAGATCGAATGGAGGAATCTTCAAGAATGAACACAAGAAACGATGGAGAAAATCAAGTTCAACCGCCAATTCAACGTACACCAATACAAAATAGAACTGTGGATTATGATAGGGTGAGTGTACATACTTGGCGATCAGATTCTGTGGATGAAATGGGAGAAGAGCAACAATGCAATAGAACAGAGAGAAGAAGAAACGCTGCGAAGCCAATGCATGTTGAAGATAAGAAGCGGCGAACATTTCGCAACAGATAAGAAAATAACAGAAAAATTCAAAAATGCAGAGGCAGAAAGTAGCAGAAGTAAGAGACTTAAAGAATGAATGTACTTATTGACTGCCAAAATAAAATTGGGAGGAGAAAGAAAAATGTATGGTTGATTAGTTGCAAAAAAAAAAAAATTTATGAATAACAAAGATGAGATTGCGAAAGAGCTGATATGCAGAAGAAGAAAATATATTTTATGAATGATAAAGATGAGGTTGCGAAATTACAAAAGAGCTTATATGAAGAAGAATCAACAAAATAATCAGACAGAGGCGAACCTACTATGGCGTACACCCTAGTTCGCGAAATCAAAATTTCGCAAGAGGCAAATGTAAGACCTAAAGTGCGTCATAGAAGGGGGTACCTATTGCATGGCTCATCGAAAAGGTTACACCGCCCCTGGAACCTGAGTCATGGAGATTTGGGGTCAATAAAGCCCATCCAGGAGAGATACCTTGGATTTCCAACCTAAGCTAATGACTTAGGTTGGACGACTGAGGGTCTCTTCTAAGGAGCGCAGCATCTGATCAAGGCGCCGAGGTACACGGTTGAGCCAAGAGTGCCCGAGGCGTCTGGAACTACCCTGGCCATTCTTGGAAAGTCTTGACGTATGCTGCACTCGGCCCGAAGAAAACCCCACTTAGGGTGCAGTCTCGTAACCATAAGCCCTATAGGAAAAAGGGATAAGAGGCTGCAAAAACAACTGGTTGTTGTTAAGACCGGATGGGAGGAGCCAACCTTGTATGGTAGAGGTACGCCTCCTTGAAGGGGCAACCAGGGGGAAGATAAGGGAGGAACTCTCCATTAGGGAGCTGATAAGTGTCTTAAGACGCAAATGTCATGAGGCTTTATTTTCGCAAGAAAATTTAGGCTTGTCATATTTGTGCGACAATCCTGAAGAGGCAATAATACAAAAGAGAAAGATAAGACGAGATTAATGGGTCAATACATGAAAGTCTAAAGACCTCCTGCGATTTCTTCGCAAGAAGGCAATGTCATGGGGCTTTATGTTCGCAAGAATATTTAGACCTGTCATATTGTCTCATGAAAAACATCCTACAGAGGCAACAATACTAGAGAAATGATAAGACAAGATCAATGGGTTTTTGCATGCAAGTGTAAAGACGTCCTGCGATTTTGTCGCAATGACAAGAGGTGGCACAATAAGACCTTTAACTAGGAAGGCAAAATAAGACCACATAAGAGAAAAAGAAAAATAAAATCTTGAAAGCAACCAAGAAATACCTACTTGCGAAAATTCAATAGAAACAGCTGCGAGACTGAGGCATGTCGTTATTTCAAAGTAACTTGCTTAATCTTTCATTTTAATGCAAATAACAGAGGCAAGTATGGGGATGTATAGAATAAGAACATGTTATTTGTCTTCATATGATAGATTTACGCACTCATAAAATGAAAGGTTGATAATATATTGATCAATTATATTGCAAAAAAGAATTGTTTTTAAAATATGTGCAGAAAGGAACAAAAGATAGAACTTACACTTGAAGATTCAAGAAGTTTGCAGCAAAATATTACAAATATTGGAGATTAAAAGAATGAATGTACAGATATTACAAAAAGAGAAAGAAGGAAACAAAATTATTCTTGTGTGACTCCTCTTCTTCATCGTCTTCATCGAATACTTCTTCTTCCTCGTTGTTTATAGGTGAAAACTATTCCTGCCGGATTTGGTAATTTGGGGTGTGTGGATGAGGAATGAATCTAAACCCTAAACAAATGCATGCACATGGGTGAGTGCTTGTAGATTCGGAAATCAATCTGTGCAAGTCCGGCCTAAACCAAGAAATGGTCGTTCCAGACTTGTTTCGGTCACAAAGTGAAGGAGATGGGGTTGATCTTAGGGAGGGAAGCGAAGAAGGTGTTGAGATTGTGAAGGTGTTAGCTTGCTTATGACTTGTAACAAAAAGGTGAGCAGGCTTACGATTGATGCAAGCAGGCTCTGGGTGTTTGAATACGTTTTGTATTAACACTTGTTTTCTGTCTCGTCTCGACTTGTGTTGTTTCTCTCTTCTGTCTTTGAAATAGGGCGGAGAACCTATTTATACAAGTCATTGAGCCTTATTCACGTCTCTCGTGGGAAGTGGAGGAAGTGGAGTGATGGAGTAGTGGAGTTGTGCGTCGGTGCCACACGACCAGTCTTGCCCACTTCTCCTGTTCATCTCTTACCGTCCATGACTTCCTAACACGTTCTTGTGATGGCGCGTTGCACGCCGCACGCCGTAAACCGCCAACCAATACCCTAGTATGTATCCCCCGCTTGTGACATGATTAATGTCCGGAACGTGTGGATCGTGGATCCACGATAGGTAGCATGTAATGCTAATTTGAATAATCTGCGTTATTCGGGAAGTTGATACTTGTGAAGTATCGTGTGTATTTTATGCAGTCTTTGCATCATGGTGTGGTAAAGTGATGGGTAATGATGCCTCACTTTGACCAACTAACTCCCGACCAGGTTGTATAACCAAGTCGGTGAAGTTGGACTCGATGAGATGATCTTTGAGACACTCATCTGCGACCGTTAATGAAATTAGGGTTTTGAAGAGGTGCGCAGGCATCACTCTTCAGCTTGGTCGAAACCAAGCATGGGATACAACTTTGGCCAGGCCGACCATACATGCGTGTAGACGGCATGATGGTGTAGGCGCCTATACCCCATTACCTCTCGAAAGTATGATCAGGGTCACTCAATTCATCCGGTGAAGTTGAGTGGTCGAGATCGATTTGTGACAGAAAACTAGTGCCGCAAGAGCCGCACGTCACGCCCACTTCAGGCACACGTTCCAAGATGACCAATCTTGGTCGGTCTTGGCCGATTGGCCTGGTGTGAAGGTGGTAGGCTGGTGTTTACGCCTATACCTGAATATCCCATAAAAACGTGATCTGAGCCATCCAAATCGTCCGACGAAGTTGAGCGGTCGAGATCAGTTTGTGGTTTTGGGAGGTGTGACCACGCTAGTTTGGGCGTGCATTTTGGATTAACCAGGCATGATATGCCTTGGCCGATCGGGTGAGGGAATATATGGGTCCACGGTGGTCATGCTGGTATGACCGGACCTCGCTAATCTAATCTTGGACCCTCCATTCGTGCCGGAGAAGATGGACGCTCGTGATGCTCAAAACCCTAATTCGGATTTCAAAGCCGTGCGTCACCCCTTTTTTGGGCGCACGAATTTGTTACGACCAATCATGGTTGGTCTTGACCGCTTGGTCAAGTGGTCAAGTGTGTGGCGGGCCCTCGGTGATTGTGTTGACATGCTCTGGGCCCTTTGAGTTTACATCTACACCTGCGAAGATGGATGGTTGAGACTGTTTTGCGACACATGTAATATGCCGCAAACCCTAATTTAGGGTTTTCCGTCCATACTGCTTGGTATGAACGTTTTTTGGCAAGCTAGGCCAATGGCCGACCATGCGGGGTCGGCAGGGGGTATTCCATACCTGCTTGGGGGTGATGGAATTGATCTGGGTCATCCAATCATGCTTGTGGAGTTGGATGACTGCGATCATATCCGGACCGATGCTCAATCGGTAAACATACCAAAAGGGGCTCAATCGGGCTAGTATAACACACCGAGAGGGGCTCAATCGGGCTAGTATAACACACCGAGAGTCACCGCACGGGGTATTTCGTACATGGTTTCATTATAATGCTTGGAGGTTCGTGTTGCTCTGTAAGAGTAACACTCGATCGTCATGCCGCACCGATAATGAGTACAGAAATACAAGGCTGATTGCGCATTAATTAATAATGCTAGAAATTCACAGGGGTATATGGGATTGTTGCTACATGCTCCAACCTGGATGAATTTCGTGTATTCATAGAATGGGATTGTTGCCACATGCTCCATTCTTGGTGAATTAAGTGAGGGAGTATCCAACACTTATTAATGGCTTTATCTTTTACAAGATGTCGGCGCATAATTTTCTCGGTTTTTACAATTTTAACCTTAAATGAAAATCCACCATCAACATTAAGTCCCCCGCCTAGCACATAATGGTTACACTATTGTGGGGTAGGCATGAGATGGTGACAAATTTTGTACATTGAAATGACCAAGCTAAGGTGAATGTATATTTACTCTGGATAAGCCGACATCGTCAAAGCGTTGCCCGGAACTGGGTTGGTCCCGATCGAAGTTGTGAAGGAAGTAGGACTTGATCTCGTGAGTCGCTTTGGTTCCCCTTGTGTATATCCGAGCTTAGTCCCTTCCTTGGGTTAGGTGTACTCCCACACGCCTTTCCTCGTATGTATCTCGATAACCATCGTTGATTGTTATCCCGAATTGGTAGCCTTTATAGGTGGTAAGTAAAGACTTCTTTTCTCCTGGGATTCTTTCGACTTGCGAGATTATAAAGAAACATCTCACGCAGTCATTTATTCTATATCTCTGTACGCTCCGCACTTATTTGATCTCCGATTAACGATCGATTGATTGATTGATGATTTTTCTTTTGTGCTCATAACCTCTTCTCCTTTGCGCTTTATCATGGAAGCGGTGGATCGATCATTCTCGCTTCTCCGTAAAGAAGCTCAAGTTGACAAGCCCGAAACCCATGCGCATGAAGAAGTAATGGCTAAGATTGATCTTATACTTATTGAAGTCGGTCGTGCTATACAGGGATGTCTATCCCGCACCTCGTGTATTGCCAGGGGACGCATCTGTGCGCTTTCAGCTGCGATTGACATGGAGGAGCGGTGGAGGCGCGAGGAACCGTTGCAAGTACTGGTAAGCGCAAGGGCGAGTGATATGCAAACATGGTTGAAGAGGCGAGAGTTGAGCATAAACATCCTCTCGATCAAGATAAGTGTGATTACCCGATCCAGACGGCGTGATAATTCTTGACTCCAACACGCAGGAACCCGAACATCCGAAAGCAATTGGTACGACTCCTAATGTTGATGCGCTCTTTAATGCTCCCGCCGATGATGTTGGGATGGAGTGTCTTCGCGGAGATGCCTCGATGCGTGGTTGAGGTAGATTCGAAGGGAGGAGCATCAACAGTGATGGCGCCGGCGTAACCTCGACAAGGTGCAGGCGATGTCGATCCTCTTGACGACTAAAACCTCTTTTCTTTTTTTTTTTTTTTTTTTTCCAAGTATATTCCGTACATTTGAACATCTTCCTTGTATTCAGTGGCAGCTGAGTTCAAGGTTTTCTTCTATTTGATTGTTTGAATAAAGGTTTTTTTTTTATAACCTTTTGTCAAGACTGCAATTGAACTTTCTCAGGCGCAAGGGTGCGCCTTTACACATAACTCTTTGTGATAAAAGAAATAATGCCATAATGAAATATCCACGGACCTGTGTTCCTGATGCAAGATCTTCCTGTCTTTGCTGGGGCAGATGGCTCATATCGTTTTCCTTTTGTGCACACGTTCTGTTTCCTTCTTCTCATGAGATGTTTGCCTAAGGTTTCCTTCTTTGCTCTAATGGGTTGATTTAGGATGACTCAGGACCTTTTGTTTTTAGGGGTAGAGAGGTTCTCAGGTGGAAATAATGCTTCAATTAAATTGAAAGTTGAAAATTGAAAGTCCTAACTATGAATGCAAGTATTGCAATCATTTTCTGGGGAATTACAAGTATGACATGAAATTGTAAAAGGAAACACGCTGGAAAAAATAGAACAGCGTTTTAAAGGGTGGAGGACGCTGGAAAGTGGTAGCACAGCGTCTTAAGTTCGGTAGGGTTTGAGCCATTGTGAGTGAATTGTTACGCCTTCTAGTTTATCAGGGTTGATGAGCTTGCGAACCGCCTAGGATAACATCTGCTACCAGGCGGTTCCTCTTCTCTTTCGATGGGTGAGTCAGGTGGAGTGATCATTTTCACCGTCATGCTCCCAACCTTGAATGTAGTCGTCTTCGTCACCAGGTCTCCAATTCCAAATGGGTTTGGGCGTGCAGATACTTGGACCTTGGCCTTATCGTCTTTGACCAAGACAGCCTCTCCGCTCTTGATAAAACGTTTGAATGGGCCGGCTTCCCATTCACATTTCCTAGACGGGGTTGGTTTGTTGGTTAGAGCCAGTCCCCAGGACTTGTCAGAATGAGGGGCGCTAGGTTGCAAAGAGAGTTGCGCGATGAGACTTACTTGAGATCGGAACCTTTCAATGTATGCTGACAGCCTCTCTCCGGGAAGTCGTGTCACGTTGGCAAGTTGCTGGTGCGGTACTAGACATCCATCAGGTCCAGAAGGCGTGTTGGAGATTCTTTCAGGTACCGAAACCGGTAGAGGACAGCTTTCTAGTATTGCTTTGTTTTCGTGCATCCAAGGGTGTCCCAGGATCATGTCGTAGTTGGGGTGATCTTTGACTATGTAGTACTTTGCTTGTGTTGAGGCATCACCCAATTTGACTTCCAGATCAATATATCTATATGCATCTCTGAGCTCTCCTTCTGAATCTTTAACCACAATTGGGTGACGAGTAGCTTCCTGCTTTGAAATCTTTGCCGCTCTCAAGGTCTTGACAGTAATGATGTTAAATTCGGAAGCCGTATCAATCAACGCGCTATCGAACTCAGTATCTCTCAAACGATTGACAGTTAGGAGTCCCCAGTTTCCTTTGCTCGCGTCCTTCAGAAAGACTGGGTTCTTGACCGCTTCGGATACAAACGCCCGCCTCGACACAACGTGGTTGAGGGTCAAATATGTCTTGACGCTGCCCTTTGAGAAGTACAAGATTTCACACAAGTGCTCCATCATAGATTGTACAGCCTTGCGAATAAAATCCCCTTTAAATCATGCAGTTCCTCATAGGGAGAGGGTCTCTACGAACACCTTCGTTTCCAAGTTGGAGTTCCCCTGTCTCTATCTTTTCCCGAATATTTGTTTCAACTCGTTACAATCTTTGGTTGGATGATGTACGAATCTGTGGTAGCAACAAAGATTTGGGATCTGCCATGTCTTTCTCAGTTGGAGGACGCCTGATAGGAGGCAGCTTGACGGCATCGTCTTGGATCCATGCTTCCAAGAGTTCTATCACTTCATTCATGGGGAAAGGAAAACCTGTATCTTTGGTGTCTTGTGCAGGAGCTTTGTCCGCTCCTTTCCGAGACGAAGTCTTGTGTGCCGGGGATGTCCGCTTGGTTTGTTGTTCCGTCACTGGAGCTTTCCTTTTCTCTCCTCCGCCCACTACACTCACAGAAGGACCAGTGTTGTATTGCTTGTTCGTGAGGCGCGTGCTCCCTCAACTTTCACGTGAATCTTCACTTCGAACGACTGGTTCTTTCTAGCAACGCCGGTGCAGCTTGTTGTTGAACGCTTGCGCCTTCATGGAGTTCAGAGAACGTTTGAAAGCCCAGATTCTCTAACAGAGCGCGGTATATGGGTATCATCCCGTTGATGCACAACTCCACCAATTGTCGTTTGGTGACGTTCGGGTCGTGACAATCCAGCGCTTGGGTTCTGAACCTTTTGACGAAGTCGTTAGGATGCTCGTTGTTCCGCTGAAGAATTCTTCCTAGATCTAAAAAGGTGATTTGTTCAGACACGAAGAAATACTTTCTTTAGAAAGCACTGACCATCTCGCTCCAATTGGATATGCTGTTAGGCGCGATGTTGTTGTACTGTGTACGCCCTCCCGTAAGTGATTTCGAGAATTCTTTCAGGCGCAGTAACATGATTGTATTCATGTTCCCCAAGGATTCCAAGAATCGAGAGACGTGTTCACGAGCATTACCAAAGCACTGGCCGTAGAGGGAGAACTGGGAGAGGTGTAACCTCTGGAAGAGGAATTCGTTGTACATCTTGAAGGTACGGTGGCCGATGTTGGTGTACATCCGTTCGGTCCCCTTTTTCCTCGATTTTGGAGAAGTCGTTCCAGATCCTCACGTGTAATGAAGTTGGAAGGTTGGTCCCTCTCCCTTTGGCACTCAGGAGCAACACGAGTTTCTTCATTCGTGTGGGTCCGATTGGAAACGCCGCTCCGGTGTATTGAATGCATCTCTTGTCGACTCCAAGGGTTGTCGTGAATCTTGCGGCAATCGTTCGGTCAAAGTTTTAAGGAAAGTGAGTACCTCTTTCTGAGTTGCGGCCATATCTGTTTGAGTCTTAGCAAGAACTTCCTGTTTCTCCATCAAGTCTGCAATGGTAATAGACGGTGTCCCTCCTCTTGTTCCTCCGGCTCCTCGTCCTGATGAAGGAGTGAAAGTTATTTCTCCGGTGACTACCGGAGGTGTTACACTTGAGGTGATGCCGGGATTTTCGGCTGCTCTGGCTCTGGTGATGGGAGGCGTTACACTTACTGGAACATTTCCTACTACGCTGGTGCCGATGGTAGAAGTGACGGCTCCACGAGATGTATTGACCACGGTAGCTCCACCGATGTGTACTTCGACACCAGATTGTTATCCACACCACCCATCGAATTGATTGCCGACCTGCACCTTAATTCCACCATATTGAAATGAATTGTTGATTGAATTGATTCTAAGATCTACCCTTTTTGAAATTGATGAAATTGAATCGAATTTGAAGAAATTGACCTTACAACCGAGAGATTAACCTCCCACCGTGGTCGCCAATTGTTTATGGGTGAAAACTATTCCTGCCGGATTTGGTAATTTGGGGTGTGTGGATGAGGAATGAATCTAAATCCTAAACAAATGCACTGCGCGGTGAGTGCTTGTAGATTCGGAAATCAATCTGTGCAAGTCCGGCCTAAACCAAGAAATGGCCGTTCCAGACTTGTTTTGGTCACAAAGTGAAGGAGATGGGGTTGATCTTAGGGAGGGAAGCGAAGAAGGTGTTGAGATTGTGAAGGTGTTGGCTTGCTTATGACTTGTAACAGAAAGGTGAGCAGGCTTACAATTGATGCAAGCTGGCTCTGGGTGTTTGAATACGTTTTGTATTAACACTTGTTTTCTGTCTCGTCTCGACTTGTGTTGTTTCTCTCTTTTGTATTTGAAATAGGGCGGAGAACCTATTTATACAAGTCATTGAGCCTTATTCACGTCTCTCGTGGGAAGTGGAGGAAGTGGAGTGATGGAGTAGTGGAGTTGTGCGTCGGTGCCACACGACCAGTCTTGCCCACTTCTCCTGTTCATCTCTAACCGTCCATGACTTCCTAACACGTTCTTGTGATGGCGCGTTGCACGCCGCACGCCGTAAACCGCCAGACCAATACCCCGTATGTATCCCCCGCCTGTGACATGATTGATGTCCGGAACGTGTGGATCGTGGATCCACGATAGGTAGCATGTAATGCTAATTTGAATAACCGCGTTATTCGTAAGTTGATACTGTGAAGTATCGTGTGTATTTTATGCAGTCCGCATCATGGTGTGGTAAAGTGATGGGTAATGACGCCTCACCGACCAACTAACTCCCGACCAGGGTTGTATAACCAAGTCGGTGAAGTTGGACGGATGAGATGATCTTTGAGACACTCATCTCGCGACCGTTAATGAAATTAGGTTTTGAAGAGGTGCGCAGTATCACTCTTCAGCTTGGTCGAAACCAAGCATGGGATACAACTTTGGCCAGGCCGACCATACATGCGTGTAGACGGCATGATGGTGTAGGCGCCTATACCCCATTACCTCTCGAAAGTATGATCTGGGTCACTCAATTCATCCGGTGAAGTTGAGTGGTCGAGATCGATTTGTGACAGAAAACCAGTGCCGCAAGAGCCACACGTCACGCCCACTTCAGGCACACGTTCCAAGACGACCAATCTTGGTCGGTCTTGGCCGATTGGCCTGGTGTGAAGGTGGTAGGCTGGTGTTTACGCCTATACCCGAATATCCCATAAAAACGTGATCTGAGCCATCCAAATCGTCCGGCGAAGTTGAGCGGTCGAGATCAGTTTGTGGTTTTGGGAGGTGTGACCACGCTAGTTTGGGCGTGCGTTTTGGATTAACCAGGCATGATATGCCTTGGCCGATTGGGTGAGGGAATAGATGGGTCCACGGTGGTCATGCTGGTATGACCGGACCTGCTTAATCTAATCTTGGACCCTCCATTCGTGTCGAGAAGATGGACGCCGTGATGCTCAAAACCCTAATTCGGATTTCAAAGCCGTGCGTCACCCCTTGTTTGGGAGCACGAATTTGTTACGACCAAGCATGGTTGGTCTTGACCGGTTGGTCAAGTATGTAGGCGGGCCCTCGGTGATTGTGTTGACATGCTCTCGGGCCCTTTGAGTTTACATCTACACCTCCATCTATACCTGCGAAGATGGATTGTTGAGACTGTTTTGCGACACATGTAATATGCCGCAAACCCTAATTTAGGGTTTTCCGTCCATACCGCTTTGGTATGAACATTTTTTGGCAAGCTAGGCCAATGGCCAACCATGCGGGGTCGGGCAAAGTGGGTATTCCATACCGCTTGGGGTGATGGAATTGATCTGGGTCATCCAATCATGCTTGTGGAGTTGGATGATCGCGATCATATCCGGAATGATACTGATCGACTGGATGCTCAATCGGGCTAGTATAACACACCAAAAGGGGCTCAATCGGGCTAGTATAACACACCGAGAGGGGCTCAATCGGGCTAGTATAACACACCGAGAGTCAACTGTACGGGTATTTCGTACGTGGTTTCATTATAATGCTTGGAGGTTCATGTTGCTCGTAAGAGTAACACTCGATCGTCATGCCGCACCGATAATGAGTACAGGAAATACAAGGCTGATTGCGCATTAATTAATAATGCTAGAAATTCACAGGGTATAGGGGATTGTTTCTACATGCTCCAACCTGGATGAATTTCGTGTATTCATAGAATGGGATTGTTGCCACATGCTCCATTCTTGGTGAATTAAGTGAGGGAGTATCCAACACTTATTAATGGATTTATCTTTTACATGATGTCAGCGCATAATTTTCTGGTTTTTACAATTTTAACCTTAAATGAAAATCCACCCTCAACACTCGTCTCTATCAGATTCTTCTTCTTCACTAGCATCACTGTCAGAGATATCCAGAGGAGGCACATTCTTGGGGATTTCTTCTAGGAGGCAAGAATATGCAGAATGAGGGATATTGTTATCATCGCAGACCCTCTTAATAGTTTGATTGCGAAAAAGAATAGCATCATTCTTAAAATTCGCAACTGTAATCTTTAGTTGGCTCTTCAGTCTAGAATATTTATCATCTCGAGAAGAAAGATTCTTTGCGAGCTGCTCCTTCTCAGACTCAAGTTCTTCAATCCTTTTGAGAAATATCTCTTCAGCTCCTGCGAACATATGATAGTGAATTAGCAACTTGATGACAATTTTATGAAAGACAAACAGTCAAATAAAGAAGAACAATTAACAACCTTCTCTGTCAGAAATCATATCCCTAACCAAGGCCGTATGCTCAACTTGAAGACTAACGTTAACACCTAAATTATTTCTGGCGTCATCTAGAATTTTCGCAGCCCAAGCAAATTCATCGTCATTATTTATGAGAAGAAGGGAGCGAATTTGATTCTCTATTTCGCTAAGTATAGCATTTTTGTGGTTAGATTCATCTCGTTCAATTTGAACCTCAAGAAGAGTCTTTTGGAATTTCTCTAGTGCTTGAGCACCTTGTCTAGCGATGCGATCTTTATCATCTATGAGATCACTAATTTTGGTTCTTAAAGTACTAATTTTCTCTTTAGAATTAAGATAGAGACGCTTAAATTGGTTGGCTAAGCCCAAACTGGATCTATGATCAAATTCTAAGAGGCGAAATTTGGATTGGAGTTCATTTAGGGGAAGAGATTTAATCTTGTCATTTGAAAAACTATTCAAAGAATTGTTGAGGTGCTCAAGGAGGGTATTATTATCCACAGAGTCAGGGAATGAGTGAAGGAGAATGGCTTCATCAGAAAGGTTATAGACGTCTGCGAAAATAGTAAATCAGATGAGGGAAGATAATGAGAAAACAAAACGAAGGAAAAGAGAAAAGTCTCATACCATAAATTTGGTTGTTGGCACTTTGAAGACTAGATATTTTGTTTTTCTGAGTGGAAGAGTCGGCTTGTAATTGCTTAGTCTTCTCGCGAAGAGTAGCAGCTTCAGCTTCCAGTTCTTTATTTCTCTTGCGAAGTTGAAGATTCTTCTTTTAAAGAATACCACGCCTTTTCTCAAGATCATAGGCAACAACGAAGGAAGCTCTCCTTGTCTGTGAAGGAAAATGAAGAAATTATCAAGATATAACTTAAAATCAAAAGTATGAAGAACCAGGGGGAACGAAGACATACCAAGACACCAAACGAATTTAGAAAGGAGCATCGCATCCAGTAAAGGAGCATGAAGAGAATCATCGCCATCCAGTAAAGGAGCATCGCATATACTCGCAAGAGCTTTTCATGTACTGTAGAGACGATCATCCCCAATCCCTTGCATAGAGTCAGAGAAGATGCTAGACAATTGTGCCATAGAAGATTCAGATGGAAAATCTTCCCTTGCGAGAGGAATACCAACATCATCATTATCCTCATCATCAGAGCTTTCGCTGGACTGAAGATTTGAAGGAGAGGGAGAATGAATCTTTCGTTTCTTTGAAGGTGGGGCAGTGGATTTTCCCTTGCGAAGAGGACCTTTACCCTTACTTTTTAGTCTTCGCAACCTTAGAACTCTCTTCTTCAACAACCTCAACGCCAACCTTCGCACATGAATGAAGATAAGAAACAGAGGCAACAATATTGTTAAAAATAATAAAATAAAGTATTTCTTACTTCATCCGTGATCGAACGGAGCGCCGTTAGGGTACTTTCCTTAGCAGTTCTTTTGTAGCTTCTTCTTAGCTTGGTAATTTGAAAATTTCGCAAGATTAATAGGTATAAAAAGGAGTGAAAATTATAAACTGAGCGAAATTTAAGAAATATACCTCTTTCGCTTTCTCGGGACAATTAAATACCCAAGGTTGATAATTGGCGAGATTCGCAGGAAGCACATTTGAACCTGAAATATAAGGTCCTTTCAAAACCAGCGGAAAGACGCACCATCTGTCGTCTTTAGAATGACGAGGAATATTGTTCTTGCCAGAATGCCAGTCGATGTCTTGCATAAGTATTTTGTCGCTGGAAACATTTTCTCTCCTTTTTAAGCGAGCACCCCAGCAAGTTTTATCATTCTTCATGTTTATTACTTCATAGTTTTCGAAGAAGCTCTCTACTGTATATTTTTCGGCGAATATCTCTAAGTCCTTAAATTCAGGATCCCTGACTTCTTTTGGGTAAAGAGACCCTTTACCAGCACCACGGTTGGAGAACTCAAGCATTAAGCGGATACAATCCCCACTCAATTGGTAGATGGCTCGCGAGAATTTCACATGAGCAAGAATTTCAAAAAATAAGGGAAGATCAGGATCATAGAGAGGAATGGGAAGGCCAGCGAGAATCTGACCTAGCGAAATTATGATCTCCTTATCATCACAATGATGATCAGAAAACAATTTGGCAGAAAGAATGGATTTAGATTCTTGATTGGGAATGGTGGTTAATATGAAACCCTTCTCTTCGAAATCTTTCTGAACTTTTTCCAGAGAAGTTTCATATTTACAACCGACTGGAGGCATTTTCAGGGTATGGGAATGAAAAGAGAAAATTGAAGATCAGAAGAAGTAGAAGGAAGAGGATTTACAGCAGCAGAAGCGGAAGTTACGGAGAGATGTTGAAGAAAAGTTGCAGAGAAAATAAGAAGGAAAGTAAAAAAGAAGAAGAGAGGAATAAGTAAAATATATATAGAGAAAAGGATTCTCGAAAAGGTAAACACATTTAATGCGAAGAGTAGACATGAACGGTTGAGAAATAGCAGTTGAAAAAGACGTGTCAAGAAATGGATGGAAGAAGAGATACGTGTAATAAATTCTGCGTAAAAGTACAGAATCATGTTAATACAGAAAAATATGAAAAGATGAACAGCTGCGCATTTTGAAAATACTAGTTCTCATGACATTCTCTCCTTCGCAGAGAATACATGAGAAGAGGCAAGATGTAGGATCAGAATATCGCAACACCAGTATTCTTGCGAAATCGTTAAAAAGCACACTGCGAAGATATCGCAGATTGGTAGTAAAAATGACGCAACAAATGACGACAGCCTGAACACGAGAAAGATGTGAAAACCTAGCGAGATTTAGGAGTGTTACGAGATTCAACATTCATACACTGGTGAGAGTGTCGCAAGCTAGATCCGAAAATAAAGGACAGTTTAGCTGTCATCCACTATGTAATGTCCTATATAAAGAGCCGAATAGGCTTAAGGAAGGGGCAGATCTTTTTAGAGTAGAGGGAAAGTTTTGAGGAGAGAGAAAGTCGAGAGCGATAGTTGTATTCTTGATTTCATTTCCCCTTTGTAAAATTCTTAAACTCAATTAATAAAAAGTGTGATTGTTGATCTTAAAGATGTGTTGAATGTTATGAATTCTTGTGAGGGATGTAATGTAGGATTTCCTGCAATCACAAAGATAAAGACAAAGATTGAAGACCGAAGAAGTTTCTATGGATGCTGTGAGAGTGGTGCTAACTGCACGTCGAACGGATAACGAAGTAAGTAAGCATATTCCCACCTTCGTTAAGTGGTTGATTTCCTTTCTTAAAGATCGTCAGAAAAATGGGTTTTCAAAATGATAAAAGATGTGGGGTTTTCAAAAAAAATCGGAGGGTTTTGCCTTCCTACCATTCAACGTGTCGCAGGATTCTCTCTTCACTCCTACATGGACACATGTGTGACCCATAAAAAAGCTATTTATTATTGAGAGCAACTTCATGTTAGAGCACTTCTCGGTCGAACTCGCATGCGTTGCTATCTCAAGCATGTTTGTCAATGTTAGTGATCAAAACTATAAGTCTTGATTTCTAGTATACTATAGCTAAGTATCGGATTAGGATAGAAAGTGTAGTTGAGCTCAAGAACTTCATGGCAATCATCATACAAGACGAAGAACTACTCAAGGAACTGGTGGAACTTCATCGACTAAAAGGTATGTGGAGACTTGAACTTATCTATCAGTCAAAAGTCTATCTACTCTATCTTTTATCTTTGAGACAAAAGTCGTTTTGCTATATAGACTTTGATTATACACATTTGCTATTTCGAGCCGAGTTTATCTTGCTTATCTATTTCTCGAAATGTGTGTTGGTAAGATTTTGCTTTGGCCAAGTTCATCTTTACCTAGTGACGAAAGTCATGTTATGTTTCAATCACTTTGAAAATGGCTTTGACGAAAAATAGTTTGTGAATAACAACTATATAACGTCCTCTAAGAATGTTTCAACAATTGAATGAGAGTTTAGATTATATAACCAATGTTGGATATAAGCATTGTGAGGCAACACATATATGTATAAGTCCTTATTCCTTGAACCAAAGTATGCGTACTTTGTTGATTAGGAAAACTGAAACAAGAGCTGTGAACTCAGTCCGCGAACTGGCGGAGGTTCTCATCCCGATAATATCTACTGGAGTTTGTGAACTCCTTCCGGGAACTTAAGTCCGCGAACTAAGTCTGCTGGAATTGTGTCTTGTACACTTCTATAAGATTTATACAATTGAACAACTCTCTAACTAGTTCATTTATGTCATTTGAACTAGTTGTGGTGAAGAAGAATATGGTTGATATGAAAGTGCTCATATGGCTAACCATTTGGTTAACTACTGTTGAACCAACAAATGTACATGTTTGGTGATGCGTGTCGTAACCACAACAAATTAGTGAATATTTTTCCACTCAATTAACAAGTAATATGGTGGTAGTTAAGTTCTTTCCCACGAGGAGCAAGAGTTTTTAGTTGTTTAATTGTCACAAAAGGGGGGTTTATAAAGCAAAAGAAAATAAACAAAGCAATTCAAAGATAAAGTTGAAATCAATAAGAGAGACAAGATCAAGGAATACTTCTTCGTTGCAAAACAATGATTCAAGTTATGTTCTTTTCCACTTTTTATTAGTCACAGATTATCACCAACCGTAGGTAAAGCAACTAGATCAGTGCTAAACCCCTAAATCCCTTGTATCACCGGATACGGAAGTTCTCGACTACCGGATTCTATTTACCAAACCACCTAGTAGTAGATCACTCAAGATGTAATTTAAATAAACGCATTAATATTTATGAACTTATTAGGTTGATATTAGTAGTTAGACTCTTATATCAAGGTCTACTTGGTAACGTTGTTTTCACACACAATTGCTCCACGGAATCCATCCGCAAGGTCTCGTGTTTGCTACTTATGTAAGAGTCAAGAAACGATTACTTATCCCCTAACTTTCACTAGCTTTAGATCAAATTAACAAATCAATTTAGCGTGCACTCTAAACAATCTATCAATCAACCATGAATGTATAAACATTCCTATTAGTAAAAACAAACGATAATCATGTGAAAAACTTCAAGATAGAATTGAAAACAAAACTCAAATCATATGTTAAGAACTAGGAATTCATCCTCAATCAATAATAAAATTAGCTACTCATGTTAAGGAGTTCACACAAAGAATAAAGAAAAGAGAAGTGTTGTGTGTGTAAAAAGGGTGTGTAAAAGATGTATAGAGAACTTCTCTATTTATAGGCTTCAATTTCTCCAAATCTTCCAAGGAATAGAACCCCTTTCCTTTAGCAATTCAATTTCCAAGTTCAAGTCTTTCTCAAATCTTTCATCTTCTCTTTCCAAATTTGAGCCAAATTCTCCATCCAATTCTAAACCCAAGTCTTCACATCCATGAGTCTAGAATATTCTTCACAAAATTTTGCACAAATTGTATCGCCGGAGAAATCCTGGGATCACCGGAAATCGGCCTGAAAAGCCACCGCCGGTCACCTGAGTTCTGTTGCCGTTAAAGCTAACCGTCAAACTAACGGTCTCTGTTAGTCAACCGGCTCAAAGAAATGGGAAGTCAGACACCGAATCAGCAAAGAGTCAGCTGTCTTGAGACAGTTAGCTGGGCTTAGTCACTGAGTTAAAAGCTAGATCGGTCATCGTCGACTACTGAGTTAACTCGCCGGAATAAAATTCCAGCCGAGTTTCGGCTATTTATAGGACTTCCTCATGCCAAGTTCAGGCCATTTTTAGCTTCATACCTGTTAAGAAATCCTATCATACATCTAAATTCATTCTATTTCGTTCTTCATTGCAGCACTGAACCTGTATTGTCATTCACAATTCCTTCAAATGCAGATCGGCATTCTAGCTGCACCTGCAACATCACTCGGACCACCACCTCTTCTCTGTGGAATCAATTCGAACCCCATCTAGAATTCCGCTCAAAACCCTTTTTCCATCCAGTGCTTCACTCGACGACTGTAGCTCTATCTTCTTCAATATCAGATTCAAACACCCATCGTTACTCAGCAGCATCACCATCGTCTTTTAAACCAACAAAGCCTAATCGATTCAAACCGGCACATTATCACCTTAGCTTCCCTGTCTTCTCTATTCACAGAACTGAGCTTCAACAGAAAATCTCGGTTTACAAAGCAGCTTTAGTTCCTTCTCTCGGATCTCAACCAGCACCATGATACATCTCTTATCTGTTCTTTTTGTCTCTAAATTCCATTAAATCCTTCTGAGCCTGTCTATGAACTTCGAACTCCATCACAGATCTAACTCAACCCATTCTTTGCTATATCCTCGATCCAGATTCAACAGCAGCAGCTTCAGATCGAAACCCTTTTACTATTCTCGAACACAAATTCATTCTTCATCAGCGCCTCCAATCCGTCTCAATTTCAACAGCAGAGCTAATTCCTCCAATTCCTTGAATCGCCATGAAACCAATCTCCATCTGATGTTCATGGAAGCTACAACCCCATTTTTTTGATTCATCATTTTCTTCTCTCAGCTCTATCTATTTCCTTTCTCAATCTCTCTCGATCTGATCTCTCCTTCTTTCAATCACTCAGACCAACATCAGCAACGCAACCATTGTTTTCTCAATTTCAGGTGGGATTAATGAATGAGAGGAAATTCTCTCGACTCTAGGTTAAAGAAGCATGGTTGGATAATGACACCCCATTGTATAAGATAAGGGATACCTCAGTGGGTACCCTATAACCTGTGCTCACCCCTTATCAGCTGGCTGTTTTTAATGCTCCACTGAGAGAGTTACCCCTTAACCTTGATTCGGCTTCCAAATAGTGTCCGCCCATGAAATGACAATTTAGCCCTTTTTTGCTCAAATTGGATGATTTCTTCTTCTTTTCGTCCGCATGACTCCAAAGTAGCTATAGAACTCAAAAACACGCGTAAAGTACATAATTCACAAGGAAGATAGCAAAGAAAGCATAACCAATAGATAATAAATAGGATGTATTCTACACCCTATCAAATTCCCCCACACTTGGACTTTTCTACTCCTCGAGCAAATCAAACTAAAACTTACAACTTCAAAGCGTTCCAGCGTCCCCAAGCATCCAAAGAGCTATGAGGACATAGAGTTTCTGCATGCTAGTAATAAGAAGTTAGAAATACTAAAGAACATATTCTCATTCTTAAATGTTGAGTGAGAAATAACCACACCATAATAAGAGAACGCGTGTTTGAGAAGCGATCAATAAGCATTTCGCCTCGACTTCTGCCTCACCAAAAGGATTTTATGAAATTGCACTCAAAAGACGTACTTTTATGGTTCTCACATGTGTGCAGGTAGGAATGAAGAGAGAATTCCTGCAACACGTTGAATGGTGGGAATGACAACTTCCGAAATATTTTTAAAAACCCACATCTTTTAACATTTTGAAAAACCATTTTTCTGACGATCTCTAAGAAAGGAAATCAACCACTATTATCGAGGATGAGATTACTTACTCACCTTCACATCCGAACGCCAATTATGATAACACCACTCTCACGGCATCCAATAGAAACATCTTCCGCTCCTCGTCTTTATCTTCTTGGTCTTCGCCTTCGGCTTCAACTTTTGATGATAAACTCTCGAACTTCGTAGATCCTTGACAATTTGTAACCTTTTTCTTCAAAATCCCTGTCGCTTGAAACTTCCTTATAGATTTTCCTTCCCCACGACTTATTAAATAAAAATAAAAACAAAACAAATATTTCTCTTGTCTTGTCTTTTTTTTTTTTTTTTTTGAAAACAAGAGAAATAAAATACAAAACAAAGTGAAAATAAAACAAACCATGGCCATGGGAGAAGTATTTTACCGCTTAATTCTTCACAACTTGTATCGTCTCGAAATCATAAACTTCAACAATTCTCACCTTTTGATTCTCTTTGCTCTTGTAAATAAGTCTTCATACTTGGATATAGAATTACCTCATTGTATTGTAAGTCTTCAACATATATGTAAAATCCGCTCATTTGTATGTTGCTTTACTTAAATTTGAAATTTGCTATTTTTCTCGTTCCGTTGCTTGTAAACCTTGAACGTGTTCAACTTTCCTTGTAGATTTTATGTCGCTCCTCGTTGATGATGATGGTGTTTTTATGGACCCGTTGTTGTCGAGAGAATGGTGCTAACTGCAAATCGAACTACAAGAAGGAGGCTTTCATCTATAGACGCCACCCTCATGATTGACAAAATTAGCACTCAAGAGATCAAAGAGTAGTGCTGAAAATTGGTGTGAAGTTGGGTAGCTCACCATTCTACCCGGAATTAACGTACGGTGACACACACTCAAAAGAAAGCTCGTTAGTTAGCTACAAAGAATATTTGGTCGGTGCCTCACATGATATAAATACGGGTAGTCTCCACTAATGATTGATCAGCAACTCTAATAATGCATTTCTCCCTGCTCCTAATTTGCATCACCGGCATGATTAAATCCATTATTTAACACTCTAACAAGCAAGAAATCTGAATGTAGTTCCCTAACACTTCCAAGTTCAGTTATGTCGGTCAGAATCTCTATGTAAACATACCTAGAAGTATGCTAGTGACTCTAAAATTTCTACAAGTTGGAGGTTTTAAGTAATTTTTTTTTTTAAATACATGCTTAACCACTCCCCCACACTTAAACCTTACATTGTCCTCAATGTAATTGAATCGTCCTAGTAAAGTCAAGGTGGGAAATTTTAACATGATATGGAACAAGAAAAATAAATAAACAAAAAGCAAAAGGATAATAAATACAAAACCTATGGGTTGCCTCCTATTAAGCGCTTGTTTTAAAGTCGACGGCCCAACTTAGCTCTTGCACGATTCATTAGCCCGCATCAATCTCTTTCACGGGAAAACATGACTTCACATCACTAGGGTATCTCATTGTTTCGAAGATATTGAAGTGGATGAGTGCACCATCAAACTCCATAGTCAAGGTGCCATTTTGGACATCAATCTTCGTTCGAAGCGTACTTAAGAACGGTCTAACCAAAATCAAAGGTGTAGACTTGGAAGAATTCTCATCATTCATGTCTAAGACATAGAAATCGGCCGAAAATACAAGCTCATTAACCTGCACCAAAACATTCTCAACAATACCTTTCGGGTAAACATTAGATCGGTTAGCAAGTTCAAGAACTACCCCGGTCTCCTTAAGAGGACCAAGTTTTAAAAGAATCGTAAATCGAGGAAGGCATAACATTAACCGATGCTCCCAAATCTAGTAAAGCTCGAGTAAACCTTGTTTTACCAATTGTGCAAGGTATAGTGAAACTACCGGGGTCCTTTAATTTTGGTGGGAGTTGCTTGAGAATGAATGCCGAAGCATTATCCCCCACACTCATGACTTCAATCCCTTTTAACCTTTTCTTTTTCATGCAGAACTCCTTTAATAAATTTGCACAACGAGGAATTTGACGAATAGCTTCAATGAGTGGAATATTGACTTGTACTTTCTTAAGGATGTCCCAAATATCCTTGTATTCCAAGTCTTTCTTCGATTTAGCAAATCGGCTAGGAAACGGGGCAGAGTGGTGAAAGTAGGAACCGGTTCCATGGATTGGTTGGTTGGGGATGTATTCTCCTTTGGTGCGGTTTCAATTTCCTCTTTCTCATCATACACCTCATCTTGTTGATTTGGTTGCTCCACTTGTTTCCCACTCCTCAAGGAAATCGCATTAACACTCTCTCTTGGATTCACAAATGGTTGTGAAGGAAGCTTTTTGGATGCTTGAGCTTTCAATAGGTTCACATCGGTCGCTAATTGCCCCACTTGAATTTCCAAAGCCTTGATTGCCGAATCGGTCTTTTGTTGTTGTTGTTGAACCAAAGTGGTGATACCTTGCATACCTTGCATCAATGCATTGAGCTTGTCATCAATTGAAGAATCTTGCTCCTTGACTTGTTGTGGTTGGAATTGTTGTTGAGGTTGGAAGCGTGATTGTTGGAGTCCACCTTGTTGCGCATATGGATTAGGAGCCTCCGCTTGCTTATTTGCATAACTAAAGTTAGGATGATCCTTCCAACCGGGATTGTAAGTATTCGAGTATGGATCGTACCTCGGCCTTTGATTTGGATATAAAGCATTTACTTGTTCGGTCTCATCATCCGGAATAATAACCGCAGCCATCCTTTGCATCATTTTCTCTATGTTACCCATCCTTTGATCAAGATGTGATGATGAATCACTAACTTCATGCACTCGCCTAACCATTGGTTCATCTCTTGTGTAGAATTGTTGCGAGTTCGCAGCCATACTTTCAATCAACTCGGTAGCTTGGGCCACCGTCTTATTCACTAGTGCACCACCACCCGCGGCGTCAAGAAGAGATCTATCACTTGGTTGAAGACCTTCGTAAAAGTATTGTAGTATCATAACATCACTGAATTGGTGGTGTGGACAGCTTGCGACCAAGCTCTTGTATCGCTATCAACATTCATACAATGACTCTCCCACATTTTGCTTCATCCCACAAATCTCTTTGCGAATTTGAGTAGCTTTTGATGCAGGAAAATACCTCTCGAGGAAAAGTCTCTTCATCCCATTCCATGTTGTGATACTCCCGGAAGGCAAATAATACAACCATTCCTTAGCATTGCCCGCCAAAGAGAACGGAAAAGCTTTCAACATTGCTCCATCCGCATTAGTCTCCGGTGGGAGCATGGCCATGACTATGGTATAAAAGTCCATAAGATGTTTGTTTGGGTCTTCATTCACCATGCCATGAAACTTTGGTAACTCTCTAATCAACCCCGGCTTGATCTCGAAGGTTGAGTTAGTTTGGATACACCATCGTTGTGTATCGAGCTTGTGAGAAGCTAGGTCCTTGAGTGTACGATCAGCCATTGCTTCTTCTTCTATGTCCGAATCTGCGAACTCACTTGATGAAAAGGAGGAAGCGGAGTGTTAACCGCACGAATAAAATCCTTTAGTTGAGTGCCGGATCGAAGACGTATTAGACTCGGTCTGCCCTCTTTAAGCATTCACCAAAGGTATAGCACCTGAAACAAGACTCTCGAAAACTAAGTTAGATACAATATAGAATCTAACAAAGCAAGAATAAAGCAAAAAGAAAAATAAAAACAACTAAAATCGTCCACTGCTCCCCGGCAGCGGCGCCAAAATTTGATGCGTGTTCACAAAAAATTAGTGAATATTTTTCCACTCAATTAACAAGTAATATGGTGGTAGTTAAGTTCGTTCCCACGAGGAGCAAGAGTTTTTAGTTGTTTAATTGTCACAAAAGGGGGGTTTATAAAGCAAAAGAAAATAAACAAAGCAATTCAAAGATAAAGTTGAAATCAATAAGAGAGACAAGATCAAGGAATCCTTCTTCGTTGCAAAACAATGATTCAAGTTATGTTCTTTTCCATTTTTTATTAGTCACAGATTATCACCAACCGTAGGTAAAGCAACTAGATCAGTGCTAAACCCCTAAATCCCTTGTATCACCGGATACGGAAGTTCTCGACTACAGGATTCTATTTACCAAACCACCTAGTAGTAGATCACTCAAGATGTAATTTAAATAAACGCATTATTATTTATGAACTTATTAGGTTGATATTAGTAGTTAGACTCTTAGATCAAGGTCTACTTGGTAACGTTGTTTTCACACACAATTGCTCCACGGAATCCCTCCGCAAGGTCTCGTGTTTGCTACTTATGTAAGAGTCAAGAAACGATTAATTATCCCCTAACTTTCACTAGCTTTAGATCAAATTAACAAATCAATTTAGCGTGCACTCTAAACAATCTATCAATCAACCATGAATGTATAAACATTCCTATTAGTAAAAACAAACGATAATCATGTGAAAAACTTCAAGATAGAATTGAAAACAAAACTCAAATCATATGTTAAGAACTAGGAATTCATCCTCAATCAATAATAAAATTAGCTACTCATGTTAAGGAGTTCACACAAAGAATAAAGAAAAGAGAAGTGTTGTGTGTAAAAAGGGTGTGTAAACGATGTATAGAGAAGTTCTCTATTTATAGGCTTCAATTTCTCCAAATCTTCCAAGGAATAGAACCCCTTTCCTTTAGCAATTCAATTTCCAAGTTCAAGTCTTTCTCAAATCTTCCATCTTCTCTTTCCAAATTTGAGCCAAATTCTCCATCCAATTCCAAACCCAAGTCTTCACATCCATGAGTCTATAATATTCTTCACAAAATTCTGCACAAATCGGATCGCCGGAGAAATCCTGGGATCACCGGAAATCGTCCTGAAAAGCCACCACCGGTCACCTGAGTTCTGTTGCCGTTAAAGCTAAACGTCAAACTAACGGTCTCTGTTAGTCAACCGGGTCAAAGAAATGGGAAGTCAGACACCGAATCAGCAACGAGTCAGCTGTCATGAGCCAGTTAGCTAGGCTTAGTCACTGATATAAAAGTTGGATCGGTCATCGTCGACTACTGAGTTAACTCGCCGGAATAGAATTCCATCCGAGTTTCGGTTATTTATAGGACTTCCTCAGGCCAAGTTCAGGCCGTGTTTAGCTTCATACCTGTTAAGAAATCCTATCATACATCTAAATTCATTATATTTCGTTCTTCATTGCAGCACTGAACCTGTATTGTCATTCACAATTCCTTCTGCTGCAGTACTGGCATTCTAGCTGCACCTGCAACATCACTCAGCACCACCACCTCTTCTCTGTGGAATCAATTCGAACCCCATCTAGAATTCTGCTCAAAACCCTTTTTCCATTCAGTGCTTCACTCGACGACTGTAGCTCTATCTTCTTCAATCTCAGATTCAAACACCCATCGTTACTCAGCAGCATCACCATCGTCTTTTAAACCAAAAAAGCCTAATCGATTCAAACCGACACATTATCACCTTATCTTCCTTGTCTTCTCTATTCATAGAACTGAGCTTCAACAGAAAATCTCAGTTTTACAGCAGCCTTAGTTCCTTCTCTGGATCTCAACCAGCACCATGATACATCTCTTATCTGTTCTTTTTATCTCTAAATTCCATTAAATCCTTCTGAGTCTGTCTCTGAACTTCGAACTCCATCACAGATCCAACTCAACCCATTCTTTGTTATATCCTCGATCCAGATTCAGCAGCAGCAGCTTCATATCGAAACCCTTTTACTATTCTCAAACACAAATTCATTCTTCATCAGCGCCTCCAATCCGTCTCAATTTCAACAGCAGAGCTAATTCCTCCAATTCCTTGAATCGCCATGAACCCAATCTCCATCTGATGTTCATGGAAGCTACAACCCCATTTTTTTGATTCATCATTTTCTTCTCTCAGCTCTATCTATTTCCTTTCTCAATCTCTCTCGATCTAATCTCTCCTTCTTTCAATCACTCGGACCAACATCAACAACGCAGCCATTGTTTTCTCAATTTCAGGTGGGATTAATGAATGAGAGGAAATTCTCTCGACTCTAGGTTAAAGAAGCAGGGTTGGATAATGACACCCCATTGTATAAGATAAGGAATACCTCAGTGGGTACCCTATAACCTGTGCTCACCCCTTATCAGCTGGCTGTTTTTAATGCTCCACTGAGAGAGTTGCCCCTTAACCTTGATTCGGCTTCCAAATAGTGTCCGCCCATGAAATGACAATTTAGCCCTTTTTTGCTCAAATTGGATGATTTCTTCTTCTTTTCGTCCGCATGACTCCAAAGTAGCTATAGAACTCAAAAACACGCGTAAAGTACATAATTCACAAGGAAGATAGCAAAGAAAGCATAACCAATAGATAATAAATAGGATGTATTCTACACCCTATCATTTGGCTACGGTTACACAAACCTAAAATCCTGAATTTCATTTGTGTGTAACAAGCTAAGTTTTCGATCCAACGGTTGAAAGATATTAGCTTGAATCTAATCAGGTTTTCATCTAACGGTGAATATTGAATGCTTTGTTACTAACCTAACATTGATTGCAAACCCTGATTTGAAAGAATATATAAGGGAGAACTCTAGCAATTGGGAAACCTAATCCCCACACCTCCTGTGTGATACTAGTTGTACAAGCTAGAGTCGATTATCCTTTAACCTTAGGTTTCTTCTCGAGACCCTATAGGTTAACGACTTGAAGACTTCATTGGGATTGTGAAGCCAGACCGATACTACTTTCTTGTAGTTGTGTGATCTGATCTTGCTGATTCTATCGTGTTGAGTACAATCGTAACGATTGGCTTGAGATTAATATCTCTGATAGGCAAGATATAAAAGTAGTCAAAAACATCTTTGTCTCATCGTTTGTGATTCCACAATATCTTCTTTCGCCGCGTTGATTAAGATTATTGTGAGGTGATTGATAATACTAGGTTGTTCTTCGGGAATATAAGTCCGAGTTATCAATTAGTTCATGTTCACCTTGATTTATCAAAATACGGAACAAAACTTGTAGGTATTTCTATGGGAGACAAATTTATCTATTATCGTAGACTTTTCTGTGTGATACAGATTTGTTTATTAAAGTCTTCGACTTTGTGTCGTAGCAACTCTTAGTTGTGGGTGAGATTAGCTAAGGGAATCAACTGCGTAGTATCCCGCTCGGGATCGAGACGTAAGGAGCGCAACTGTACCTTGGATCAGTGTGAGATTGATTGGGGTTTAACTACAGTCCAGACCGAAGTTAGTTTGTAGTAGGCTAGTGTCTGTAGCGGCTTAATACTGTGTGTGTTCAATCTGGACTAGGTCCCGGGGTTTTTCTACATTTGCGGTTTCCTCGTTAACAAAATTCTGGTGTTTGTGTTATTTCTTTTCCGCATTATATTTTGTTATATAATTGAAGTATCACATGTTATGCGTTAAGATCAATCAATTAGAATATCCAACCTTTGGTTGTTGATTTACATTGATTGACACTTGAACATTGGTATTTGGTACCGTTTAAGTTATTTCACATAATAATCAGGCTCACGGATTTCTATCTGTTCGATTTTCTGATTACATTGTGAAATTATAATTGCAGGAAATCCTACAATACACACCTCACAAGAATTCGTAATATTCAACACATCTTTAAGATCAACAATCAATCTCTTTATTAATTGAGTTAGAAATTTTACAAGAATGAAGTGAAATCAAGAATATAATTGCTACTCTAAACTTTCTCTCTCCTTAAAACTTTCTCTCTCGTCTAAAAAGATCTCCCTTCTCTTAAGCCTGTTCGGCCCTTTATATAGGACATTACATAGTGGACGACAGCTAAGCTGTCCTTTATTTTCGGATCTGACTTGCGACACTCTCGCAAGTATTCAAATGTTAAATCTTGCAACACTCCTAACTCTCACTAGGTCTTCACATCTTTCTCGTGTTCAGGCTGTCGTCATCCGTTGCGTCATTTTTATTACCAATCTGCGATATCTTCGCAGTGTGTCGTTTATGGATTTCGCAAGGGTCTTGGTGTTGCGATATTCTGATCCTACATCTTGCCTATTCTTATGTATTCTCTGCGAAGGAGAGGATGTCATGAGAACTAGTACTTTCAAAATGCCGCAGCTGTTTATTTTTTTCCCTAAATTTTCTGCCGACAAGATTGCATGAATTAAACATAACCGTTTACACGTGTTAAATATTCCCCTATTTACTGGCATATTAAATGCTAACCGGTCATCATCTTTTGTCTATTTAAGAAGAGATCCATCATAAGAATATTTTCTTTCTTTTACTTCGTCTTCTTCATCTCTACATTCTCTGTGAATTCTCTTTTTGTCGTCTGCAACTTTTTTCTACTGTCCATCTTTCCATAAATCCTCTCAATCTTTTTGCTACTGTTTTCATGGAGCCATCAAGGTTTTTTGATTTTGCTGAAACTGATCTTCTTAAGATTGATCTCTTTTACTGAAATTATTTTATTTGATATTGCTCATCTTTGAATAATTCCCATACTGTTTCTGTTTCAGCAAAAACACTTCTAGCACCAAGTTCACGATCCAAAACCCTAATGTTTCCAAGAGTTCACAGTAAAAAACCGTTGTGAACAAAAGAAAGCCTGCGAATAGCAAGGTATTAAGAAACACTTATTCTTTTAATAAAAATATTGTTGCCTTTGTTTCTTATTTGACTTGTGATTCGCAGGGTGATGGAAATGTCGAAAGGCCCCCCAAAAGACCTCGCCATCCTAAAAATATTGAAACTTCTGTTCCATTTCCTCTGTTTAAGCTTTCAACACCTCCTGCGATATCTTCGCAAGCTGAATCTCCTCTTCTCATTTGCAAAAATGTCGTTGTAGATTTCTCCCCTGTAACTAACCTTTCTATAAATGAAATTTCTCGCGATAACCCTGTTGCGAAGGAACCTTTCTCTTCTTCTACTGTCAATGCCTCTTCTCTTGACATTGCCTCAACCCCAGTCATTAACCTTCATCAAATTTCATCTTCGGATGACACATCTATGGCGAATGATGATTCAACTCTCCCACCTTCTGCCATCATCGCTTCTTCATCCAAATCTCTCCCTTTCACGAAAGAAAATTTGGAAGGGATGGATATTGCTTTCAAGGTTTTATCAGATATTCTGGATGATGTCAAGAAAGCTTTCATTGATCCTATCATATTTGGTGTTTGCGAGATTTTAAGTAAGTATTTTGGCTCTGACAAAATGGTTTCGCAAACATCTTTAGAAAAGGAAGTTGAAGCTTTGAAAAATAACCTCCAAGCTATGACCTTGAAATGTGACACTCTTCATCTTGAGAATCAAAAACTTCAGAATGTTTCGCTGGATCGTGATAATCTTCGCAAGAAGAATGAGGAACTAAAAGGTAAGATTTTTTTTTTTTTTTTTTTTTTAAATCTTTGTTCGCCCTTTAAGCTCTAAACCAGAAACGAAAAATGGAGATATATCAGTTTGAATCCGTCACCGAAGAAGCCTGAATGGATAGAGATGCTTGGATGGATCAATATAACCAATTATATAATCTTCATACGTACTCTGTTGATCAAATATATAATCTTACCAAGGAGAATGCTCAATTAGTCCAGAAGCAAAACTTATTAAGTAGTGAATTATCTCGCCTCTTACTTTTTGACTAAAGCTAATCTGGAGTTGGAAACTTTATCAGATGAGAATGAAACCCTATCTCAGGAGAAGCGAGTTCTTTTAAATAAGGTGGCGATCTCTTCGCAAGAACTTAATATTTTCCAAAAAGTATGTAATGATCAAGAACGATCCCTCTGCTCATTGAGAAATAAACTCAAAGAAGTAACAAAATCATCTTCTGCTGAGAGAGATAAACTTATTCAAGGTAGAATAACTTTAAGCATAAAGGCAAGTCAACTCAAAGATCAATACTCCAAGCTAGAAGAATCCTACACTTCTCTTGCGAAGGAAAACACCTTACTCATTTCTAATGAAAAAAGTTTGCGATCTCGACTGAAAGGTTTGGTTGGAGATAAATTTGATAATGCCATGGACCACTTGGAGAATAGTTGCTTGGCTTTAACTCAATATCTTATCTCGCAAAAGGAAGGTAGTCATAAAATTTGACTGCCTCAACTATTTTGTCTTTATTAAGTCTTTTTACTATGTCTTCCTTGCGAACCCTTCGCCTGAATGATTTTCTTTGTTCTTTGTTTTTGCAGAATCTGAGAAAGATCTTCTCTCCTCCCTTTCTGCTTTGGAATCTAGCTATGCCAAAATTCACAAAGAGAATGCATTACTTGCCTCTACTCTTGCTCGTTCTCGCGATCGAGCATAAAGAAGATATGATTATCTCGCTTACTCCAAAGATATCCAAAGTAGGAATCACCAGAAGGCACTTCTTCGCCAAGTTCATCTAAGGGATGAAGTTCTTGTGAATGATATCTTATTATCCAAATCTCTTTCCCCTGTATCTGTCGAACCTTTGGAAGTAGATGATGATGAAGTTCCTGGTTCTTTTGATAGTGATTATCATTATGAAAGTGGCGAAGATTTCGCAAATGAAGAGGAGGTTCCTCCAAATGATGAAATTGTCGATAATAATCCAGATGAAGAAGAAGTTGGAATAAACCAGAATGAAGAAAGGATCAAGAAGCGAAAAAGCCAAATAAATCGAGAAAGTCAGGTGAGAGTGATAAAATTAATGAAGGACGTCCATCATCTCCATCTGGCGAGAAAATCAATGTTGAAACTTGAACTTCTTTTGTAATTTTATTTCTTTGGACTACTTCATCTGTATAACTTCTTGCATATGGTGCATTTCAGTCATCTTTGAGATGCATTTACTCTTTTATTATTGTGTTTATTTGCGAGAAAGATAATGTCCATTGTTTAATAATTCCCATACTGCCTCTCATTATCTTTGTTGCGATGGGTGACCTGCATAAATAATAGTTAGCTTTTATAAATTTTTTGTTGAATTATGTGGTCTTATTTGCCTTCCTAGTTAAAGGTCTTAATATGCCACCTCTTGTCATTGCGACAAAATCGCAGGACGTCTTTACACTTTCATGTAATGACCCATTGATCTTGCCTTATCATTTCTCTAGTATTGTTGCCTCTGCAGGATATTTTTGTTGAGATAATATGATAGGCCTAAAAATTCTTGCGAACATAAAGCCCCATGACATTGCCGTCTTGCGACGAAATCGCAGGACGTCCTTACACTTGCATGCAATGACCCATTAATCTCGTCTTATCTTCTCTTTTGTATTATTGCCTCTTCAGGATTGTCGCAAAAATATGACAAGCCTTGATACTCCCGTGAGTAAAAAGCCTCATGACATTTGCGTCTTTAAGACACTTATCAGCTCCCTAATGGAGGGTGCCGCCCTTATCTTCCCCCTGGTTGCCCCTTCAAGGAGGCGTACTTCTGCCATACAAGGCTAGCTCCTCCCATGCGGTTTTAACAACAACCAGTTGTTTTCGCATTCTCTTATCCCTTTTGCCTATAGGGCTTATGGTTACGAGACTGCACCCTAAGTGGAGTTTTCTTCGGGCCGAAAAGATAAGCCAAGACTTGCCAAGAATGGCCGAGACACTTCAAATGCCCCAGCACTCTTGGCTCAACCGTGTACCTCGGCGCCTTGATCAAATGCTGACTCCTTAGAAGAGACCCTCGGTCGTCCAATTTAAGTCATAAGCTTAGATTGAAAATCCAAGGTACCTCTCCTGGATGGGCTTTATTGACCCCAAATCTCCATGACTCAGGTTCCAGGGGTGGTGTAACCTTTTCCCTGAGCCATGTTAACAGGTACCCCCTTTTATGACGCACTTTAGGTCTTATATTTGCCTCTTGCGAAATTTTGATTTCTCGAACTAGGGTGTACGCCATAGCAGGTTCGCCCCTTTCTATTATGTCATTGATCTTTGATTATCTCTTGTCGTTATCTGAGTGAAATTTTTGCATATTCTTTCTTTGTTTTGTATAATCTCGCAATAATTCTTTCACAAGATTTTCATATAAATTCATTTTGCTTCAATCATACATCATTTCGCAGTCTAATCTTTCTCCACAATCTTTTACGGGTAATATCTCTTCAAGTATAACCTGTTCCATGGTCTATCGAGTCTGTGGCCCACATCTTTACCCTCAGGATCCATCAATCTATATGCCCATGTTCCAACTATATCCTTAATGATATAAGGTCCATCCCATTTTTTCGCAAGCTTGCCACCACTTTCTCGCAGCACCAAATCACCTAGTTGAAATTCGCGTGTCTTAACACGTTTATTATATTCTCGGGCTAATCTTCGCTGGTAATTATCCATATGTTGTAAAGTTCTTTCTCTTTTTTCTTCTAATTCATCTAGTTTGGTTAAAATATTACCCGCACTAAGATTTTTCTCCCAGGCTTCTCTCTTTGTTGTTGGAATAATAACTTTTGTTGGTAGCATGCCTCAACTCCGTATGTTAAACGAGAAGGTGACATTCCCGTAGCTTCGCCTTGGTTGTGTTGTAAGCCCATACCGCATTATGCACCTGTTCATACCATGCTATATTATGCCCTTCTAATTTTCTTCTTCAATATATCTGCGATTGTTTTATTTGTTGCTTATGCCTGTCCGTTGGCCTGAGGGTATAAAGGAGTTGACTTCCCACATTTTATCTTAAATGCATTAAGTAACAGTTCTATATTCTGTCCCTCGAACTGTTTCCCATTGTCAGATACCAACTATGTGGGGATTCCAAATCTGCATATGATATTCTCAAATATGAATGTAAAAATATCTTTGTCGCGTATGTGTTGTACTGCCTTTACTTCTGCCCATTTTGTGAAATAGTCTGTAGCGACAATCAGATATCTTCTTTGCCCAGACCCCGGTAAAAATGGTCCCACAACATCTAAACCCCTGTAGGATCATAATATCGCAACGTACAAGGCTCGCGGGATTAATGAACGACGGCGTCGCGAGGGAGTCGCAGGAGCTAAAATAAACGACGCAATGAATAACGACATGCAAAACATAAAGAAGACGTGAGACCTGGCGAGGGTTAAGAAGTGTCGCGAGAGTGAATGTTTGTGCATCTGCGACACTTCGCGAGACATTCCCGAAAATAAAGGGGAGCTTAGCTGTCATCCACTATGTATTACCCTATATAAAGGGCTAAATGAGTCTGTAAGGGAGAGATCTTTTTGGAATTGTTGGGCAAGTCATTAGGAGAGAGAAAGTTTAAGCATGCTTTAATTTCTAAGTGTGATTCTATTTTCCTATATAAACATTTCATGAATTCAATCAACAAATACTCTGGATCTTACATCTTTCAATGGATTAATTAAGCAAAATCGAGTGAGGGGTGTAGTGTGGGAAATCCTGCTACTACATATGCGCTAGAAACAGGGACGATCATTTGTAAAGGAGAGAAAATTGCGATTGAAGTTGTTTGAATCTGGAAAATGAGCAAGGAAAATCTTAAATTGAGTGAAAAAGATATGGCATGCAGCACAGACACAAGAGTAATGATTAGTGAATTTCATGAAAATATCAGAGGAAGAATACACAAACGAGATTTTGAAGGAAAGAAGATTACAGATAGAGAAATAACATCACCTTTGAAGGATTGGGAAAAGCAAGAGATAACTTTTACGACTGAGGAAATATCCAAAGAAAACTTGGATCACGCATCTCCACTGGTAATCGCAATAAACGCGTACAAGGAAAGAGAGGAACTAGAGAACACAGTGAAAACATGGGTAGTGAATGGAGTTTTAATTGATACAGGGAGTCTGGTGAACATCATGTTTTATCACGCTTACAAAAAGATGGGATATAAAGATGAAGATATGATTTTCGCGGCGTACAATATTCAAGGTTTTGGTAAATCTATAACAAAAGTTAAAGGGGAGATAAAAATACATATTCCGTTAGGGGAAATTGAAACACAGGTGACGCTGAGTGTAGTGGATATGGAATCACCGTATAACATATTACTAGGAAGACCATGGGTACATGCAATAAAAAAGCGTGGCGTCGACGCTTCATCAATGTATCAAGTTTCCTACACCAACCGAATCAAATGCGAAATCAAAGGGGATGCTGCTAAAGGAAGAATATACTATCAAAATGAAGTAAAGTGTTGCGAAGAACAAGTAAACAAGCGAAGGAGTATATCAAAGCATCGCAAAAAGCTAGCAAAGGCGGCTAAGAAAGAAGAAGAATTCAGAGTTTACATGATAAGAGCGAAGGAAGGAAAAGGCATACCTAGCGAGATCTCGGGAGAAGAAAATGATCTTGCGAAAGAACCAAAAGGACCGACCCCTATGGGAGAACCGAAGGCCAGTTACGTCGCGGCAGAGCAAACCAAAGAAGTGAATATTGAACTAAGGAAAAACCCAAGATGCTAAAGATTGGAACTAACATGGGAGCGGATGAAGAGAAAAGAACCATCGATCTATTGCGGGATTATAAAGATATCTTCGCGTGGGATATGGATGAAGTGCCTGGTATAGATCCATCAAGAGCTCCGTCACAAGTTGGAAATCGATAAAAATGTGAAGCCATTCAAACAAAGAATTAGAAAGATAGCAACAAAGATATCACACTCGGATAGAAGAAGAACTGAGAAGATGCTTTGGACGCAGAATTATTAGACAAGCAAAATACCCTGAGTGGATAGCTTAATATGGTTATAGTTCCAAAGAAGAACAAGGGAATAAGGATTTGCATTGATTTCACCGATCTAAATAAAGCTTGCCCTAAAGACAGCTTTTCCATTACCATACATCCCACAAACAGTCGAATCGGCGGTCGGAATGAAAGAGTATCATCACTGACGGATACAAAGGTTACAATCAAATTCCTCTCGCCAAGAAGACCAAGAGCACACTCGCTTTCTTCGCTCCAAGAGGATTATACTTGCTATACTAAAATGCCTTTTGGTTTGCAAATGCTGGAGCAACATATCAAAGGATGGTAGAAAAAGTATTCGCAGATCGGATACATAAAACACTAGAGGTATACGTAGATGACATGCTAGTAAAAAGTAAAAAGGCGTAAGATCATGTGCGAGACTTGAAAGAAATTTTTGAACAAATGAGGCGTTTCAACATCAAAGTCAATCCGTAAAAATGTACCTTTGGAGTAAGCGTCAGGGAAGTTCTTGGGTTACATTATATCAAAGGAAGGAATACATGTTGACCCGGAGAAAGTAAAAGCAGTTCGCGATATGCCAACACTGCGACGATAAAGGATGTTCAAAAGTCAATGGGTTACTAGCATCACTAGGAAGGTTCATCTCGCGGTCATCGATAAGTGTAAACACTTTTTTAGTGTTTTGAAAAAAGGATCGAAATTTAAGTGGACTGGACGAATGTGAAAAGGCTTTACAAGGGATTAAAGAGCACTTAATGGATATATCCATTATGCAGAAGACAGAACCAGGAGAGGAATTATTAATATATCTCGCGACAACATCGCATGCCTTAAGTGCAGTTTTACTGCGAATGGACGCAGGAGTAGAAAAACCAATCTATTATATCAGAAAACTTTTAATGCCGCAGAAAAGAAATTATTCGAAGATTGAAAAACTAATCCTGGCGTTAGTCTATGCGTCGTTTAAACTTCGCATATATTTTCGTGCACATATCTTGTTAAAGTGGTAACGAAGGTACCAATCGAGTCGAGAATGAAAAATTCAAAAAGATCAGAAGGGTCGAAAGATGGAATGCTCAAATAAGCCATTATAAACTCAAATATGAAATATTATCTTCAACCAAGTCACAGGTTGTCGCAGATTTTCTCGCGAGAATTTCCTTTGGAGGAAGATGAAGCGTGGACGAAATGATGGATGTAGAAGAAGAGCATGGAGATCCAAAAGATTTGTTAACCGAGCCAGATCGGTGGGAAATATTAGTGGATGGATCATCCAATGGAGAAGGTAAAGGAGTGGGAATTGTTGTGATTTCGCCGCCCAGGCAATAAGTTGCTTTTGCTTTTAGATTGGAATTTGAGTCTACCAATAATGAAACGGAGTATGAAGCTATAATACATGCTCTACGATTCGCAATAGAAATGAAACTGGAGAATGTGAGGATTACCAAAGACTTGCAATTAGCAATTTGTCGATAACGTAGAAGTATGCTACAAATGATCCATCTCTACAGAAGTACAGGAAGCTTGTAGAAGTGTTGTCAGCACAGATACCGAAAATAAAATGGAGGCACATATCAAGGAGAGATAATAGACTCGCAGACGCTTTTGCCTTTATATCAAGTATGATGACAGACCCAACTGCGAGGAATATCAAAATACAGACGCTACTGGCGCCATCAATTAATAAAGAGGAGGGACAAGAAGCAGATATAATGATGGTGGTAGATGAAATGCAAGGTCGCGAGGAAGACCGGAGAGTGAAACTTCACGCGTACTTAATGAAAGGCGAGGTACCAAGAAATAGATTGGAAGCACACAAGTTAAAAAGCCGGGCAACAAATTATGAATTACGAGATGGCGTGCTTTATCGACGTTCTTTTGAGGGACCCTCGCTTCGATGTCTATCAAGGAAAGAAGGAGAAACCATATTGAAGATGCTGCATAGTGGGGATGCCTTAAATCACAATGGCGGAGATCTTTGGCATATAAGGCAAAGACGCAAGGATATTATTGGCCATATATGCATGAGGACGCGAAAGCAATATCCAGACGCTGCGAAGATTGTCAAAGACACGGAAGAAGATACATGCACCGAGCACCGTTAAATTCTTCGAGAAGTGTGTGGCCTTTGGAAAATGGGGTTTAGACATTGTGGGACCATTCTTACCTGGAACAGGACAAAGAAGATACTTAATTGTCGTAATGTATTACTTCACAAAATGGGCGAGAGGTGAAAGCTGGTCCAAAGACATTCGCGATAAGGATATTTTTACTTTCATATTTGAAAATATTATATGCAGATTTGGGATCCCCGCACAATTGGTATCCGATAACTAGGAAGCGGTTTGAAGGGCAAAATATAGAGTTGCTACTCAATGCATTTCGATAAGATGTGGAAAATCAACTCCATTATATCCACAAGCTAATGGTCAAGCGGAGGCAACCAACAAAACAATTGCTGATATATTGAAGAAAAAGTTGAAGGACACAATAGGGATGGTGCGAACAAGTACCCAATGCCGTATGGGCTTATAATACAACTAGAAGAGAAGCCACAGAATGTCCCCTTTTGCTTAACTTACGGAGTGGAAGCAAGATTCTAACAGAGGTCGTGATTCCGACAACCAAAAAGAGGTCCGGGAGAAAAATCTCAGCGCAGCAACATTCTAATCAAGTTGGATGAATTGGAAGAAAAACGAGAAAAGGCCTTGCGACACATGGAGAATTATCAACGAAGACCGGCTAGAGAATATAACAAGCGTGTCAAAATACGTGAGTTCCAACCAGAGACTTGGTGTTGCGAGAAACCCCAATATATCAACGTGAAAGTGGAGGCAAATTGGCGAGAAAATGGGATGGACCGTATATCATCAAAGAAGTAGTTGGTACAGGGGCATATAGATTGATGGATCCCAAGGAAGAGATGTGGGACAAAAAGTTGATAGACCATGGAATAGGTTATATCTAAAGAAATATTACCCGTAAAAATGAGAGAGGAAAAAGGAATCAAGATGAAGTACTTCTTCGCAAGATATTTGCGACATTCAGTAAAATGCAGAGAAAATACGCGAAGATCTTGCGACAAGAATAACAAAAAAGTCATGAATGGCTTAACAAAACAACAAGAGATAACGAATGATTAAATGAATGAATTGGCGAATACCTCGCAAGCAAAATAGCAAATGATGAAGAATGATTGAATAAAAGAATGAATGAATGGGACGAACCTTTATGGCGTACACCCTAGTTCGCGAATAACATTTCGTAAGAGGCAAATGTAAGACCTAAAGTGCGTCATATAAGGGGGTATCTCTCGACATGGCTCAGGGGGATGGTTACACCGCCTCCCGAAGCCCGAGTCATGGAAATTTGGGGCCCATGAAAGCCTATCCAGAAGAGGTACCTTGGATTCCCAACTATATATGTAGGTTATACCCTCGTTGGGCGACCGAGGGTCTCTTTCAAGGAGTCGCAGTATGCTCAAGGCGCCGAGGTACACGGTTGAGCTGCAGTGCCCGGATGGATGAACCTACCCCGGCCATTCTTGGCAAGTCTTGGCATATGTTGCACTCGCCCGAAGAAAACTCCACTTAGGTGCACTCGTAACCATAAACCATATAGGTATAAGGGATAAGATCTCTGCGAAAACAACTGGTTGTTGTTAAGACCGGATGGGAGGAGCTAGTCTTGTATGGCCGATGTTTCGCCTCCTTGAAGGGGCAACCGGGGAGATGATAAGGGCGACGCTCTCCATTAGGGGGGGGTGTCAAAACAGACGCAAATGTCATAAGGCTATGTTTTCGCAAGAAAATTTAGGCTCGTCATATTTGTGCAATGATCCTGCAGAGGCAATAATACTAACGCGAGGGTAAGGCGAGATCAATGGGTCTTTACATGAAAGTGTACGGACGTCCTGCGATTTCGTCGCACGACGGCAATGTCATGGGGCTATGTGTTCGCAAGGATATATAGGCCTATCATATTGTTGCAACTAAAACATCCTGCAGAGGCAAAAATACTTGGAAAATGATAAGGCAAGATCAATGGGTCTTTACATGTAAGTGTAAAGACGTCCCCGCGATTTTGTCGCGATGAAAGGTGGCGTGGGAAGACTCTAACTAGGGAGGTCTAACTTGGAAGACCACACAAAATGATAAGGCAAGGTCAATGGGCCTCTCGCATGAAAATGTAAAGGCGGCTCTGCGACTTTGTCGCAAAGGAGAAGAATTAAAATCAAATCCCTGATTGGGATGGATTTACTTAATAAAAGATTCAATGAGCGAACATGCTCGTAAGGTGGTCTTAACTAAGAAAGGAAGAAAGAAATATGGAAATTACTCAATCAAAAGAGTTAAGTCACTCGAACAACAAAGAATTCTAACAAATTACAAAGAGAATTTAACCCTCTACATCCGCATTATCAAATACAGAGGATGGTTGAGGCTTTTCTCGCGCCTTTATCAGCTTCACATCCGCCACTTGATGGATTTTCTTCGAAATGTTTTCATCACCTTTGTTCTCGCCAATTGCTCGGACTTTCATCGAAATTTTTCTATTCGGATCTTCATCGACGACTTCCTTATCGTAGAGATCTTCGCCGCTTTCATAGTCATAATCACTATCGAGGATTAGGGACTTCATCATCACTTACTTCCAGAGGATCAACATGTATAGGATCAAGAGACTTAGACAGCAAAATATTATTCACAAGAACTTCCGCTTTAAGAGGGAATTGGCTAAGCAATGCCTTTGACGATTCTTACTATCAATGTCCTTACAATAAGACATATAATCAAATCTTCGCTCCGCACGGTCGCGAGAACGAGCAAGAGACGCGAGAGTAGTCCGTTTTCCTTGCGAATTTTAGAATAATCAGACCCGAGGGTGGAGATAGTGGAGCGAAGCTTTCTCGTAGTCTGCATAACAAATACACAAGATCGAGAAAATTCTTATCGAACATTATTGGCATTTTCAGTGGTAATAAAGCATTCATGGAATAAATACACAAATTAAGATAGTCAAATAATTTGACTACCTTCCTTTTGAGAAGTAAGATGTTGAATTAAAGTCATAAATTATTCCCCAAGCGATCCATGACATCATCAAATGAATCTCCCACTAAGCCTCGTCAATCGAGATCGCAAATTCTTTTCATTGGAAACAAGTATGGAGTTTTCTTGCCGCGAGTAGAGTTGGATTTTTCTAATTTGACACATTGTTCTTGGAATTGCTTCGCTTTTACACTCAACGTTATTCTACCTTGAATAAGTTTATCTCTCTCGGCAGTAATTTCTTCAAGTTGGTTTTTCAAAGTATGTTTAGCTTGTTCGTGTTCTTCACATAACTTTTGACAAGCATTATACTGCTGCGAGTAGCTCGCCATCTTATTCAACAGAGAACGTTTCTCTTGAGAAAGAGTTCGATTCTCATCTGATAAAGTTTCCAACTCCAAATTAGTTTTAGTCAAAGCATAAGAGAGGCGAGATAAGTCATTACTTAATGAGACTTGCTTTTGCGATAAATCAAAATTCTCTTTAGACAAGTTATTTATTTGATCGGCTGCATAGGTATGAAGATTATCTAAGAGATTATACTGCTCCATCCAAGCATCTCTTTCAACTCGAACTTCTTCAACGATAGACTCCGTCTGATATATCTCCATTATTCGTTTCTGGTTTAATACTTTAAGGACGAGCAAGGGTTTGAGTTGTAAAAAAAAAAAAAAAAAAAAAAAAAAAAAAAAAAAAAAAAAAAAATGGGGGGATGGTGAGAGCATACCTTTTAATTCTTCATTCTTCTTGCGAAGATTATCACGATCTAGTGAGATACTGAGAAATTTTTGATTTTCAAGGTGGAGGTTATTGCACTTCACAACCCATAACTTGAGATCATCCTTCAGCCTTATTAATCTCTTGAACTAAAGGTGCTTGCGAGATCCTCTCAGACCAAGATGCTTACTTAAAATCTCGCAGACATTCGATTTGACAGATCGGAGAAGTCTTTTTGGCATCATTCACGAGATCGAAAGGACCTTAAAGGCCACATCTATCCCCTCCAAATTTTCCGCAGCTTAGAGGAATTTGTTCAAACAAAGAAGACGAGTCTTCCTTTTGTCAAAGGAACCTCATGAGAAGAGGAGGTTTCAGGGAGAGAAGTGATTGGAGAAATAGCAGGGATATTGATAGCAGGAGGAGGTATAAGATCGTTTGTAGTAGGACAGTTATAAGGAACTTGGTCTATGAGGAGTTGAGGTATAGAAATATTGTCGTTGGTAATATTACCAGGGGAAGGGGGCACAAAATTATCTTGCGAAGATTTCGCAGCAGGAGATGAAGGTGTGAATGAAGGAAATGGAACGTCGGAGTAACAGGTTTGGAGTAGCGAGGCCTTTTGGGAGCATGACCGGTAGTTTTATCATCCTACGAATGACAAATTAAATAAGAAACAGAGGCAACAATGTATTGTTGATAAAAATAAATGTTTCTTGAATACCTTGTCACTTGCAGACTGTCTTTTTTTGAAGCCATAGATTTTGCTCGCGAAGTGAGCTTTGGTTGTGCGAAGGATTCTTGTTGCGAAGTAGATTTCGATGGCGATCCCAAAGAAAGAAGAGGGTCCTTCACGATAAACTTATTTCTGGGTTGGTTCTTGCTAAACAACAATGGCAGAAAAGAAAACTACAAAGTTAATCATACCAAGATGATTTCAACAAAGAAAGCTAATCTCAAATTTGATCAACCACAAAATCAGCCATATGTGGCAAAATTAACAAACCTGGACGCCATGAGAGTAAATAACCGGTAGGGAATAGTTAAGGTGGTGAAGAAGACGATAAGAGACAACAATAAGCAAACACTTGCGTAACAATGAAGAAGAAGAACACTTGCAGATTTATGAAGAAGATGAAAAGGAAAAGGAAAATTTTTCACAAGGATGCTCCTATAAATAGATGAGAAAAATGTTATGACCGGATAACATTAAATGCACCTAAAAAGAGGTAAATATAGACACGTGTAAGCGGTCACTGCTAAATCCAAGGAAACCTGACGGAAAGAACTTTAGTAAAATCCAAATATACAATGTATTTCTTGATAGGCGAGGAGAAATTGCGAAATTGATTATTTTCTGTAATTCCCGAGACAAGAAATGGCACTTCGCATATGTATTACCAAGAAGCTTCTAACTTCACAAAAGAATAGAGGCAAGTACGTACTTTTTAAGAAAAGTATTCTTTCGCTCGTTCCTTCACCAATTGAAACCAAGGAATATGACAACAATGAATTTTTCCTTCAAATCGCTCTTCAAGCAATATTCAAGGAAAAAGAGGCAAGATGTAGGATCATAATATCGCAACGTACAAGGCTCGCGGATTAATGAACGACGGCGTCGCGAGGGAGTCGCAGGGAGCTAAAATAAACGACGCAATGAATAACGACAGGCAAAACATAAAGAAGACGTGAGACCCGGCGAGGGTTAAGAAGTGTCGCGAGAGTGAATGTTTGTGCATCTGCGACACTTCGCGAGACATTCCCGAAAATAAAGGGGAGCTTAGCTGTCATCCACTATGTATTACCCTATATAAAGGGCTAAATGAGTCTGTAAGGGAGAGATCTTTTTGGAATTGTTGGGCAAGTCATTAGGAGAGAGAAAGTTTAAGCATGCTTTAATTTCTAAGTGTGATTCTATTTTCCTATATAAACATTTCATGAATTCAATCAACAAATACTCTGGATCTTACATCTTTCAATGGATTAATTAAGCAAAATCGAGTGAGGGGTGTAGTGTGGGAAATCCTGCTACTACAACCCCATTTTCCAAAAGGCCATACACTTGTTGAAGATGTTAATGGTGCTCCAGGTGCATGTATTTTCTTTCCGTGCCTTTGGCAATCTTCGCAACGCCTTGATATTTGCTTCGCATCTTCATGCATATATGGCCAATAATAACCTTGCATCTTCGCTTTGTATGCCAAAGATCTTCCGCCGCTGTGATTGCCAGCATCCCCACTATGCAACATCTTTAACACTTCTTCTACTTCTTTTCGTGTTAAGCATCTGAGTGAAGGTCCGTTAAAGGATCTCCTGATGACAAAGATTCCATCCCTTAGTTCATAATTTGTCTCACGGCTTTTTAATTTGTGCGCCTCCAATCTATTCCTTGGTGTTTCTCCTCTCATCAGGTATGCATGAAGTTCTACTCTCCAATCTTCGATATTAGGTGTTTGTTCTCCACCTTCTATTCTCATTACATCTACCTCTTCTTCTTCTTCTTTATTGATTGATGGTGATAAAAGTGTCTGTATCTTTATGCATCTCGCAGTTGGGTCTGTCATCATACTTGAGATAAAAGCAAAAGCGTCTGCGAGTCTATTATGTTTTCTTGATATGTGTCTCCATTAATTTTTGGGATTCTCGCTGACAATTCCTCAACAAGTTTTTTGTATTTCTTCATGGATGATTCATTTGTAGTGTATTCTCCTTTTATTTGACAAATGACTAATTGCGAATCACTGGTGATTCTCACATTTTCCAACTTCATTTCTATTGCGAACTTCAGGGCATGTATCACAGCCTCATATTCATTATTGGTGGATGCAAACTCCAATTTGAAGGAAAAAGCCATTTTGTTGCCCTCTGGCGAAATCAAAACAATTCCAACTCCATTACCTTCCCCATTTGATGATCCATCCACCAATATTTCCCATCTATTTGGCTCTGTTAATAGATCTCTTGGATTTCCATGTTCTTCTTCTATATCCATCATTTCTTCCACAGCTTCATCATTTTCTAAAGGAAATTCTGCTAAGAAGTCTGCAACAACTTGCGATTTGGGTGAAGATAATATTTCATACTTGATTTTGAAATGTCCTATTTGTGCATTCCATCTCTCAACTCTGCCCGATCTTTTTGAATTTTTCATTATCGACTCGATTGGTATTTTTGTCGTTACACTTTATTTCATGTGCCCGAAAATATATTCGAAGTTTAAATGCTTGCATAAACTAATGACAAAATTAGTTTTTCAATCTTTGAATAATTTTTCTCGCAGATTGAAGGTTTTGTTGATATAATAGATTGGTTTTTCAACTCCTCGTCTACTCGCAATAACACAGCACTTAACGCATGTGAAGTTGTCGCAAGATAGATTAATAATTCTTCTTCTGGTTCTGCCTTTTGCAAAATAGATATATTCGTCAGATGTTATTTTATTCTTGAAAAGCTTTCTCGTAATCGTCTGTCCATCTAAACTTCGCCTCCTTTTTGAGGATGTTGAAAAAAAAATTACATTTGTCTGATGATCGCGAAATGAACCTTCCCAAATGAAGTTAAGAGTCCATTTAACTTCAGACATCTTTTATCACGTCAACTGGTGTTGGCATGTCGCGAATCGCTTGCACTTTCTCTCGGATCAACTTGTATTCCTTCTTTTGATACGATGTAACCTAAAAATTTCCGATGCAACCCCAAAGATACATTTTTCCTGGATTTACTTTGATGTTAAAATGTCTCATTTGTTCAAAACTTTCCTCGATATATTGGACATGATTTTTGCTTTTTACTTTTATTAACATATCATCCACATACACTTCCAATGTTTTGTGTATCCATTTCGCAAACACCTTTTCTACCATCCTTTGGTATGTTGCTCCAAAGATTTCGCAAACCAAATGACATTTTTGTATAACAATATAACCCTCTTGGAGCGAAAAAGCGTATGCTCCCGATCTTCTTCAATGAGAGGGATTTGATTGTATCCTTTATATCCGTCTGAGAAGATATTCTATCATTTCATGTCACCGATTCGACCATTTGTGGAATATCTGGCAACGGAAAACTATCCTTCAGACAGGCTTTATTTAGATCAGTAAAATCTATACAAATTCTTATCCCCTTTTTCTTCTTTGGAACTACTACCATATTTGCTATCCATTCTGGGTATTCTGCTTATCTTATGATTCCTGCATCAAGCATCTTCTGCAACTCTTCTTGTATTTGAGGATGATATATTGTTGCGATTTTTCTGATTCTTTGTTTGAATGGCCTTACATTTTTGTCAATTTCCAACCTATGACATGCCACCGACGGGTCTATTCCAGGCACCTCATCCATGTTCCACGTGAAAATATCTTTAAATTCTCGCAACAGACCAATAGTTCTTTCTTCTTCATCTGCCTCCATCTTAGTCCCAATTTTTAGTATTTTGGGTTCTTCTTCCGTTCCAACATTCACTTCCTTTGTTGGTTCCGCCGCAGTGTAACTGGCCTTAGGTTCTCCCATAGGTGTCGGTTCTCTTATCTCCTTCGCAGGCTCAGTTCCTTCTCCCGAAATTTCGCTGGGTATCCCTTTTCCTTCCTCTGCTCTTATCATATAAGCTCTAAATTCCTATTCTTTCTTTGCTTCCTTCGCCATTTTTCTGCGATTTTTTCGCTTTTTTGCACGTCCTTCATATTGTTTCACTTCAATTTGATAATATAATCTCGCTTTATCAGCTTCCCATCTAATTTCACCAATCCCACTTGGCATAGGAAATTTGATGCATTGATGTAATGTTGATGCTACGGCTTTAATCGCATGTATCCATGGCCTTCCCAAAAGCATGTTGTACGGTGATTCCATATCCACTACGCATAGTGCCACTTGTGTTTCAATTTCCCCCAGCAAAATTCGCACCTCTATTTCTTCTTTTGGTTTTGTTATAGATTTGCCAAAGCCATGAATATGATAAGTTGAAGGAGACATCTCTTCATCTTTATATCCCATTCCTCTGTATGCATGGTAAAATATTATATTCGCCGAACTCCCCGTATCAACCAGAGTTCTGTTTACCGCCCATTCTTCCATAGTTTTTGCTGATTTTTCTGATTCTTTCCGTGTGGTTACCGTGATTACCAAAGGAGTTGTGTGGTTTAAATTTTCTCTTGGTATCTCTGCTGCTGTGAATGTAATCTTTTGTTTTTCCCAATCTTTCAAGGGTGATGTCTTCTCCATTGTCATGATTTTCTTTCCTTCAAAATCTCGTTTGTGTATTCTCCCTCTGATATTTTCATGGAACTCATTAATCATTTTTTTTGTGATCAAGCTACACTCCAACTTTCTATTATATTCATTGATTTTAATTTTCTCAACTTTAGTTGATTATCAATTTGTTTCATCGTCTTCTTGATTTGAAAAATCTTAATAACAATCTCTAATCCTTAATCTTCAAACGTCCCTGATTCTAGCGCCATATGTAATTGCAGGAAATCCTACAATACACACCTCACAAGAATTCGTAATATTCAACACATCTTTAAGATCAACAATCAATCTCTTTATTAATTGAGTTAGAAATTTTACAAGAAGGAAGTGAAATCAAGAATATAATTGCTACTCTAAAATTTCTCTCTCCTTAAAACTTTCTCTCTCGTCTAAAAAAATCTCCCTTCTCTTAAGCCTGTTCCGCCCTTTATATAGGACATTACATAGTGGACAACAGCTAAGCTGTCCTTTATTTTCGGATCTGACTTGCGACACTCTCGCAAGTATTCAAATGTTAAATGTTCCAACACTCTTAACTCTCACTAGGTCTTCACATCTTTCTCGTGTTCAGGCTGTCGTCATCCGTTGCGTCATTTTTATTACCAATCTGCGATATCTTCCCAGTGTGTCGTTTATGGATTTCGCAAGGGTCTTGGTGTTGCGATATTCTGATCCTACATCTTGCCTATTCTCATGTATTCTCTGCGAAGGAGAGGATGTCATGAGAACTAGTACTTTCAAAATGCCGCAGCTGTTTATTTTTTTCCCTAAATTTTCTGCCGACAAGATTCCATGAATTAAACATAACCGTTTACACGTGTTAAATATTCCCCTATTTACTGGCATATTAAATGCTAACCGGTCATCATCTTTTGTCTATTTAAGAAGAGATCCATCATAAGAATATTTTCTTTCTTTACTTCGTCTTCTTCATCTCTACATTCTCTGTGAATTCTCTTTTTGTCGTCTGCAACTTTTTTCTACTGTCCATCTTTCCATAAATCCTCTCAATCTTTTTGCTACTGTTTTCATGGAGCCATCAAGGTTTGTTGATTTTGCTGAAACTGATCTTCTTAAGATTGATCTCTTTTACTGAAATTATTTTATTTGATTTTTATCATCTTTGAATAATTCCCATACTGTTTCTGTTTCAGCAAAAACACTTCTAGCACCAAGTTCACGATCCAAAACCCTAATGTTCCCAAGAGTTCACAGCAAAAAACCGTTGTGAACAAAAGAAAGCCTGCGAATAGCAAGGTATTAAGAAACACTTATTCTTTTAATAAAAATATTGTTGCCTCTGTTTCTTATTTGACTTGTGATTCGCAGGGTGATGGAAATGTCGTAAGGCCCCCCAAAAGACCTCGCCATCCTAAAAATATTGAAACTTATGTTCCATTTCCTCTGTTTAAGCTTTCAACACCTCCTGCGATATCTTCGCAAGCTGAATCTCCTCTTCTCATTTGCGAAAATGTCGTTGTAGATTTCTCCCCTGTAACTAACCTTTCTATAAATGAAATTTCTCGCGATAACCCTGTTGCGAAGGAACCTTTCTCTTCTTCTACCGTCAATGCCTCTTCTCTTGACATTGCCTCAACCCCAGTCATTAACCTTCATCAAATTTCATCTTCGGATGACACATCTATGGCGAATGATGATTCAACTCTCCCACCTTCTGCCATCATCGCTTCTTCATCCAAATCTCTCCCTTTCACGAAAGAAAATTTGGAAGGGATGGATATTGCTTTCAAGGTTTTATCAGATATTCTGGATGATGTCAAGAAAGCTTCCATTGATCCTATCATATTTGGTGTTTGCGAGATTTTAAGTAAGTATTTTGGCTCGACGAATGGTTTCAAAACATCTTTAGAAAAGGAAGTTGAAGCTTTGAAAAATAACCTCCAAGCTATGACCTTGAAATGTGACACTCTTCATCTTGAGAATCAAAAACTTCGAATGTTTCATTGATCGTGATAATCTTCGCAAGAAGAATGAGGACCTAAAAGGTAAGATTTTTTTTTTTTTTTTTAAATCCTTGTTCGCCCTTTAAGCTCTAAACCAGAAACTAAAAATGGAGATATATCAGTTTGAATCCATCGCCGAAGAAGCCTGAATGGATAGAGATGCTTGGATGGATCAATATAACCAATTAGATAATCTTCATACGTACTCTGTTGATCAAATAGATAATCTTACCAAGGAGAATGCTCAATTAGTCCGTAAGCAAAACTTATTAAGTAGTGAATTATCTCGCCTCTCTTACATTTTGACTAAAGCTAATCTGGAGTTGGAAACTTTATCAGATGAGAATGAAACCCTATCTCAGGAGAAGCGAGTTCTTTTAAATAAGGTGGCGATCTCTTCGCAAGAACTTAATATTTGCCGAAAAGTATGTAATGATCAAGAACGATTCCTCTGCTCATTGAGAAATAAACTCAAAGAAGTAACAAAATCATCTTCTCACGAGAGAGATAAACTTATTCAAGGTAGAATAACTTTAAGCATAAAGGCAAGTCAACTCAAAGATCAATACTCCAAGCTAGAAGAATCCTACACTTCTCTTGCGAAGGAAAACACCTTACTCATTTCTAATGAAAAAAGTTTGCGATCTCGACTGAAAGGTTTGGTTGGAGATAAATTTGATAATGCCATGGACCACTTGGAGAATAGTTGCTTGGCTTTAACTCAATATCTTATCTCGCAAAAGGAAGGTAGTCATAAAATTTGACTGCCTCAACTATTTTGACTTTATTAAGTCTTTTTACTATGTCTTCCTTGCGAACCCTTCGCCTGAATGATTTTCTTTGTTCTTTGTTTTTGCAGAATCTGAGAAAGATCTTCGCTCCTCCCTTTCTGCTTTGGAATCTAGCTATGCCAAAATTCGCAAAGAGAATGCATTACTTGCCTCTACTCTTGCTCGTTCTCGCGATCGAGCATAAAGAAGATATGATTATCTCGCTTACTCCAAAGATATCCAAAGTAGGAATCACCAGAAGGCACTTCTTCGCCAAGTTCATCTCAGGGCTGAAGTTCTTGTGAATGATATCTTATTATCCAAATCTCTTTCCCCTGTATCTGTCGAACCTTTGGAAGTAGATGATGATGAAGTTCCTGGTTCTTTTGATAGTGATTATCATTATGAAAGTGGCGAAGATTTCGCAAATGAAGAGGAGGTTCCTCCAAATGATGAAATCGTCGATAATAATCCGTGATGAAGAAGAAGTTGGAATAAACCGTAATGAAGAAAGGATCGGTGAAGCTGAAAAAGCCAAATGAAATCGAGAAAGTCAGAGAGTGATAAAATTAATGAAGGACGTCCATCATCTCCATCTCAGCGAAAAATCAATGTTGAAACTTGAACTTCTTTTGTAATTTTATTTCTTTGGACTACTTCATCTCGTATAACTTCTTGCATATGGTGCATTTCACTATCTTTGAGATGCATTTACTCTTTTATTATTGTGTTTATTTGCGAAAAGATAATGTCCATTGTTTAATAATTCCCATATTGCCTCTCATTATCTTTCTTGCGATGGGTGACTCCGCATAAATAATAGTTAGCTTTTATAAAATTTTTGTTGAATTATGTGGTCTTATTTGCCTTCCTAGTTAAAGGTCTTATTATGCCACCTCTTGTCATTGCGACAAAATCGCAGGACGTCTTTACACTTTCATGTAATGACCCATTGATCTTGCCTTATTATTTCTCTAGTATTGTTGCCTCTGCAGGATATTTTTGTTGCGACAATATGATAGGCCTAAAAATTCTTGCGAACATAAAGCCCCATGACATTGCCGTCTTGCGACGAAATCGCAGGACGTCCTTACACTTGCATGCAATGACCCATTAATCTCGTCTTATCTTCTCTTTTGTATTATTGCCTCTTCAGGATTGTCGCACAAATATGACAAGCCTTGATACTCCCGTGAATAAAAAGACTCATGACATTTGCGTCTTTAAGACACTTATCAGCTCCCTAATGGAGGGTGCCGCCCTTATCTTCCCCCTGGTTGCCCCTTCAAGGAGGCGTACTTCTGCCATACAAGGCTAGCTCCTCCCATGCGGTTTTAACAACAACCAGTTGTTTTCGCATTCTCTTATCCCTTTTGCCTATAGGGCTTATGGTTATGAGACTGCACCCTAAGTGGAGTTTTCTTCGGGCCGAGTGCAGCATAAGCCAAGACTTGCCAAGAATGGCCGAGACACTTCAGATGCCCCAGGCACTCTTGGCTCAACCGTGTACCTCGGCGCCTTGATCAAATGCTGACTCCTTAGAAGAGACCCTCGGTCGTCCAATCTAAGTCATAAGCTTAGATTGAAAATCCAAGGTACCTCTCCTGGATGGGCTTTATTGACCCCAAATATCCATGACTCGGTTCCAGGGGTGGTGTAACCTTTTCCCTGAGCCATGTTAACAGGTACCCACTTTTATGACGCACTTTAGGTCTTACATTTGCCTCTTGCGAAATTTTGATTTCGCGAACTAGGGTGTACGCCATAGCAGGTTCGCCCCTTTCTATTATGTCATTGATCTTTGATTATCTCTTGTCGTTATCTGAGTGAAATTTTTGCATATTCTTTCTTTGTTTTGTATAATCTCGCAATAATTCTTTCACAAGATTTTCATATAAATTCATTTTGCTTCAATCATACATCATTTCGCAGTCTAATCTTTCTCCATAATCTTTTACGGGTAATATCTCTTCAAGTATAACCTGTTTCATGGTCAATCGAGTCTGTGGCCCACATCTTTACCCTCAGGATCCATCAATCTATATGCCCATGTTCCAACTATATCCTTAATGATATAAGGTCCATCCCATTTTTTCGCAAGCTTGCCACCACTTTCTCGCTGATATATTGGTGTTTCTCGCAGCACCAAATCACCTGGTTGAAATTCGCGTGTCTTAACACGTTTATTATATTCTCGGGCTAATCTTCGTTGGTAATTGTCCATATGTTGTAAAGTTCTTTCTCTTTTTTCTTCTAATTCATCTAGTTTGGTTAAAATATTACCCGCACTAAGATTTTTCTCCCAAGATTCTCTCTTTGTTGTTGGAATATTAACTTCTGTTGGTAGCACAACCTCAACTCCGTATGTTAAACAGAATGGTGACATTCCCGTAGCTTCTCTCCTGGTTGTGTTGTAAGCCCATACTGCATTATGCACCTGTTCACACCATGCTCTATTATGCCCTTCTAATTTCTTCTTCAATATATATGCGATTGTTTTATTTGTTGCTTCTGCCTGTCCGTTGGCCTGAGGGTATAAAGGAGTTGACTTCCCACATTTTATCTTAAATGCATTAAGTAACAGCCTCTATATTCTCGTCCTCAAACTGTTTCCCATTGTCGATACCAACTGTGGGGGATTCCAAATCTGCATATGATATTCTCAAATATGAATGTAAAAATATCTTTGTCGCGTATGTGTTGTATCGCCTTTACTTCGCCCATTTTGTGAAATAGTCTGTAGCGACAATCGATATCTTCTTTGCCTGCACCCCGTAAAAATGGTCCCACAACATCTAAACCCCATCTTCCAAAAGGCCATACACTTGTTGAAGATGTTAATGGTGCTCCAGGTGCATGTATTTTCTTTCCGTGCCTTTGGCAATCTTCGCAACGCCTTGATATTTGCTTCGCATCTTCATGCATATATGGCCAATAATAACCTTGCATCTTCGCTTTGTATGCCAAATATCTTCCGCCGCTGTGATTGCCAGCATCCCCACTATGCAACATCTTTAACACTTCTTCTCCTTCTTTTCGTGTTAAGCATCTGAGTGAAGGTCCGTTAAAGGATCTCCTCTGATATTCCATCCCTTAGTTCATAATTTGTCGCACGGCTTTTTAATTTGTGCGCCTCCAATCTATTCCTTGGTGTTTCTCCTCTCATCAGGTATGCATGAAGTTCTACTCTCCAATCTTCGATATTAGGTGTTTGTTCTCCACCTTCTATTATCATTACATCTACCTTTTCTTCTTCTTCTTTATTGATTGATGGTGATAAAAGTGTCTGTATCTTTATGCATCTCGCAGCTTGGGTCTCACATCATACTTGAGATAAAAGCAAAAGCGTCTGCGAGTCTATTATCTTTTCTTGATATGTGTCTCCATTTAATTTTTGGGATTCTCGCTGACAATTCCTCAACAAGTTTTTTGTATTTCTTCATGGATGATTCATTTGTAGTGTATTCTCCTTTTATTTGACAAATGACTAATTGCGAATCACTGGTGATTCTCACATTTTCCAACTTCATTTCTATTGCGAACTTCAGGGCATGTATCACAGCCTCATATTCATTATTGGTGGATGCAAACTCCAATTTGAAGGAAAAAGCCATTTTGTTGCCCTCTGGCGAAATCAAAACAATTCCAACTCCATTACCTTCCCCATTTGATGATCCATCCACCAATATTTCCCATCTATTTGGCTCTGTTAATAGATCTCTTGGATTTCCATGTTCTTCTTCTATATCCATCATTTCTTCCACAGCTTCATCATTTTCTAAAGGAAATTCTGCTAAGAAGTCTGCAACAACTTGCGATTTGGGTGAAGATAATATTTCATACTTGATTTTGAAATGTCCTATTTGTGCATTCCATCTCTCAACTCTGCCTGATCTTTTTGAATTTTTCATTACTGACTCGATTGGTATTTTTGTCAGTACCCTTATTTCATGTGCCGAAAATATATTCGAAGTTTAAATGTCTTTATAAACTAATGACAAAATTAGTTTTTAAATCTTTGAATAATTTTTCTCTCAAATGACATTGAAGGTTTTGCCGATGTAATAGATTGGTTTTTCAACTCCTACGTCTACTCGCAATAACACAGCACTTAACGCATGTGAAGTTGTCGCAAGATAGATTAATAATTCTTCTTCTGGTTCTGCCTTTTGCAAAATAGATATATTCGTCAGATGTTCTTTTATTCTTGAAAAGCTTTCTCGTAATCGTCTGTCCATCTAAACTTCGCCTCCTTTTTGAGGATGTTGAAAAAAAAATTACATTTGTCTGATGATCGCGAAATGAACCTTCCCAGCGAAGCTAAGAGTCCATTTAACTTATGTACATCTTTTACTGTCGCTGGTGTTGGCATGTCGCGAACTGCTTGCACTTTCTCTGGATCAACTTGTATTCCTTCTTTTGATACGATGTAACCTAAAAAATTTCCCGATGCAACCCCAAAGATAAATTTTTCTGGATTTACTTTGATGTTAAAATGTCTCATTTGTTCAAAACTTTCCCTCAGATCTTGGACATGATTTTTTGCTTCTTTACTTTTTATTAACATATCATCCACATACACTTCCAATGTTTTGTGTATCCATTTCGCAAACACCTTTTCTACCATCCTTTGGTATGTTGCTCCACATTTCGCAAACCAAATGACATTTTTGTATAACAATATAACCCTCTTGGAGCGAAAAAGCGTGATGCTCCCCCCGATCTTCTTCAACGAGAGGGATTTGATTGTATCCTTTATATCCGTCTAGAGAAGATATTCTATCATTTCCGTCGCTGATTCGACCATTTGTGGAATATCTCGGCAACGGAAAACTATCTTTCGGACAGCTTTATTTAGATCAAGAAAATCTATACAAATTCTTATCCCCTTTTTGTTCTTTGGAACTACTACCATATTTGCTATCCACCCTGGATATTTTGCTTGTCTTATGATTCCTGCATCAAGCATCTTCTGCAACTCTTCTTGTATTTGAGGATGATATATTGTTGCGATTTGTCTGATTCTTTGTTTGAATGGCCTTACATTTTTGTAAATTTCCAACGTATGACATGCCACCGACGGGTCTATTCCAGGCACCTCATCCATGTTCCACGTGAAAATATCTTTAAATTCTCGCAACAGACCAATAGTTCTTTCTTCTTCATCTGCCTCCATCTTAGTCCCAATTTTTAGTATTTTGGGTTTTTCTTCGGTTCCAACATTCACTTCCTTTGTTGGTTCCGCCACTGATGAACTGGCCTTAGGTTCTCCCATAGGTGTAGGTTCTTTTATCTCCTTCGCAGCTCAGTTCCTTCTCCCGAAATTTACTGGTATCCCTTTTCCTTTCTCTGCTCTTATCATATAAGCTCTAAATTCCTATTCTTTCTTTGCTTCCTTCGCCATTTTTCTGCGATTTTTTCGCTTTTTTGCACGTCCTTCATATTGTTTCACTTCAATTTGATAATATAATCTCGCTTTATCAGCTTCCCATCTAATTTCACCAATCCCACTTGGCATAGGAAATTTGATGCATTGATGTAATGTTGATGCTACGGCTTTAATCGCATGTATCCATGGCCTTCCCAACAACATGTTGTACGGTGATTCCATATCCACTACGCATAGTGCCACTTGTGTTTCAATTTCCCCAAACAAAATTCGCACCTCTATTTCTCCTTTTGGTTTTGTTATAGATTTGCCAAAGCCATGAATATGATAAGTTGAAGGAGACATCTCTTCATCTTTATATCCCATTCCTCTCGTATGCATGGTAAAATATTATATTCGCCGAACTCCCGTATCAACCAGAGTTCCGTTTTACCGCCCATTCTTCCATAGTTTTTGCTGATTTTTCTGATTCTTTCCGTGTGGTTACCGTGATTACCAAAGGAGTTGTGTGGTTTAAATTTTCTCTTGGTATCTCTGCTGCTGTGAATGTAATCTTTTTTTTTTCCAATCTTTCAAGGGTGATGTCTTCTCCATTGTAATGATTTTATTTCCTTCAAAATCTCGTTTGTGTATTTTCCCTCTGATACATGGAACTCATTAATCATTGTTTTTGTGATCAAGCTACACTCCAACTTTCTATTATATTCATTGATTTTAATTTTCTCTACTTTAGTTGATTATCAATTTGTTTCATCGTCTTCTTGATTTGAACAATCTTAATAACAATCTCCAATCCTTAATCTTCAAACGTCCCTGATTCTAGCGCCATATGTAATTGCAGGAAATCCTACAATACACACCTCACAAGAATTCGTAATATTCAACACATCTTTAAGATCAACAATCAATCTCTTTATTAATTGAGTTAGAAATTTTACAAGAAGGAAGTGAAATCAAGAATATAATTGCTACTCTAAAATTTCTCTCTCCTTAAAACTTTCTCTCTCGTCTAAAAAAATCTCCCTTCTCTTAAGCCTGTTCGGCCCTTTATATAGGACATTACATAGTGGACGACAGCTAAGTTGTCCTTTATTTTCGGATCTGACTTGCGACACTCTCGCAAGTATTCAAATGTTAAATCTCGCAACACTCCTAACTCTTGCTAGGTCTTCACATCTTTCTCGTGTTCGGGCTGTCGTCATCCGTTGCGTCATTTTTATTACCACTCTGCGATATCTTCGCAGTGTGTCGTTTATGGATTTCGCAAGGGTCTTGGTGTTGCGATATTCTGATCCTACAGAAATAGATATATTAGAACTCTTTGATATACTTTATTAAGATTGAGTCTAGTTGATTCTCTTGAAAGTATATTGGAGTTAGTCCATACATATTGCTAATCGAAATATTGGGTGTGGTTGTTGTACCCACGCTTTTTCAATTGGTATCAGAGCAGGCAAATATGCTTAAAGACCTTACAAGTCTGTGTTTGTAGCGGTTTGACTTTATGGACAGAGGTGCTATCTCTATTAACGTACCACCAGTCTTCGATGGCTCAAATTACTTATGGTGGAAAATTGCTATGCGAGCTTTTCTTCAAGCACATGATTTTCAATCATGGGTATATGTAGTTAATGGCTATGATGCTCCCGTTGTGGCAGTAGGAAATGTAAACGTTCCCAAGAATATTGGTGAATATAGTCCTGCCGAGATACTTGCTGCAAAGCAAAATTCCGAAGGTTTTAATGCCATCATACATACTGTTACCCCAAATCTTCAGCACCATGTGTAAAATTGCACTAAGTCTAAAGATGCGTGGGATTTCTTAGAAACCGTATTCGAAGGTAATACCAGTGAAAAGGAGGCTAGGCTTCAAAACCTTAATTACGATTGGGAAAACCTTCGTATGGCAGATGAAGATACATTTGATGAGTTTAATCACAAAGTGTCTGAAATTGTTAATGCATCTTTTGCATTGGGTAAGGCTATTCCTGAAAAGGACATTGTTATGAAAATTCTCAGATCGCTGCCATCTAGATACGACTCTAAGAAGCATGCCATTGTTGAAGGAAATAACCTTGATACAGTTTCCAGAAACACTCTGATAGGAAAGTTAAAAATTCTTGATCTTGACACAGGCAGAACGTTCGTGTTCAATGTTATAACCAAAACAGGTGCATCCTCTCACTTGTCTTGGGCTGATGAATGTTGCTCCAATTATGTTGATCTTGATGAATCACTGATAATCAGAAAGGTCAAGAATTTGATAATGAGGAAGAGTAGATGTGATGAATATCCATCTTCAGTTATTGCTTCTGATGATTCAATAGAAGACAAAACTACTCTGGATGTCTCAGATGAGTCTAACAAGTCCAAGGGACTTACTGCTCTCTCCTCTTCAACTAAAGGCGTCCTTGAAGAAATTTGAATCATCACTCCAGACGAAAAATATTGAGATAGAGCGTCTTAATGATAATTTCGTCAGAACCATGTCTCTAAAGGAAGAAGAGATTAACTCTCTCAAGTATGACTTGCAAAGGTTATCTGGAAGTTCTGACAAAATTGCAGCAATGTTATTTGGTCAGAGATCCTTTGTAAATACTAATGGCCTAGGGTTCAAAAGCAAAACTCAAAGCTCAGTGTTGTCTGTTTCAACTAATCAAGGAACAACAATTGCTGATTTTTCTGTTAAACAGGAAGAGTCACATAAAGACGAAAAATCCTCATTGATTTGTTCCTTCTGTGGACATTCGAAGCATGTTCAGTGTAGTTGCAGGAAATCCCACACTACACCCCTCACTCGAATTTGTTTAATTAATCCATTTGAAGATGAGTAACAATATATTTTATTAATTGTTTTCTTGAAAGGTTTACAAAGAAATGTAGAACAGAGCTAAAGAAATTATAATCACTCTTAATTTTCTCTCTCCTAATGACTTGCTTAACAATTCAAAAAGAATTCCCCCTACAACAGACTAATTCAACCCTTTATATAGGGGTAATACACAGTGGATGACAGCTAAGCTGTCCTTTATTTTCGGGAATAACTCGCGAAGTGTCGCGAGTGTTATAAACATTTTTCCTTGCGACACTCCTAAATTTCGCCAAGTCTTCACACTTTTCTCACGTTCTGACTTTCGTCATCTAATGCGTCATTTAAATCACTTCCTTGCGACGCCTTCGCAACGTAGTTGTTTATTACTCTCTCAAAATACTGATGTCGCGATATTCTGCTCCTACATCTTGCCTCTTCTCATGCCTTCTCTGCGAAGAAGAGAATGTCATGAGAACCAATATTTTAAAGTGCCGAAACTGCTCATCTTTATCTCGCGATTGTTCATTTTTACTTGTTTATTTATGTAAGGAATTTATTACAGGTGTTTCTTCTTCCACTCTTTTCTTGACACGTCTCTTTCAACCGTTTATTCTTGACCATTCACGTCCCATCTCGCATTAAATACATTTGTTTTCTCGAGGATTCTCTTCTCTATATATAGCTTTCTTACCCTTCTCTTTTTCTCTTTTATTTTCCCTCTGCAATTTTCCTTTTAACTTTCTTCCTCCGCAACTTGCGCCCCGCTACTCGTAATCTTCCCCTTCAATTCTCTCAATCTTCCATTCTCCATTCATTCCCATACTATATCAATGGATTCACTGGTCGTACATACAAACCCCTTTTTGAAGATACTCAAAAAAATTACAAGAGAAAGGTTTCATCTTATCAACCATTCCCGATCAAGAATCTTCATCTATTCTCTCTGCAAAAACTATTTTCTCGATCATCAATGTGATGATCATAGAATCATAGTCTCGCTAGGTCAACTCCTCGCAGACTTCCCATTCCTCTATATAATCCCGAGATACCATTATTCTATGAAATCCTTGCTCATGAAAAGTTCTCGCGAGCCGTTTATCAATTGAGTGGCGATCGCATCCGTTTGATGCTCGAATTCGCACACCACGGCGCTGGCAAAGGATCTTTATATCCTGTTAATGTTAGAGATCCTAAATTCGCAAATTTGGAGATAGTCACTGAGAAGTATACTGTAGAAAATTTCTTTGCGAATTATTCAGTAATAAACATGAGAAATGATATATCCTTTTGGGGTGCTCTCCATTGAAAAGAATAGATAATATTTCCGATGACAAGTCGCTTATGCAAGATATTGATTGGCATTCGGGCAACAATAGCACTCCCCGTCATTCCAAAGATGAGAAATGGTGGGTTGTTCCTTTGTTATTGAGTGGACCTTACATCGCAGGTTCATATGTTCTCCCTGCACACCTTGCGAATTATCATCCTTGGGAGTTTAAGTGGCATGAGGAGACGAAAGAGGTATATTTCCTTTTTTCAATTTCGCCTTGCGACATTTTCTTCCTCTTTTATTTATTAACTTTCAAAAAATTTTAGATCGCCGAATGAGAAAGAAGTATAAAGAAGATCCAAAGCCGAGTACCCCCAGCGATACTCCGATCGCTCACGGATGAAGTAAGAAACATTTTCTTTTGTTATTTTAAACAATATTGTTGCCTCTGTTTCTTATCTTCATGCGTATGCGAAGGTTGACGTTGAAGAGGCTATAGCTACGAAGGTTAAAAGCAAGGACAAAATTACTTTTCGCAAGGACAAGTCTTAACTCCGCTTTCTAAAAAACGGAAAACCCATCTCTTTCTCAAGCCGGTGAAAATTCGATGAGGGTGAAAATGAGGTTGGTTCCTCCTCCGCGAAAGAGAATCACTTGACTACTTCATTATGGCGCAATTGTCCAGTGTCTTCTCCGATTCTATGCAAGGATTAGGAGATGATCATCTAACTGCTACTTGCGGAGCTCTCGCAAAAATTTGCGATGCCCCACTATTAGAGGATAATGAATCTTTTCGCGGAGTCTCCCGAACGTTGACCTCCAGTCCTTAAATGCTCTCACCGCTTTGGTATGTTCATATTCCTTTGTTTCTCTCGTAATTTCGATTACAAGCTTTATCTTAACAATTTATTTTTTCCTTTATAGTCTGGGAGAACTTCCTTTGTTGTTGCCTCAGATCTCGAGAGAAGATGCGACAACTTTCGCAAGAAAAATCTCCAACTTAAAGAAAAGATCCGAGAATTAGAGGTTGAAGCTGCGACATCTCGCAAGAAAGATGAAAGAATTAAATGTACCGGAGGCCGAGCTTACTTCTCAACGAATAGAGTATCTACTCTTCAAAGTGCAAATCAACCACTTTATGGTATAACAATCTTTACTCCTCAAATCCTTTTTATTTTATCATTTGCTTTCCTTTGCCGACTTACTATTTTCGCAGACATATATAATCTCTCTGAAGAAGCCATTCTTCTCCATTCATTTCCCGAGCCCATGGATGATGATGTCCTTCTTACTCATCTCAATGAATCTCTAAGTAGTTCCTCAAATAAAACTAACCTCCTTCCATTAAAGGATCTTCAATCCAAATGTCATCTCTTAGAGATCGAGCATAGGCTAGTTTAAGTTTAGCTAATCAATTTAAACGAATATACCTTAATTCCCATAAGAAAACCAAAACCTTAAGGAAGAAAATTAGTAATCTCATAGATGAGAAAGATCGCATTACTAACAGAGGTGCACAGGCATTAGCAAAATTTCAGAAATCTCTTCTCGAAGTACAAATTGAACGAGATGAATCTCTTCGTCGAATGCCATACTTAGTGAGCGAGAAGATCAAATTCGTTTCGCTTCTTGTCATAAATAATGACGATGAATTCGCCTGGGCTATGAAGGTTCTAGATAATGCCGTAAATAATTTAGGTATTGAAGTTAGCCTTCATGCCGAGCACACCGCCTTGGTTAAGGATATGATATCCGACGAGAGAAGGTTGTTTATTATACTTTAACGTTTCTTATTTCCGTAGCATTGCTATTAAATTGTTAATGTATTGTCATATGTTCTCGTAATCCGAGAAAAGACTTCAAACAAGGATTGAAGAACTTGAGTCCGAAAAAGGACAACTCGCACAAGACTTTTCTCTTCGCAACAACAAATATTCTAAGTCAAGAAACAACTTGCAAGCTACGGTGGCGAACTTTAATAATTATGCGATTCGTTTTCGCAATCAAACTATTGAGACAGTTTGCAATGATCACAAGATTCCTCTTAGTTCATATCCTTGTCTTCGCGAGGATATTCCTGAAGATACACTTTTTTCGGATGTCTCCGATAGTGAAGCTAGTGAAGAAGAAGAATCTGGCGAGAAAGATGATGAAATCGAAGAATCTGATAAAGGAGAAGAGTCTTCCAAGAAATAACTTCTTTTTCTTCTTTCCTTTCTTGTAATATCTGGTATACATATCCTTTTAATCTTCCTTCAATGTGAATCTCTTGGATTACTAAATATGAATTCAACTCTTATTTTCAACTTTTGTAAATTTATCCTTTATGCATAAATCTATCATATGAAGATGAATAACAAAATTTCTTCACATGCATTCCCATACTTGCCTCTGTTATTTATTTGCAGATGAGAGATTTATTTTGAAACTTATCATTGAGACAAGATCGCATGATATCCTCATAAATGAAGAAATCTATTGATCTTGCCTTAACATTTCTTGTGTGGTCTTATTTTGCCTTCCTAATTAAAGGTCTTATTTTGCCACCCCTCATTGCGACAAAGTCGCAGGACGTCTTTACATTTTCATGCAATGACCCATTGACCTTGTCTTATCATTTCGTAAGTATTTTTGCCTCTGCGCAGATATTTTACTTGCGACAATATGACAGGTTTAAATATTCTTGCGAATATAAAATCCCATGATATTGTCGTCTTTGCGACGTGATCGCAGGACGTTTTTACACTTTCATGTAAAAACCCATTGATCTCGCCTTACCTTCATGTTAGTATTTTTGCCTCTTCAGGATCATTGCACAAATATGACAAGTCTAAATTTCCTTCCGAAAGTAAAGCCTCATGACATTTGCGTCTTTTGACACTTATCGGCTCTCCCTAATGGAGGTGCCGCCTTATCTTCTCCCTGGTTGCCCCTTCAAGGAGGCGTACATCGGCCATACAAGACTAGCTCCTCCCATCCTGGTCTTAACAACAACCGGTTGTTTTCGCCCTCTTATCCCTTACACCTATATGGTTTATGGTTACGAGACCGCACCCTAAGTGGAGTTTTCTTCGGCCGAGTGCGGCGTATACCAAGACTTGCCAAGAATGGCCGAGACACTTCAAATGCCCTGGCACTCTTGGCTCAACCGTGTACCTCGGCGCCTTGAGCATACACCGACTCCTTGGAAGAGATCCTCGGGCGTCCAACCAGGGTATAACCTTATATATAGTTGGAAATCCAAGGTATCTCTCCCCGATAGGCTTTTATGGGCCCCAAATTCCCATGACTCGGGCTTCAGGAGCGGTGTAACCTTCCCCCTGAGCCATGTCAAGAGATACCCCCTTATATGACGTACTTTAGGTCTTACATTTGCCTCTTGCGAAGTATCATTCGCGAACTAGGGTGTACGCCATAAAGGTTCGTCCCATTCACTCACTCATTCATTTTTGTTAATTCATTCAAGCATTCATTCTGTTTGCGAAGCTATCGCACAATCTTACATTGTTTAATCATTTTCGTTTTTCAATTCTTCAATCAAAGTATCATACATTTTTTAATGGCGAGATCTTCACATGTTTCTCGCTTAATTATTATTTCTTCCTCTTACTCTGAACAATCTTTTATTGTTGCTTTTTGATGATTATTCACTTCTTACACTTTTTGCTCTTACTACACTCTGCCTCTTCACCATTCAAATCTCTTATCGTTTCCTTTCCATCACAATTTTTCAACTGCCTTCATGCATTCACTTCGCAAAGCGTCTTCAACTACCTTTTATTCTTCTTGTCCTTGTCGTGCCTTCGCCACTTAATCTTTGTTACTTCTCGCAATTATTCACTTCTTACACCTTTTACTCCTGCTTCCCTCTGCCTCTGTATCATTAAAACCTCTCCGAATAATTCTTTTCCAAAGCATGACTTTCAACTCCGCCTTCATATCTTCACCTTGCAATGTGTCTTCTCTTCTTATATTTATGCTATCTACCATCAATCTTTCCCTTTTCTTTGTTCCTCTTTTATATTCTTCTTCCATCCCTTCTTTTTGTCTCTCTCCACTGGCTTTGAGGAATTGTTAGGCAAGTCATTAGGAGAGAAAGTCTAAGTGTTTTATTTAAAGTGTAATTCTACTTTCCCGTGATTCATGAAATATCAATAAACATTCTGATTATACAACTTTAATGGACTAATTAACCAAAATCGATGTAGGGGTGTAGGTTCTATTCTTGTTGGTTCCTCCAACACCACTAGGAGTAATGATTGATTGACTCTGAAAATATCATGAAGAATACAGGATATGACATATTCAAGTTTTGGTAAATCCATAACCAAGTTAGGGAGATAAAAATACCTTCGAAAGGACCAACCCCTATTCTCATCTTCTCCTTTGGGCTTGTTTATAAAGATATTCACCCACGTGGGATATTCATCCATTGAAAAAATTGATAAAATGTGAAGCCATCAATCTTTCCTTATATCGTCAAAGAGGCTTGCATGTACGAGGGCGTATAGATCAATGGACTCGGGAAGAGATGTGGGACAAAAATTTTCTTTGTTCCTCTTTATATTCTTCTTCCATCCCTTCTTTTTTGCGCCTCTCTTCACAAATCTTCTCCACATCGATCTCATAACATTTTCCCCTTCTATCCAATCTCCCTTTATAATTCCAACACCACTAGATGGGGAAACTTTATACACCGATGATACGTTGACGCCACACCCTATTTCATGCAACCATGGCCTTCCAATCAATGCATTATAAGGGGACTCCACATCGACCACACAAAACAAAATATCACTTGACAATCCTTGCAAAGGTATTCTCATGTTTACTTCTCCTTTGGGCTTGTCTTCAAGCAATATCTAGTACCATTGAAACCATATATTTTGTATGTTGAAGGGATCAAATCTTCATCCTTTCCTCCCATAGTCTTGTAAGTATGATAAAAGAATGTTGATCTAATTAACTAAAAAGCTCCCAAATCGATTAATATTCTATTTATCGCCTTCAAAGAATTTTCTCGCTTTCATCATCTTCCCCATCAGGTGTTTTGGATTAATATCTAGTTTTACCACCAACGGTTATCATGTATTTCTCTACCTTTGGGTATTTCTTCTGCCGAAAGAGATATTTCGTAATTTCCATTCTTTTAACTACGATTTCCTCGCGATGTTCATTACCTCCTTATCATTAACATCCCTCGCAAAAACCCTACTGAGTACGTTATCATGAAAATCTTCAATGGTGCGATATGAATGAACAATGGAGTTGCAAAACAAATTTTTAGCTTTCGCCCCAACTTCTATCATGAACGTTTCTTTTCCCTTTGATGGTGGCGGCGGTAAATGTTGAACTTTCTCTTCACTTTTTAAAAAATGATTCACTTCCCCGATCAATCATTCTAAGGATAATTCTTTTGATGTTTCGGCAGTCATTTGTCGATGTCCATGAAAACGATGGTAAGAGCAGACTCGTGACTTCTATCACCTGGTGGCGGTTCACTCCCCATGTTCCATGGTGCAGGTATATTCTCCATCAAGAGTATAGCTTCCCATATCTTCTCCACACTAGTATTTAGTGGTGGCATCTTGATTTCTTCCCATACTACTCTATGACGTCGTTGTCCTCCATGATAATTCTGTTTTTGACTTCCATAGGTTTCTTGCGGGTGATCAAGTCTCTGAATCTTGTTATTGCCGCCACGATTGTAGTAGTTTCTTTCTCTTTCAAATTCTTCCTGATCTCGGCTTCCCATCGCAACTAATTTTGGTTGTCCATCATCTACTACTTTTTCTTGTTTCCCTTGCGAGGTACTCGCCACTGTTTGTATTAATCTGGGTAACAAACTTGCATTCGCAGCACTTGAACTTGTATTCGCGATCGGGTACGATTCTACTTCATTTTGTCTTTCCTCCAAAGCAATATATTCCTCTTGCAATTCTCTCAATTCGGTCATCGTGATTGTATTCTTGACTCGAAAACTTGAACATATAATAAGTTGGTTACGAACATAGCATTTATGAATGATAGTATGAGGTATCTTTCATCCACCCGTCCAGCCATTTCGCTACACATTGTCTTCCATCTTACAGTCAGATGTCTCAAGCTCTCGCCAACTCTTTGTTTTAGCCCAAACACATCTTCAATGCCAGGTCGCGAAGAGTTGTTACTTATATACGCCCCTAAAAATATAGCTTGTAAATGATTGAATGACGTGATTGTATTCCTTGGTAGACCCTCAAACCATTTCAACGCTTCTCCCGTTAAACTCGACGCAAAGTATTTGCACAATATAGCATCATGGTTTTCCCACCGTAGCATACATCTCACTAAGCCTTGATGTGTTGTACTGCACAAGTTGACCCATCAAAAATGCTAGTTAATGCTGGTAAGTTGCACTTTGGGGGTATTCCTCCTAGCTGCACTTCTAATGTAAAAGGATTTTTCGCAGCCTCTGCGATAGGTTCATCTAACTGTCTTCTCCCTCCTTCTCTTCTGCTATTCAATATTCCTCTCATCTCTGCCAATTCTCGCGAATTTGTTCATTTGCCTCGAAATTTGAATTTATCGGTCTCTTTAATTCTGCTTCCTCCTTCTTCGTTCGTGTCTACTTATATTTTCTCGGTTCATTGCTCTCTTCTCTTCTTTCTCTCTGCGAGTTTCTCCCTCATCTCCTTCACAAATTCTCACACCATTATATCTGTCATTTTCTCTTCTTGGCTGTCTATCAATTCTTTTTTGTATTCTTTCATATTCTTCGTGGATATCTCCATTGTTGCGATTTCGCTCGCGCCTTCTTTCTCGATTGTCATGATTATTCTGCCGAATCGCCTCTTCCAAGTCCCGATTTTCCATTTCTGCTCTCAATCTTTCTCTCTCGCGAGCTAGACGCGCTTGTTTCAAGATATAATGCTTTTCAATGTCATCTTCAATTTCCTTTTGTTTCCTTTGTGTTTCTCTCCCATGTAGTATTCTCCTTCCTTCTTCCCCGATTTTCTTCATTAATCGGGTTATTCTGTCCTTGAGGCTGCCTATCTTCTTGATTTCCATCATTTTGATCATTCACCAAAATATAACTATTCTCTACTAATTCTCTCTCTTCGCGACCTCCTTCACCAAAATTTAACTCTCTTTCCAAATTTTCTTCATTAACGTTTCTGCAGTAATGTTCTTCTCACGTTTTCTCTAATTGATCCTGATCTCGATCTGTTATTACTTCTTGATCTTCTATTTTGCAGCCTCCTATTTTCCATCCTTAATTCGTGGTTTTGCCTTGTTAAATTTGCGCGTTCTTCTGCTTCTAACCGCCTTTCTTCATGTATTGTCTGTCTCAACGCTTCTAATGCTGCAATTTCTTCATTTCCACGAATTGTTTCTCCCATCTCTTCTCGATTTCTCTCTTCTTGTCCACTATTCATCAATTGTTGCACTTCTTCTCTTTCTTCCATAGAATCTGATCTCCATGTATGCACGCTCACTCTATCATAATCGATTACTCTGTTTAGTGCTGGTTGAATTGGTAGTTGAGTTGGTGGTTGAATTGATGGTTGAATTGGTGGTTGAATTCGACCTTCTTCTCCATTTCTTGCATTTATCCTTGATGGTTCACCTACTTCATTTCTCCTTTCTCCAACTAATCTTCCACTTCTCCTTACGATCGTTGGTTGTTCTGATGTATTCTTTCTTCTAGCCATTTCTCAATTTTAGTAACTTGTTAAAAATTATTCGAGATTTCTTTCTTGTTTCCCCTAATTCTTCCAATTAACAAGGTTGATCTTCTACTCATCCCTGTTTCTAGCGCATATGTAGTTGCAGGAAATCCCACACTACACCCCTCACTCGAATTTGTTTAATTAATCCATTTGAAGATGAGTAACAATATATTTTATTAATTGTTTTCTTGAAAGGTTTACAAAGAAATGTAGAACAGAGCTAAAGAAATTACAATCACTCTTAATTTTCTCTCTCCTAATGACTTTCTTAACAATTCAAAAAGAATTCCCCCTACAACAGACTAATTCAACCCTTTATATAGGGTAATACATGTGGATGACAAAAAGGTCATCCTTTATTTTCGGGAATAACTCGCGAAGTGTCGCGAGTGTTATAAACATTTTTCCTTGCGACACTCCTAAATTTCGCCAAGTCTTCACACTTTTCTCACGTTCTGACTTTCGTCATCTAATGCGTCATTTAAATCACTTCCTTGCGATGCCTTCGCAACGTAGTTGTTTATTACTCTCTCAAAATACTGATGTCGCGATATTCTGCTCCTACATTCAGAATACTTGTTGGAGATTCAGAAGGAGCAATAAGAAAATCACCAAACTTCAAGAGAACATGCAGAAAATGAATCTGGGTCCGGATAACCAAGCTCTAAGAAATTCCAGATCTAGATGAGGTAAGAATTCTGTTTACACAACTAACAGTGATAAGCCACGAAAAAATAAGTGTGAGCATATGGCTCACTTGGTCACCAACTAATGACGTTGATGTCCGCATCCTCATTTTTAGCTTGGGAAAAATGAGGTTTGCACTAAAAATGGCTCAAGTCAGTGTTTTTGTAAATCTTTTTCTTATATTTGTTAAGAAAATATTCTCATAAGAAGATGGATGGTGAATAATAATCTTGAAAGACTCTTTCAAAGTCTTCCTAGGGTTTGGTATTCATAAATCCTTTTAATCTTGGGTTATTTGGTTTTTGGTACTCAGATTTTGACCTAAACCAGGGTTTGGTCTAACATTTTTCCAGCCTTTGTGTTTGGTCTAAAGACCAACGTTGACATGTGTTGACTCCGTCAAGTGATGATGTGTTTAACTTTTGATTTAAGTTATTTTTTTTGCAGCCCTCAAATTATAAATCATTTTCTTATTCCACCCCCAACTCATTCTCACCTAATATTCTAGGTTCTTAAGCAAAATCATGCCTCCAAACCAGAAATTAAACCTCAAATCGTCCAAATTACATACTCTAACTCCATTAGTATCTGATGATGATGACGATTTTCAAACCCTAATTTTCATTACCCATAACCTAAAATCCTAGAAACCCAAGACAGTTTCTCAATCAAAACACCTAGATTACTCCATCATTATCAATTGTATCAGTCTTGAACCCTCACTTCCATACCGTCTCTCGCATCAAATCTCTCTCAAACACCAGCTTTCAGTAACAAATTCAATTCAAGTAAACCCATCTCAAATCTTCATCTACATCACAACAAAGTAGCAACCATCTGCTCAGATCCATCTCTCCACTTTCAAACTTCGCCCAAAACCCATGAAAATCAGCCATTTAATATCATCTTCTCGTTCCTTGGTTTCAATTTGATTCTCGATCTGATTTATCTACAGCAGTTCTACATGTTCTTCTTTTTTCTTCTTGTTTTATATCATCAACAATAAACAGTGGCAGCTCAATTCTTCTCAGTATCAACAAATCAATTCCAAATCCATATCGAATTCACTTCAATTCAGAGCCCATCTTGCAAATACCCACTATTAATCTCTATCTCTCTATTTAACGACAACATCTCTCTAAACCCATTAAACCAGTCCACCCACCTGAAATTTCCGTCATGAAGAGATATTGGCAGAAGCGGCATGGACTAGGGTCTGCAACTTGGTTTAGAAGAAGATTAAAGATATGGATTTACATGTACAATAGGACAGGGGATTGCAGGTTCAATTCAAGGAGGAGATGCTGCTGGTGCTAATTGGTTCTGGTGATGTTACTGTATACTAGATGGTTGTGTTTGAGGCTCCGATTAGATGTTTCTATTTATTGATGTTTGAGCTGTGTTATTCAAGAATTGGAAGCTAAGGTTTTGTAAAGAAGTTGAGATTAGGGATTTGACGGATGCTGTTGTCGGAGTTGAAATAGCCAAGAACATTTTTTTTCGGATGGGGTTTTGAGTTTGTGCAGTAGCAGAGAAGGAGAAGAAAAGAAAAGATAAGGGGGGATAACTTATTTTTCGGGGTTCCTTTAGTGAATATATAATTATATAAGGGCTGCAAAAAAAAAATAACTCAAGTCAAAAGTTAAACAGACGGAGTCAACGCGGGTCAACGTTGGTTTTTAGACCAAATGCAAAGCTGGACAAATGTTAGACCAAACACTAAAATTGGACAAAACATGAGTACCAAAAACTAAATAACCCTTTAATCTTTTGTCACTTCTTTTTTATCCAAAAAAATATTATCTCATGGCTCATGTGACTAGAGGCATTACAAAAAGAGATGCAGTTGAAGCAGTTAATGTGTATCTTTGTAAAGAAATCACTTCCTCAAGGGTGATGAAAGAGAAGTCGACAAACAATGGAGAAGGTTCTTCCTCTAGCTGTCTCTTATCTGTTTGTCATTTTGATAATAATTTTAGAGGCATGGTGAAAGATTTCATCAACAAGAGAAATGATTTAAAATCTCAAATTGTTTCCTCTTTGGAAAAGATAACTCACTATGAAAAAATGTTGTCTCTAACCAAGAACACCTTGCGTGATCTAAAAAGATAACTCAGTGAGTTAACTGATATTTCCGAAGATTCAGAGGAATTGAATGATCCCATAATCAATGGGTTCTTTAATAATAAGAAGGAATTCTCTGTAGATTCCTTGAGAAAGCTCTATGATACCTATTAAATCTTTGGATAAGAAGTTTATTTTCTTGTTTTGTTTAGAAGAATAACTAGAGTTTGGAATAGCCATTATTGTGATTACATATAGCTATGTCCAACATTTTCATCTTCATGTTTTTAGGTTTATTTGTTTAAATTCTAAAATTGTTTGGAAGATGATTTTTGCAGTATTAATCTTTATGGTTATATATTGCAATTTGTTATAGGATATGTGTGTTTGCGTCCGTGAACTGTGATTGTCCCATACCTTGTCAAAAGTTAAGTCTTTCATATGTCGATATGCATATTGAAAAGGCAAGGGTACCCAAATATACCTCAAGAAAAAACTTTTCCTACTTATAAGTTCTTTCTCCGAAAGTGTTTGTCTATGGAATGAGTCGAGACAATACAACTAATCGGTTCACACTTCGTGTGATCGTCTATGGATACGAGATCGAGACAATACAACAACGAAGTATGTTACTTGATAAAAAGGTTCAGACTTAACCAAACACAATAGGATTCACTAATCAAGTAAATGGGAATTAATGTTTGTGTAATTTACTTTAATTAAAATAAAACAATTATAATGCAGAAATATAAAGTAAATGACACAACAAGATTTTGTTAATGAGGAAACCGCAAATGCGAGAAAACCCCCGGACCTTGTCCGAATTGAATACTCTCAGGATTAAGACGCTACACAAAATTACACCTAACTTCGTATAGTTGAGACCAAGCAACTAAACCTATAGTTCACCTAGTTCCGTATGTATTCCCACGCCTCCGACCTTAGTCACGTACTTGCAATAATTCCTTTGGTTCGTATTCCAAACAGTAAAGGAACAACAAATCTGTTTGGTATCAACTCTATTCAACCAAGTGATATGAGTCGGACAAAGGCTCTTCCGTTTATCTTAACATAAACTCCTTTGTCAGGTTCTTAGATCTATCTTATGTTCAATTACCGAAGTAATCGTTTAAGATTAAGCCAACAACACTATTAATCTAAGGAATTGTGTTGATGCCGATCTACTCAATTAATCAATCCAATCTATCACAAAGATAAACGAATTATTAATTGGATCCTCTTTTACCGAAACAAGTATTGTGCACACCAAAGATTATGAACCCACAAATCAGAAATCTTCAAGATCTTCTTCGTCTTCAAATCTTCTTAGATCTTCAATAAACACCTGCACACAATCACTTGAATCTCTTGTGATCAATCACGTACAAAACGGAGTCTGTTAACAATGGATTATCACAAGATCGTCTTTAGAACTAACAACAGTCTAAAGATCCTTGTCGAAACTCTGAACTAGTTTGAGTGAATCTTATATCAGAAGAGAAGATTCTCAAACATAAAAAAACTAGGTGCAATCAAAGTTCAACCACCGTTAGTCAATCAAATCAAAGAAACCAAAAGATAAACCGCAATTATCTAGTTTCCCACCAACGGTACACGCTAGAGCTTCTTAATCCAAAAGAAGACTTTAAACTGAGCGTCCGTAAGAGATTTCGCCTAATTAGGTTACTCTCCTCTCCGAATAGGCGGCTTCACCAGTAACAACATAACAAAGAGGAAGTCTGTTGTTACGCAGGATTAGTTTGCAATAAATGCAAACCTCAAGTATTTATAGACAAGGAAGTTTGGACACCAAGGAATTTCCAAAACCGAAAATATTCTCAAGATATTCATTAAAGCACAAATTCGGTTTCCATAATTCCTGGAAATGCTCCGTCCAAAAATAATGATCGAAATCTCTCGGAAAATCTCTAATTAGTAAATGCACATTACTAATTCTTATTTCCCTACAAAATGAAGTTAAATACCTTAATTAAAAGATTCTTAACTTATTTATGTTTCGATCCTGGGATTCTCTTCCCTTAGCTATTAAGGAATAACTTTGAACAATTAAAGAAATAAACATTCATAACACGTGTTCAAAGTATGTCGACATCTTAACTTTGTAAGTTCTCTTTCACACTTACAACCTATAAACCGATTTGCCACACTTCCAAACAAGTTTAGAATTGGTTCATCTGACTTTCAAGAACTATGCGATTGATCAAATAACATTCAATCACAATCATGGGTTTAACGGTTCTACCAAAACAAGTTTCGGTTCTACCTTCCATGTGAGTATTGTGCATAGTCACACTAGCTTTCCAAAATTCGATTGACTAGGTACTAGGATCGGTTCCCCACATATATATGGTATCTAACTTATATGTGTTGCACATGTCCATAGGATCGGTTCCCCTTTGCCTAAAAACGTGTTTCACATGTCCATAGGATCAGTTCTCCTTTCTTCTATAAACCTTTATGCACCTCATACAAGGATCGGTTCCCATTTGTGATGTACTGCACCTCTTACTAGGATCGGTTCCCCTTTCCCATAATTGGTCTTAAAAAAATCACGAACCCGATCATACCATCTCAAGTGATTACTTAAGATCGGTTTCACTAATAAAAGTGTGACGCCCCAATACTTAAACCTGCTTAGCTAATAGGATTACATCCTAATTGGAAAACCAATTCCAGATTAACGATTTTAAGAATCATAATTACATAAAGTGAACTAAAACCAAACTTAAACCCAACACTCTGATATTTATAAATGAAGAACTATCCAATGATATTAACATATTAGCATGTTGTTTTACAATAATTAAGAGCACACCTGTACAAAAATTGCATAAATATAACACAGTTCGGTAACGCTTTAAACTACGAAAACGAGTATCTTCACGTGCACCATTTCATCTAGTAACTGAAACTGAAGTGGGAACGAGTGAGCACATCATCCCAAAAGGGTGCTCAATGAAAACATGTAACTCTCAAATAATCACTAATATGATTCACAGATCTAAATGAATATAAATTGAAAGAAACAAGATGAATACAAACCATGATTCAGAATATTATCATCAAGCTCAGAAAGTTAGACAAACAAGTATAATATGCACACGAGTGATCTCCCTCAAATAGAATAGTATATATAATATCATAACGGATGAATTACCGCCCTACTAAGATAAGATTGCATACGGATGAACTACCGCCCTACTATATTAATAAGCAGTAATATTATAACGGATGAATTACCGTCCTACTAATACTATTACAATGGATGAATTACCGTCCTACTAATTAAATTAGATATAATAATATTAAAACGGATGAATTACCGCCCTACTACATAATATTGTCGACGGATGAATTACCGCCTTACTTAACTTAGCTAAGAGCCGTGGGGAAACACATACACTCTTCGCAGGGAAATCTCACAATGCATATCACACACAAAACACATCGTAACAAACATCGTACATACAAATACAACATATACATTACACTCAAGGATACATGAATAGTAAATCAAAGTATACATTACCATGCTCACTGAATAGTAAAGACTCATCATGCTCGCATATTATAAGAAAGCTTAATGATGACAAGAAGGTTACAAGGTTCCCACCTGGTTTGATGACAAGCATGTCTAGCTACCTCGAAATCCGCGATCAACTGGTTCATCCTCTGAATCGATCGTTGTTAATAAAGACTAACTGTTAATCACACAAGCACTCTAATTTTAGCCAGTGGTCTCATACAAGGTTCATAACATAATATCATGCAAGTCTCAAGTTATGGGTTAAGTGAAATAACTAATTAATGATTCTAATTCTATCAATGGTTCCAAAACCTGGTAATAAGTAATTTGGGAATAAATAATTATGTACTTATCCAAATGGGGTCAAATTGGGTGTCATCGGAAATCCCTCTAAACACTCTACAACTTTGCAGAAGGAACCGAATGCTAATTCGGACCATAAGGGGTCCAAAACATCAAAAGAATGAAATGGCCCTAACCCTAGCCCGCGGGCCAAACCGACACGGTCCACTAAACCGGTCCACCAGAACAATCATAACTAGGTCCGACTCGTATCGAGTCAGAAAGGTTAACTGAGTTAGCGATCTGACTCGGTCATCACCTCCACCAACAGCTAAATATTTTTCCAAGTGTTTTACCCCAAAGTCAGTTCAAGTGGCCAACTTCCAAGGTATCTATATTATTCATTTACACAACCAAATGGATCAATATTAGAATCTATGGATTCATAGAATTACATTCTACAAGTTTTGCGTACAGAATATTTTCTAAATCATACTCGAACATATCAAGAATAACTCATACTTATGGTAACTCGTGACTGATTACACATGATTTCAGCTGCGTCGACTACTTTTCGGTAAATGATATCTCACTCGTTACTAAACCAAATTGAATAAAATTTATATCTACAAAATTCTCATCCGGCGTACTACAAATTACATTTATGGATCTAATTCTAATTAAGTCTCTAACACACCTAATAAGGTCTTTAGATTATGGCCAGCAAACAAAATACCATGCACATAAAATCATGATTTACATATACAAAGAACTCAATTGTTTCTACTCTATTCTTCCATCTATCAAGTACCCAAACATTAAAAACATACTAGGAATGCACTAGAAAGGTTACCTTGGCTACTTGGACAAGTTTCCATCATCTCCATCCTCTTATTAATTAATCCATCATCTTTATGATCAAGAACACCATTAATTAACTAACTCTTTATGATGATCATTATACATACTCAAATGATCCTTTCATTCCATCTCTCTCAACCCTTTTATGTTTCTACTAAGCTCTAGCTACTCTCTTTATTCACTGAAATTTTCTATCAAGTTCTTTCTCTTCATCACCCTTTGAGAATTTTATAACATCACAAGAACCTTAAAAACAAACTCTCCTTCCTTCTTTATTTCTATCAAGGGACTCTCATAACCTCACTCTTACCAACTAGCTCTCTGTCAAGCTATTACTTTCATTCTATCCTAAGCTAATAGGTGAAACAGCTCTAGTAAAAAGAAGAGATAACTCTTCCAATAAAAACGATAAAAAGAAAGATAAATTCAAATATAAATACAAATTTCTATTTAATTAGATACACCCCCCTAAACTATTATATATTTCAAATTAGGAATTTATAAAACTTCAGTCAAGTCCAGGGGTCTGGTCAAGGTCAAGTTAGACCGTTAATGGTAAGGTCAACAGTAACGGTCAACAGCAGTTTGACTAATTTCTACTCCATCTCCAGAGTCTCGTATCTTCTCCGTCCGATATCCGATCAACGCGTTATAGTTGTTCATTTCGCGTAACTTTTTGAGATTTATCTAATGGTACTAGTTTCATTTTCAAATTATTATTAGATTATTATTAGTAATTATTGTTCATATTTAATTAATCGAATCATTAACAGCTAAAACGTCTCTTGACTAGTCTAATAGCGTTGACGTGCTTGCGGTTCCTTACAAAAAGTCATACCAATACATAAGTCAGGCCTTTGTGAATAGTTCTACCAAGAACACAACGATACTCAATCACACATATTGGTTGTTCATAGGATATGCAATGAATAACAAAACCAATAACGCCTGGCGATTTCCTTTTCGATTCACAAACAAGTTTATGAACTTACTTCCTTAGAACACATGTAAAACATTGTTCCCTGGGATGAAATCCTCACCTCATACCCATACATAATCACAATAGCATTCAAATGATTATAGCGATGTCTTATCTACAAAGTTTAATGGTTAAGCAATAAACCTCGTATTGTATTCCTTAATACTATGTTTATCTAGAGTTCAAATATGCTTCACAATTTTGTTTTTAGTATGCACGACTTGAAAGATACGTTAGGGAATGAAACAGTTCAAGTCAAATATCACTAACCTCAAATGGAAGGATGAGTGTTGTCGTTGTAGCTCCTTGCTTCTTCACATCTTCAAGTCTTCGCAATACCTGTAAAGTCTCATATCCTAATACTTTCAAGATAACCTATACGAATTTGACTCTAGTACATAATCAAGCGACTCTTAACATGAGTTTTGATTCATTAAAATATGACAACCAAACTTGACATACCAACGCTTGGTGGGTTCAACCGAGCTATACTCTAACACATATATTGATAAAAGAATGAATGAACTTTTGACAATACAAAAGTTAAGCATATTATGTCATTTTTTGATGGAAGATAGGTTAAAATCTTTTGTTTACAAGGATTATGTCTATTGAATGTCATTGTGCAAATAGCGATGGAAAATAGAATGAATCCTTGTGTATTCCGCAGTATTGATCTTCCCTGATCCATATTTTTATGTATATACTGTGTTGTTCCGTAAGGTTTCTTATGTTTGAGCTTAATCGACTGAGTTGGTCATTTTCTTATGAATAACTTAGTCATAACTCCGTAAGTTCTCTTATGTCGAGCATGACCAATTGAATTGATCATTTTTTTTTGTGGTTAATTTGGTTGTATATTTCTGATTAGATTAATTATGGGTTCTCTTGTGATTAATCTAATTAAGTATTTTTGGATTCAAATTCATATTCGTATGTGATTTGTTATGTCCAAAGAAATCCTTCTTTTCTTTTGAAATTAAGATCGCTCTTGTTGTTCTTTCGGGAATGGCATATTATGGGGGAGAGTTCTTAATTGAACTTGTGCTTAATTGTCAAACCTTTGTGGGGAGTGCGGATGTGGAATATTATAGGGGTTATCTTGTATCTTTATAAACTCCTTGATGAATGCATTTAGCTTCGGCTATATGATTGCATCAAAATAAGTTGATATATGCTTTCTTTTGGTCATGAAATGTCTCTTTTGGAAATTTCATTAGGATCCCGTTTTCTTACCTTTGCCAATTTTATTGACAAAAAGGGGGAGAATTAATATGTAGTTCACACTACAAATACATATGGTTTTCGGATCATTATGTAAGGGGGAGTGGTTTCCATGTGAGATGGAGTATTGACTAAGGGGGAGTGATACATATCACCATAGTATTATTGTCGAAGTTGTGATACAATTGAACTTTGATGATGTATAATAATAATATGACATTGTATAACAATGATTGAGAATATTTGTTTTCTCATTGTTATAGCTACGGATTTTCAACAACGATGATGCTGAACTTACAACCTTTGGGATCATTGGAGTACTTGGAAGTGACGAAGATTTCGAGTAATGTTGAAGATTAGGCATGTGGAATAGGAGCCACAAAAGTTTATTCATTTATTTTTGTATTCCATATGTATTGATAGTTTTGTCACTAAAATTGACAAATGGGGAGATTGTTAGAGCACTGCTCGGTCGAACTCGCATGCGTTTCTATCTCAAGCATGTTTGTCAATGTTACTGATCAAAACTATAAGTCTTGATTTCTAGTCTACTATAGCTAAGTCTCGGACTAGGATAGAAAGTGTAGTTAAGCTCAAGAACTCCATGGAAATCATCATACAAGACGAAGAACTACTCAAGGAACTGGTAGAACTTCATCGACTATCATATTTTGGTTTGTTTTTAGTTTTGTTCTTTCAATAAAACCAATGGAAAGAAGAAATATCCATAATGAAGTTTCAAGCAACAAGGAATTAGAGGAAAGAATCACATTGTCAAGATTCTACGAATTTCAAGAGTTATCATCACGAGTTGAAGACCGAAGATGAAGATAAAGATTGAAGACCGAAGAAGTTTCTATGGATGTTGTAAGAGTGGTGCTAACTGCATGTCGAACGGATAATGAGGTAAGTAAGCATATTCCCACCTTCGTTAAGCGGTTGATTTCCTTTCTTAGAGATCGTCAGAAAAATGGGTTTTCAAATGATAAAAGATGTGGGGTTTTCAAAACAATTCGAAGGGTTTTGCCTTCCTACCATTCAACGTGTCGCAGGATTCTCTCTTCACTCCTACCTGGACACATGTGTGACCCATAAAAAAGCTATTTATTATTGAGAGCAACTTCATGTTAGAGCACTGCTCGGTCGAACTCGCATGTGTTGCTATCTCAAGCATGTTTGTCAATGTTAGTGATCAAAACTATAAGTCTTGATTTCTAGTCTATTATAGCTAAGTCTCGGACTAGGATAGAAAGTGTAGTTGAGCTCAAGAACTCCATGGAAATCATCATACAAGACGAAGAACTACTCAAGGAACCGGTGGAACTTCATCGACTAAAAGGTATGTGGAGACTTGAACTTATCTATAACTCAAATGTTTATCTACTCTATCTTCTATCTTTGAGACAAAAGTCATTTTTCTATATAGACTTTGATTATACACATTTGCTATTTTGAGCCGAGTTTATCTCGCTTATTTATTTCTCGAAATGTGTGTTGGTAAGCTTTTGCATTGGCCAAGTTCATCTTTACCTAGTGACGAAAGTCATGTTATGTTTCAATCACTTTGAAAATGGCTTTGACGAAAAATAGTTTGTGAATAACAACTATATAACGTCTTCTAAGAATGTTTCAATGATTGAAATGAGAGTTTAGATTATATAACCAATGTTGGATATAAGCATTGTGTGGCAACACATATATGTATAAGTCCTTATTCCTTGAACCAAAGTATGCGTACTTTGTTGATCAGGAAAACCGAACAAGAGTTATGAACTCGGTTCGCGAACTCGATCTGTGAACCCTATCCATGACCGATCGAGGTTCTTATCCCGAGAATATCTGCAGGAGTTTGTGAACTCCTTCCGTGAAGTTAAGTCCGCGAACTAAGTCCGCGTACTTGAGTTGGTTATATCTAAAGACGATTTTTTGTGAACTTATATTTATATTAACTAAGGAATGCAATTTGCAAACCGTGGCTATAAAGTTCATGAATCGATTCAGTGAATCAAATTGTTTTTGCTTCAATTGTGTCTTGTATACTTCTATAAGATTTATACAATTGAACAACTCTCTAACTAGTTCATTTGAGTCATTTGAACTAGTTATGGTGAAGAAGAATATGGTTGATATGAAAGTGCTCATATGGTTAACCATTTGGTTAACTACTGTTCAACCAACAAATGTACATGTTTGGGTACTAAGTTACACAAACCTAAAATCGTGCATTTCATTTGTGTGTAACAAGCTAAGTTTTTGATCCAACAGTTGAAAGATATTAGCTTGAATCTGATCAGGTTTTCATCTAACGGTGAATATTAAATGCTTTGTTACTAACCTAACATTGATTGCAAACCCTGATTTGAAAGACTATATAAGGGAGAACTCTAGCAACTGGGAAACCTAATCCCCACACCTCCTGTGTGATACTAGTTGCATACGCTAGAGTCGGTTCTCCTTTAACCTTAGGTTTCTTCTCGAGACCCTGTAGGTTAACGACTTGAAGACTTCATTGGGATTGTGAAGCCAGACCGATACTACTTTCTTGTAGTTGTGTGATCTGATCTTGCTGATTCTATCGTGTTGAGTAAAATCGTAACGATTGGCTTGAGATTAATATCTCTAATATGCAAGATATAAAAGTAGTCACAAACATATTCGTCTCATCGTTTTTGATTCCACAATATCTTCTTTCGCCGCGTCGATTAAGATTATTGTGAGGTGATTGATAATACTAGGTCGTTCTTTCGGGAATATAAGTCCGGGTTATGAATTGGTTCTGTTCACCTTGATTTATCAAAAGACTAACAAAACTTGTAGGTATTTCTATGGGAGACGGATTTATCTATTATCGTAGACTTTTCTGTGTGATATATATTTGTTTATTAAAGTCTTCGACTTTGGGTCGTAGCAACTCTTAGTTGTGGGTGAGATCAGCTAAGGGAATCAAGTGCGTAGTATCCCCGGGATCGAGAGACGTGAGAGCGCAATTGTACCTTGGATCAGTGTGAGATTGATTGAGGTTCAACTACGGTCCGGACCGATGTTAGTTTGTAGTAGGCTAGTATCTCAGCTGGCGTCTTAATACAATGTGTGTTCAATCTGGACTAGGTCCCGGGTTTTTCCGCATTTGCGGTTTCCTCGTTAACAAAATTCTGGTCTCTCGTGTTATTTCTTTTCTGCATTATATTTTGTTATTTAATTGAAATATCACAGGTTGTGCATTAATATCAATCAATTAGAATATCCAACCTTTGGTTGTTGATTTACATTGATTGACACTTGAACATTGGTCTTTGGTATCGTTCAAGTTATTTCACATAATAATCAGGCTCACGGATTTCTATTTGTTCGATTTGCTGATTACATTGTGAAATAGAGATATTAGAACTCTTTGATATACTTTATTAAGATTGAGTCTAGTTGATTCTCTTGAAAGTATATTGGATTTAGTCCATACAGATTTCTAATCGAAATATTGGGTGTGGTTGTTGTACCCCTGCTTTTTCACTTCATAAAACCCTTTCTGATGAGGCAGAGTCAAGACTTTCGATCACTCTCGAACCTGGATTCTTTTGATAAGGGATGGTTATTTCTCTCTCAACTTTTAAGGATGAGATTGTGTTCATATATATGTCTAACTTCTTAATACTAGTGTGCAGAATTTCTATGTCTTCTTAGCGCGTTGGATGCTATCATTTCGGAGAACTAGTAAGTTGGAAAAGTAGGTTTTGTGGGTATATCTCTAGTAAACCCTCACGAGACTATAACTCGTCCACTACGGACACCTAGGGGTTCAAAGTCTTGTTATAAATAGTAAGTATGACCGTAGCCTCGACGACACAGAGTTGTATGTTTTAAAATTTGTTTTGTTTGATTTGCTCGAGGACTAGCAAAGTCTAAGTGTGGGGGAATTTGATAGGTGTCTAAAACACCTAATTTTATATCTAGTATTTATGTTTTCTTTGCTATTGTCTTTGTGAATTGTGTCTCTTATGTTTGATTTTGAGTTTATTAGGTGCAATGGAGTCATTATGAGAAAAAGAAGATGAAGTCATTCATCTGGAGCAGAAAAGTCGAAAAGGGAATTCACAGGCGATATTTGGAGCAGGCTGGGATGAGCAACGAAGTTAATAGGCAGTCGGTTCGGTGAAACTGACAAGCCAAATGAGATCTGGGCATCCCTTATCCAAGTCAGTAGGGTGTCTATATCAATCTTTACTCCTACACAAAACCTAAACTTCGGAGAAGATTTATTTCTTCTTTATCATTAGCTTTCTCTTACTCCACCTGAAATTCAGAGAGATAAAATGGTGCGGCTGCTTTCTAAGAAATTGGTGGCAGTAGTAAGCATCTGGATCGAACTCAAGGAGATGAGGATGTGAATTTAAGCTCTGCTGGGAGGATGAAGAACAGAAAGAAATTCTGAGCTTGAGAAGATGAGATTAGGGTTTTGCTGTATTGAACTCTCAATCGAAAACTCAGTTGAAGAAGAATTTAATGGAGGAGACGAAGGAAGAATTAAGTTCTGTAGTGGATAAAGGAGAACAGGAGTTTGAAGATGCTGAGATAGAGAGAAGATATGGGTCCGTGTGCTTGAGTTCTGGAAAGAATTTGGTGGTGACGAATCAAGGGTTTGAAGCAGAAATTGGAGAAGATGGTGGAGTCCTTGTTAGGGTCTTTGATGGATGAGAAAAGGGGTTCGACAGTTGAAAGTGAATTTGAAGAATGGGTTTGCTCTAATTCATGCTACAACAACTTTGAGACCAAGTTACAAAGGCTGGTGTTTCTGTTGAATTGAAATCTTGGTTCAAGTGATTAAGTAATAGTTCAGGTGGTGAAGCACTGAATTGTAAGGAACGGTGGAACTGAAATTGGTTGATTAGCTGAGTCCTATGTTGTGTAGAAGGAACCGATGATGTTGCTGGTGGTTTTCATGAACTGAAGGTGATAATTCTGATGCCAGAGGAGATGTGTGATAGGTGTAGAATACACCGTATTTACTATCTAGAGTTTATGCTTTCTTTGCTATTTTTCTTGTAAATTATGTATTTTACGCTTGTTTTAAGTCTTATAGGTACTGGAGTCGCACGGAGGAAAAGAAGCGAAATTACTCTATTTGAGCCGAAAGGACAAAATTGTCATCTCATGAGCTAACTACTATCCTGAGCCTAGTCAAGCTTAAGGGGCAACCTTATTGGAGGAGCACTAAACACAAGTGGAGCCAAGGTTAAGGGGTTGTCATTCAGGATACCCCTTATCATTTATCAGAGGGTGTAATTATCATTGGGTGTAGCCATCCCAGTTATTACACCAAGCCCTGAAATTGAGAAATCATTTTCTCAATCATTTGTCTTTCTCCAAATTTCAACAGAAGTGGAGGTCGAGAGGGGTTTTGCTGTAGGATGTATGGGTTCAAGTGAAGAGATGTTGCCGTTCGAATCAAAGAAGAAGGAGGATTGATATTTGATAGCTCTAATGACTGATGAGGAATCAAAGATAGGGTTTGAGTTAAACCAAGGACTGAGTTAACGGCAAGAAATCATGTGTGAAGTGAGGTTGGAATCGAGAGAATGAGGAAGCTTATTATCATAACGGTCGATTTGAGGAGTGATTAAGCTTGGGTCGAGGTTGAATTAGCTGCTGGTGTTGTTGATTGAGAAGAAACAGAAACTAGGGTTTTCTGTGATGTTTGAATTGAGGCTCTGATTTGAAGTGATGAAGATTTAGATGGGTATTAGAAATGGTGTTTGCTCGATTCTTTGTGATGATAGAATGGGTCTGGTGATTAATGGCAGAAATGGGTATTGGTGGTGAGCTCAGGCAAGGATGAATCTGGTACACAGAGAATGAACTGTGGTTGTTGTGTGAAGATGATAGTTTGAGTCATGGGTATTGATGATTGAAGTTGTTTCGATTTGATCTGAAGTTACCCAGAGATGGAATTGGAGTTAGGGTTCGATGTGAATCTTTGAAGATTGAGCTTCTGGTGGATTTGGTTGAGCTTTGATTGGGTTGTGTGACCTTGGTGATGGTGGTACAGGGAAGCGTGATGACAGAAGCTAGATATGTTCTTTGGTATTAGCCAAGGTTAGTGGCAATGACAAAGATAGGCAATTAGCAATGAGCTTGGCTTGGAATGTCCTTGAAACAAGAAAGTTATGGAGAATGGCTCGGGTGGATCACCGAGTGAAGGCCGTGTTGCAGTGAAGGGGGATTACAGTGTGGCACCTGGGAGTGTGATGCGAAAGGATGGCCTGAGCTAGTGGTAGCTGGCAGTTGTGGTCGATGAGAGGCAGGGAGCAAGCCATGTTGACAAGCTGAACTGCAGTTAAGAAGTTGTAGCTGAGATAAATGTTGCAATATGAAATTGCAGTCAATGGGAGATGGACCAAGTGGAGATGGTGATTCAAAGCAGTGAAGATTTTGATGGGTTCAAATTGTGTGTTATGAAAGTGCAGCTGCAAGTATAAGCATCAGCTGGTGAAGCATTGGCTGAGTTGCAGGGTATGGAATTGAGATTCCATTGGTATTGCAGATGAATAAGCTGGAGTTACAGGTGCAAGTAATGGCAGATGCTTTTAAAATTGAGAAAAGAGCTGGAAGTAATGTGAATAAGAAGATGAGTCTGGCTGTTGTTGAGCTGTTGGAGCTGATGGATGTGTAGCTGCAAAGATGCAAACAAGAAGGTGTTGCTGCTAAGAATGGCTCAGGAATGTGTGGAATTGAATTGCTTGGAAGTGAATTGTCAGTGAAGATGGAATTGTTATACAGGAGAGAAGGAATATTGCAGGGTAGATGTATGCTTGGTGTTGGTGCTCTCGGTTGCGGTATTGATAATTGAAATGGCTAGAGGATGGGTTACGTGTGATAAAAGGCAGGGAAGGCATTGCAGGATGAATGTGACAGGGAGATGCTGGTGGTGGTGCTGCTGTAGAATTTGGCCTGTGGCAGTGGTGGATGGGATTGCAATTCAGATGGTGAAGATTGAGATGTTACAGGGAGGAGAAGACTGGTTTGTGCTGTGGAGATGGCCTGTTGGCAAGATGCTTGTTGTGAAGCACAAGGATGGTGCATCACATAGGTTATGGCTCATGCAAGAGCTTAGGCCTGTGCAAAAGTAGGTTAGCCTGGCGAGATGGCTTTGGCCTGACCTGACTCAGCTGACATGAACCTGACTCGTCTGACAGCTGACCCTGACTCTCCCTGACTCGGTGCTTGACCGAGTTGACCCGCCGAGCTGACTAGTTGACCCGAGTTGACCCAGTTGACCGGTGACCGGGCGGACTTTGCCGGTCACTGGAACCGATTTCCGGCCACTTCTCCGGCCGATTTCCGGTCACAATACCAGTTTTCCGGCGACGACTTTTTAGACATATTTTCTACACGGGTTTTTCTCTCTTATGGGCTTGGTGGATTTTTATCTAATGGACTTTGAAGGCTTGACCTAATTTTGGAAGAGAGGGAAGGCTATAAAAAGAAGAATTCTACAACTTTTGGAATAGATCTTATTCTTGGAACTTGGAGAGCCGCTTTTGTTTACGCTTCTAGGGTTTGCTTTTGTTCATCTTCTTCTTTATTCAACTTATTTTTGTGATGAACTCCATAGCTATGAGTAGCTAAATTCTATATTATTGGTTAAGGATGTAGTCCGATTTCTAAAACTTGTGTTTGCTTTATGTATTAGTTTTCTCTTTTGATTATCGTTCAATTCTCTACTGTTTTTATGATCACATGATTGAAGTATTGTGATAGGATTATGATGTTTGATTAGTTAAGTGGCCAATTAATTGAACTTGCATCTTAGTCCATAGCTATTTTAGGGTTTTTCATCGAGCGATAACCTTGAATACAAGTAGCATGATATGTTTACGGTTTGTAGTGATACACTCTCGTAATCATATGTAGAGTTTGACCATTGTCCGAATTGTTATGTGCAACGCATGACAATTGCATTGATTAGCCTATTTCAAACTTAATGCTCCTAGAATTGAACTTGATTAGCGCAAGGCGTTAGGTTATTCTTCAGGTAGAATTCACATACGCAGCCCTAATGTGTGTGTTGATGAACTTAGGAAATTAATAGATTATCTTGCTCTCTTGATTTTCTAGGCTTTTGATAACACAAGAGATTAAATCGTAATTCTATTCATATATGCAAGCACATGTCTAAGATTGAAGATGAATTCCTTGACCAATATCTCTCTCTATTGATTACTTTCTACAATTTACTTTGCTTTTAATTTACTTTTATTGCTTACTTAAAAATCAGAAATCCCCCCAATTGGTTACTTTAAGAAATTGATTACGAAATAACTACAATCGCCTCTCTGTGGATACGAACTCTTTCTTATCATATACTTTAGGAAAGTGAAATTATTTTTGACGCATACGATGACGATCAAATTTTGGTTTCTTTTTACAATTTACGCCATTGCTTTTTGAGGCACACTGGCTAGTTATTAAGTTTTTAGTTTCTTTTTACAATTTCTGCTTTCATCTTTGCTTTTTGTTTCTTGTCTTGTTTCTCACTTGTTTGTGAGAATTGTTTTCAGGTACCTAATCCCTGGCTTCTAAAGATTGGAATTATCCGAGGTGCGGGATAGCTGCTCGAAAAGGCACAATACTCCAACCAAGGCGAAACAAAACGGACGAGCACGAGTTGGAAGTAGGAGAAGACATTTTCCAACAACAACAAGAAGAAGAAGCAATAGGTGATGCAAATCGTTCACTCAAGGACTTAGCTTCTCATAGGCTTGATACACAACAAGGGTGTATCCAAACGAACTCTACTTTTGAGATAAAGCCGGGGTTGCTTAGAGAATTACCAAAATTCCATGGCATGGTGAATGAAGATCCAAACAAACATCTTATGGACTTCCACACCATTGTCACGGCTATGCTTCCAGCGAATGTTGAGGCGGATGGTGCAATGTTGAAAGTTTTCCGTTTCTCTTTAATGGATAGTGCTAAGGATTGGTTGTACTATTTACCTCCTAAGTGTCACGACATGGAATGGGTTGAAGAAACTCTTTTGGAGAGATATTTTCCTGCATCAAAGGCTACTCAAATTCGCAAGGAGATTTGTGGGATGAAGCAAAACGTGGGAGAATCCTTATATGAATGTTGGGAACGATACAAGAGATTGGTTGGAAGCTGTCCTCACCACCAATTCAGTGACGCTATGATTATCCAATATTTCTATGAAGGACTCCAATCAAGTGATAGGAATCTCCTCGATGCTGAGGGTGGTGGTGCATTAGTGAACAAGACGGTGGCACAAGCTAGATAGTTGATTGAAAACATGGCAGCGAACTCACAACAATTCTTGAGTCGTGGTTCGGATGTGGTTCTAAGAAGGGTGAGTGAGGTGAGCGAGGTTGAGGAACTTCGTCAACAAATGGGTAACATGAATGCAATGCTTCAACAAGTTGCAGCCGCGATGATACCGAGTTCCACTCAAGCTTATGAAGACGAGCAAGCTAATGCGATCTTTCCAAATCAACAAAGACGGTATGATCCCTATTCCAACACTTACAATCCGGGATGGCGAGATCACCCCAATTTTATCTATGCCAATAAGCAAAGAGCGATTCAATAACCCGAGTGGATTTCAACCTCAACAACAATAATTCCAACCGAGACAACAATTTCAACAACAACAACAATCTCAAACTATGGGGTCCAATATGGAGGAGTTGTTTGAAATCTTTTATGCAAAGAACGGAGAGTTCGGTTAAGGAGTTGCAAACTCAAGTTGGTTCTATGGCTATGGAGTTGAATCAATCAAGGCAAAAATGGTGGAAACTCCCTTCTCAACCTATCAACCCAAAAGAGGGTGTTAATGCAATTACGTTGAGAAGTGGTACACAACTTGTGCAACCCGAAGTTCTTTGATTCGGCGCGGTGGAAACACCAAAGGAACCTGTTTTGGAGGAGAAAGTCGAGGATTCTCCCCAAACTTCTGAGGTACCTATTTCTAACTCTAAAACTCCGGTTTCTACTTATGTTCCTCCTCTACCTTTCCCTCACAGATTTGCAAATTCCAAGAAGGCGGAACTAGAAAAGGAGATTTTAGACATTCTTAAGAAGATCCATGTGAACATACCACTCATAGATGCTATCAAGCAAGTTCCAAAGTATGCAAAGGTGTTGAAGGACTTGTGTACCAATAAGCAAAGGCTCAAAGGTAATGAAGTGCTTAGTGTGGGGGAGAATGCTTCGGCAATCTTACAACACAAACTCCCACTTAAGTGCAAGGATCCCGGTAGCTTCGACATTCCCGTCACAATTGGTAACACCAAATTTAACAAAGCTATGTTGGACTTAGGTGCATCCGTTAATGTTATGCCTGCGTCTATGTACAATTCACTCGATCTTGGTCCTCTTAAAAAGTCTGGAATTGTGTTGCGATTAGCCGATCGTTCTAATGTCTACCCAATGGGTATTGTTGAGGATGTTCTTGTGCAGGTTAATCAACTTGTATTTCCAGCGGACTTCTGCGTGTTAGAGATGGATGAAGGTTCACCGGACTCGTCTCTTCCATTGATACTTGGGCGTCCCTTCATGAAAACGGCGAAAACCATTATTGATGTTGACAAGGGAACGCTAACTATGGAGTTCGATGGAGAAATAATACGTTTCAACATTTTCGAGACGATGAGATATCCTAGTGATGTCCACTCTTGTTTCTCCATTGATGTGATGGACACATTGGCGCAACAAATGTTTGAGTTGAATGGTGTTGATACTTTGGAGACCGTGCTCACTACACCCATTGATAACGGTTTGGAGTATAGTGATGAGATTAAAGAAACAATTGGTTCTCTTGACTCATTACCGGAAAAATCAGCAATTAAGAATATTTCATATGCGTCTTTACCTTGCAATAATGAAAAACTTGTGCCATCTATTGTTAAATCTCCAAGTTTAGAATTGAAACCTCTTCCAAGCCACTTAAAGTACTTGTACTTGGGTGACAATGAAGACTTACCCGTGATTGTTTCTAACGAGCTTAATGAATTACAGGAGCAAAAACTTCTAAGGGTGCTAAGGAAGTACAAGACGGCCATAGGATGGACAATCGCCGATATCAAGGGTATAATCCCTGCCGTTTGTATGCATAAGATTTGTGTGGAGGATGATACAAAGCCTACAAGGGAAGCGCAACGCCGTTTGAATCCTCCCATGATGGAAGTGGTGAAAAAGGAGATACTCAAGCTTTTGGACGTGGGTGTTATCTACCCCATATCCGATAGCAAGTGGGTAAGCCCGGTACAAGTCGTACCAAAGAAATCGGGTGTGACAGGTGGTGGAGAATGATAAGAACGAACTTGTCCCAACTCGTGTGCAAACCGGTTGGAGGGTTTGTATTGATTACGTAAAATTGAATGCCACCACTAGAAAAGATCACTTTCCTTTACCTTTTATTGATCAAATGCTTGAACGTTTAGCTGGACACTCTTACTATTGATTTCTTGATGGCTATTCAGGTTATAATCAGATTGTGATAGCACCAGAGGACCGAGAGAAAACCACTTTCACTTGTCCTTTCGGTACTTTTGCTTATAGAAGGATGCCTTTTGGCTTATGCAATGCTCCGGCTACCTTTCAAAGGTGTATGGTAAGTATCTTTTCGGAATATGTTGAAAACATAATCGAAGTGTTCATGGATGACTTTAGTGTCTTTGGTGATTCATTTGACCTTTGCTTGAACAATTTGTCTCTAATCCTTGAACGATGTGTTGAAACAAATCTTGTGCTAAATTGGGAGAAGTGCCATTTCATGGTAACTCATGGCATAGTTTTAGGCCATATAATATCTTCTAAAGGCTTGGAAGTCGATAAATCTAAGATAGACCTTATTCGTGCTCTAACCCATCCCACTACGGTGAGGGAGATACGCTCTTTTCTTGGTCATGCAGGTTTTTATCGGAGGTTCATCAAGGACTTTTCCAAGATAGCATCACCACTTTGTAACTTATTGCAAAAAGATGTGGTTTTTAACTTTGATGAGAAGTGTGTGGCGGCATTCAATCGTTTGAAAGAACTTTTGATTTCAGCCCCTATCATTAAACCACCGGATTGGAGCAAGCCTTTTGAGCTCATGTGTGATGCTAGTGATTATGCGGTTGGTGCGGTGCTTGGGCAGCGTGTGGGGAAGATACCTCATGCCATTTATTATGCTTCTAGAACGTTAAATGAGGCCCAACAAAACTACATACCACTGAAAAAGAGTTATTAGCCATTGTTTTTGCTTTAGAAAAGTTTCGCTCTTATCTAATTGGTACAAAAGTTGTTGTCTTTTCTGATCATGCATCACTTAGATACTTGCTTACAAAGAAAGAGGCGAAACCGAGGCTCATACGATGGATTTTACTCTTGCAAGAGTTTGATATTGAAATCAAAGACAAGAAAGGAATTGAGAACACCGTTGCGGATCATTTGAGCCGACTTGCTGTGGACAAGGAGACTATCCCGTTGCGTGAGAGTTTCCTGGATGAGCAACTATTCTCAATTGCCTTTGGAGAACCATGGTACGCTGATATTGTTAATTACTTAGTGTCTAAACAAATCCCAAAGAACTTGTCTCGTCTTTGAGAGGGACAAACTTAAGAAGTTAGGAAACCAATACATATGGGATGATCCATACTTATGGAAACATTGTAGTGACCAAGTAATACGTAGGTGTGTTCCCGAAATTGAATTTAATTCTATCTTGTCTTTTGCCACTCATATGCTTGTGGAGGACACTTTGGGAGTAAGAGAACCGCTCTCAAGGTACTAGAATGTGGTTTCTTTTGGACAACTTTGTTTAAGGATGCACATATATTTTGTACCACATGTGATATGTGCCAAAGAACCGGCAATCTAGGTGCTCGAAATCAAATGCCGCAAACTATTATTCAATTTGTGGAGGTTTTTTGATGTATGGGGAATTGATTTTATGGGCCCTTTTGTCAATTCTAATGGGAATTATTATATCTTGCTTGTTGTGGATTATGTCTCGAAATGGGTGGAAGCTAAGGCCACCCCAACTAATGATTCTAAAGTTGTTTCAGATTTTGTGCAAGCTAATATATTTGCAAGGTTTGGAATTCCAAGGGCTATAATTAGCGATGGATGTTCACACTTCAAAAACAGGTTCTTGCAAAGCTTGTTAAGGAAGTACAATGTGTCGCATAGGATTGCAACTCCCTACCATCCGCAAACAAATGGACAAGCTGAAGTTTCCAATCGACAGGTGAAATCCATTCTTGAAAAGACGGTGAATCCAACAAGGAAAGATTGGAGTTCGCGACTAAATGATGCTTTGTGGGCATATAGAACCGCATATAAAACACCTATTGGGATGTCTCCTTTTAGGCTTGTTTATGGTAAACCTTGTCACTTACCCGTGGAAATTGAGCATAAGGCGTTTTGGGCTATTAAGCAATGCAACATGGAGTTGGATGGTCTTTGGAAAGCAAAGAAAGTTACAACTTCAAGAGTTAGAGGAGATTCGTAATGATGCATTTGAAAGCTCACGGATTTACAAGGAAAAGACGAAAGCTTTTCATGATAATATGATTACAAAGAAACAATTTTGCATTGGGCAGAAAGTGCTTTTTTTTAATTCTCGTTTGCAATTATTTCCGGGTAAATTAAGGTCACGTTGGATTGGACCTTTTATTGTGACTAATGTGTTTTCTCATGGTGCAGTGGAAATTCGTAGTTTAGCTACAGGTAATGAACTTAAAGTGAATGGGCACCGGTTGAAACCATATTATGATAACTTCTCTTCGGACGTCGTGGAAGGAGTTAATCTTGTGGAAGTGCTCCCTCTGGAGGAGTCATAGAAAGCAAGGAGATAGTCGGGCTGACGACTTTAAACCAAGCGCTAAATGGGAAGCAACCCATCGGTTTTGTATCTCTTATCTTTTCTTTTCTTTTCTTTTCTTGTCATGTTTTTACTCTTTCTGATTTTTTGTCACTTTTCCGTTAGGATTTCCCACCTTGACTTTCTTTGGACGATTCAATTACATTGAGGACAATGTAAAGTTTTAGTGTGGGGGAGTGGTTTGCTTTGTAAATTTTTTAAATTTTTTAACTTTTGTGTAATTAGTGAATAAGAAAACTCCAACTTGTAGTTAGTTTAGAGTCACATAGTATACATGTCGCTAAGATTACATCGAAATTCTCATAATAGTGACTGAACTTAGAGATGACAGAGAACATGATCGGGTTTCTTAATTGTATGAGAGTTAAAGTTGGATTTAACCATGCCAGTGGCAAATAAGGTGCAGAATGAATTCGGTATTAGAGTAGTGATCCTCTATAGTGGAGACTACCCATGTTACATAATGTGAGGCACCAACCTTCAATTCTTTGTACCTGTCTAAATTTGTGCTTTTAGAGTGTGTGTCACCGTACGTAAATTCCGGGCAGAATGGTGAGTTGTCCAACTTCCCACCATAAAAGCACTATTTTGATCTCTTGAGTGCTATTTTTATCAACCATGTTGGTGACATCGAATTGCTAACTTACATACCACTTGTAATCTTGTTCGCAGTTAGCACCATCCACCTTATCTCTCTCTACATCAACATGTCCATAGAAATACCATCATCATCAACAAGAGGAGCATCACAAATTCGAAGGAAAGTTGAAGACGTTCAAGGTTTACAAGCAACAATACAGAAATGGGCAGATTTCAGATTTGAGTAAAGCAACAAGACAAGGAGCAGAATTTTTATAAGTTGAAGACTATTGTATAAGAGCGAAAATTATCAAGGATGAGAGTTCGAGAAGTTTATGATATCAAGACATACAAGTTGTGAAGAATCAAGTAGTAAAGTACTTACACCATGGCCTTTGTATTTTATTTTATTTTGTATTTTGTTTTCTCTTGAAAAAAAAAAAAAAAAACGAAAAAAAAAACGAAAAAAAAAAAAAAACAAAAAAAAAAGTTTTAGGTTTGTTAATAGTTTTTATTATTTTGTTTTATTTTTTATTTCTTATGTCAAAAAAAAAAATATTAGATTTTGGGTTTGTATAGTTTGTATTTAGTTTTGTATTTTTCTTTCAATAAAGCCAATGGAAAGAAGGAATATCTATAATGAAGTTTCAAGCGACAAGGAATTAAAAGAAAGAATCACATTGTCGAGATTCTACGAAGTTCAAGAGTTATCATCAAGAGTTGAAGACTGAAGACGAAGATGAAGACACCGATAGAAGACTGAAGACGTTTCTATGGATGCTGTGAGAGTGGTGCTAGCTGCACGCCGAACGGATAACGAGGTAAGTAAGCATATTCCCACCTTCGTTAAATGGTTGATTTCCTTTCGAAGAGATCGTCAGAAAATTGGGTTTTCAAAAATATATAAAAGATGTGGGTTTTCAAAATACATTCGGAGGGTTAAGCCTTCCTACCATTCAACGTGTCTCAGGATTCTCTCTTCATTCCAACCTGGACACATGTGTGACCCATAAAAAGCTGTTTATTATTGAGAGCAATTTCATAAAACCCTTTCTTGTGAGGCAGAGTCGAGACTTTAGATCACTCCGAACCCGAATTTTAGTCGAGAAGGGATGGTTATTTCTCTCTCAACTTTTAAGAATGAGATTGTGTTCATTTATGTGTCTAACTTCTTATGACTAGTGTGCAGAATCTCTATGTCTTCTTAGCGCGTTGGATGCTATCATTTCGGAGAACTAGTAAGTTGGAAAAGTAGGTTTTGTGGGTATATCTCTAGTAAACCCTCACGAGACTATAACTCATCCACTAGGGACACCTAGGGGTTTAAAGGCTTGTTATTTATGCTAAAAGTGATCGTAGCCTTGACGACACGGAGTTGTATGTATTTTTGAATTGTTTTGTTTGATTTGCTCGAGGACTAGCAAAGTCTAAGTGTGGGGGAATATGATAGGTGTAGAATACACCGTATTTACTATCTAGAGTTTATGCTTTCTTTGCTATTTTTCTTGTAAATTATGTATTTTACGCTTGTTTTAAGTCTTATAGGTACTCTGGAGTCGCACGGAGGAAAAGAAGCGGAAATTACTCTATTTGAGCCGAAAGGACAAAATTGTCATCTCATGAGCTAACTACTATCTGGAGCCTAGTCAAGCTTAAGGGGCAACCTTATTGGAGGAGCACTAAACACAGTGGAGTCAAGGTTAAGGGGTTGTCATTCAGGATACCCCTTATCATTTATCAGAGGGTGTAATTATCATTGGGTGTAGCCATCCCAGTTATTACACCACGCCCTGAAATTGAGAAATCATTTTCTCAATCATTTGTATTTCTCCAAATTTCAACAGAAGTGGAGGTCGAGAGGGGTTTTGCTGTAGGATGTATGGGTTCAAGTGAAGAGATGTTGCCGTTCGAATCAGAGAAGAAGGAGGATTGATATTTGATAGCTCTAATGACTGCTGAGGAATCAAAGCTAGGGTTTGAGTTAAACCCAGGACTGAGTTAACGGCAAGAAATCATGTGTGAAGTGAGGTTGGAATCGAGAGAATGAGGAAGCTTATTATCATAACGGTCGATTTGAGGAGTGATTAAGTTTGGGTCGAGGTTGAATTAGCTGCTGGTGTTGTTGATTGAGAAGAAACAGAAACTAGGGTTTTCTGTGATGTTTGAATTGAGGCTCTGATTTGAAGTGATGAAGATTTAGATGGGTATTAGAAATGGTGTTTGCTCGATTCTTTGTGATGATAGAATGGGTCTGGTGATTAATGGCAGAAATGGGTATTGGTGGTGAGCTCAGGCAAGGATGAATCTGGTACACAGAGAATGAACTGTGGTTGCTGTGTGAAGATGATAGTTTGAGTCATGGGTATTGATGATTGAAGTTGTTTCGATTTGATCTGAAGTTACCCAGAGATGGAATTGGAGTTAGGGTTCGATGTGAATCTGTTGAAGATTGAGCTTCTGGTGGATTTGGTTGAGCTTTGATTGGGTTGTGTGACTGCTGGTGATGGTGGTACAGGGAAGCAGTATGACAGAAGCTAGATATGTTGCTGGTATTAGCCAAGGTTAGTGGCAATGACAAAGATAGCTGAATTAGCAGCTGAGCTTGCTGGAATGTCCTTGAAACAACAGGTTATGGAGAATGGCTCGGGTGGATCACTGAGTGAAGGTTGTGTTGCAGTGAAGGGGGGATTGCAGGTGCTGGCCTGGGAGTGTGATGCGAAAGGATGGCCTGAGCTAGTGGTAGCTGGCAGTTGTGGTCGATGAGAGGCAGGGAGCAAGCCATGTTGACAAGCTGAACTGCAGTTAAGAAGTTGTAGCTGAGATAAATGTTGCAATATGAAGTTGCAGTCAATGGGAGATGGACCAAGTGGAGATGGTGATTCAAAGCAGTGAAGATTTTGATGGGTTCAAATTGTGTGTTGTGAAAGTGCAGCTGCAAGTATAAGCATCAGCTGGTGAAGCATTGGCTGAGTTGCAGGGTATGGAATTGAGATTCCATTGGTATTGCAGATGAAGAAGCTAGAGTTATAGGTGCAAGTAATGGCAGATGCTGTTAAAATTGAGAAAAGAGCTGGAAGTAATGTGAATGAGAAGATGAGTCTGGCTGTTGTTGAGCTGTTGGAGCTGATGGATGTGTAGCTGGAAAGATGCAAACAAGCAGGTGTTGCTGCTAAGAATGGCTAAGGAATGTGTGGAATTGAATTGCTTGGAAGTGAATTGTCAGTGAAGATGGAATTATTATACAGGGAGAGAAGGAATATTGCAGGGTAGATGTATGCTTGGTGTTGGTGCTCTCAGTTGCAGGTGTTGATAATTGAAATGGCTAGAGGATGGGTTACAGGTGCTTGATAAAATGCAGGTGAAGGCATTGCGGGATGAATGTGACAGGAGATCTTTGGTGGTGGTGCTGCTTTGTAGAATTTGGCCTTTATGGCGGTGGTGGATGGGATTGCAATTCGGATGGTGAAGATTGAGATGTTACGGGGAGAGAAGACTGGTTTGTCTTTGTGGAGATGGCTCTGTTGGCAAGATGCTTGTTGTGAAGCACAAGGATGGTGCATCACATAGGTTATGGCTCATGCAAGAGCTTAGGCACAATGCAAAAGTAGGTTAGCTTTGGCGAGATGGCTTTGGCCTGACATTTCGGTGACATGAACTCCGACTCGTCCGACGGTGACCACGACTCTCCCCGACTCGGTGCTTGACCGAGTTGACCCGCCGAGTGACTAGTTGACCCGAGTTGACCCAGTTGACCGGTGACCGGGCGGACTTTGCCGGTCACTGAAACCGATTTCCGGCCACTTCTCCGGCCGATTTCCGGCCACAATACCAGTTTTCCGGCGACGACTTTTTGGACATATTTTCTACACGGGTTTTTCTCTCTTATGGGCTTGGTGGATTTTTATCTAATGGACTTTGAAGGCTTGACCTAATTTTGGAAGAGAGGAAAGGCTATAAAAAGAAGAATTCTACAACTTTTGGAATAGATCTTATTCTTGGAACTTGGAGAGCCGCTTTTGTTTACGCTTCTAGGGTTTGCTTTTGTTCATCTTCTTCTTTATTCAACTTATTTTTGTGATGAACTCCATAGCTATGAGTAGCTAAATTCTATATTATTGGTTAAGGATGTAGTCCGATTTCTAAAACTTGTGTTTGCTTTATGTATTAGTTTTCTCTCTTGATTATCGTTCAATTCTCTACTGTTTTTATGATCACATGATTGAAGTATTGTGATAGGATTATGATGTTTGATTAGTTAAGTGGCCAATTAATTGAACTTGCATCTTAGTCCATAGCTATTTTAGGGTTTTTCATCGAGCGATAACCTTGAATACAAGTAGCATGATATGTTTACGGTTTGTAGTGATACACTCTCGTAATCATATGTAGAGTTTGACCATTGTCCAAATTGTTATGTGCAACGCATGACAATTGCATTGATTAGCCTATTTACTCAAACTTAATGCTCCTAGGAATTGAACTTGATTAGCGCAAGGCGTTAGGTTATTCTTCAGGGTAGAATTCACATACGCAGCCCTATGTGTGTGTGTTGATGAACTTAGGAAATTAATAGATTATCTTGCTCTCTTGATTCTCTAGGCTTTTGATAACACAAGAGATTAAATCGTAATTCTATTCATATATGCAAGCACATGTCTAAGATTGAAGATGAATTCCTTGACCAATATCTCTCTCTATTGATTACTTTCTACAATTTACTTTGCTTTTAATTTACTTTTATTGCTTACTTAAAATCAGAAATCCCCCCAATTGGTTACTTTAAGAAATTGATTACGAAATAACTACAATCGCCTCTCTGTGGATACGAACTCTTTCTTATCATATACTTTAGGAAAGTGAAATTATTTTTGACGCATACGACAGCGATCAATGTGCACTGAGAATGATTTTCTGGAGGATATGTAGGTGATTCTTGCATTACCAGAATGATGTTGGTGACTGAGACAGGTCAAGGTTTGCCGCTGGTACTGGAGTAGTGAATGGAAGAAGCACAGAAGGGGGTTGAACTAAATGTAGATGTATGTTTAGTAAATGGTGCAGGTGGAGATGGAATTACGAAAGCGTGGGCAAGAACAAGGTGGATTGCAGTAGTGAGCCTGAGGCAGAAGTGGTGATGTTATTTGAGCAGATGCAGGCAATGGTGCTGATACATTGCAGCTGCAGTTGGAAGTTTGAATTTATACGGTGGTTCAAGAATGGGCTGTTATGTGCAGTCAGGGAAGCTGCATAATGGATTGCAGGTGGTGTATGCGCCTCTTGGGTTGATTGGCTGAATCAATGGCATGAGTTTGAGGTATTGCAGGGGTTGTTGTTGCTGACTAGATGGTGTTGAACTGCTGTTGTGAATATGCAGATGGACTTGAACTGGAGAATGGAATGATGCAGTGGCTTGAGATGTAAGTGGTGGAATAAGGAATATGAGCTTCTGGCGATGGAGTTGTTGTTGTGCAATTGAAGCTAGAACAGTTTGGTGGTGATGGCTGATTTGGGATGGGGCGCTAAGAAATCTGGAAGTATGGTTGTGAAGAAAAGCAGTTGAAGCTGCAGTCGGTGAGAAATGATACACAATCATTGTGCAACACAGAGGTTTAGGCCGTGCAACGGCTCGAACTGTGGCCAAGACCAGTCATAGGCTGACTAGAAATGATTCAGTGAGTTAGAATCGACTCAGTGACATTGACTGAGTTGACTTCACGTTTGACCGGTCAACGGGTGGACTTTGCCGGTCACCTGAGATGCTTGCCGACGAATTTCCCGGCCAAGTTCCGGCGGTGGAACCAGTTTTCCAGCGACCACTTTTGGGACATATTTTCACATGGGTATTCCTCACATATAGGCTTGGTGGACATCTTTGTATTGGACTTTGGAGACTTGACATAGTTTTGGAAGGAAGAAAAGCTACAAAAGGAAAAGTCTTCTACAACTTTAAAAAATAACACGTATTATTCTTGGAGCTCTTGGAGATAGCCGCAACTAGGGTTTGCTTTCGTATTTATTTTTCATCTTCTTTATTTGATTATTGATTATGATGAACTCTATAACTATGAGTAGATAATTTAATATTATTGGTTAAGGATGTAATCCGATTTCGAAAACTTGTGCTTGACTTATGTATTGGTTTTCTTTCTTGATTATCGTTCAAACTTCTACTGTTTTTATGATCACATGATTGATGTCTTGTGATAGGATTTAGGTGTTTGTTTAGTTAAGTGGCCAATTAATTGAACTTGCATCCTTGTCCATAGCTATTTTAGGGTTTTTCATCGAGCGATAACCCCAAATACAAGTAGCATGATATGATTACGGTTTGTAGTGATACACTCTCGTAATCATATGTAGATTTGACCATTGTCCGAATTGTTATGCGCAATGTATGCCAATTGTATTTATTAGCCTATTTCTGAAACTTAATGCTCCTAGGAATTGAACTTAATTAGCGCAAGGCATTAGGTTATTCTTTAGGTAGAATTCAGATACGCAGCTCTAATGTGTGTGTTGATGAACTTAGGAAATTAATGGAATATCTTGCTCTCTTGATACTCTAGGCTTTTGATGATAAAGAGATTAAATTGTAATTGTAATCATGTATGCAAGCACATGTTTAAGATTGAAGATGAACTCCTTGACCAATATCTTTCTCTCATTGATTATTTCTCCAATTTACTTTGGTTTTGATTTACTTTTATTGCTTGCGTAAAAATCCCCCCAATTGGTTACTTAGATATTGAATACATAATAACTACAATTGCCTCTCCGTGGAAACGAACTCTTTCTTATCATATACTTTAGGTTAGTGAAATTATTTTTGACGCATACGACAGCGATCAACAGGAAGTTTCCAAAGTTTCTTAAAAATACCTTGCATTGTTGTACCAATAGAATTATGACCATTCTTTTGTTCCATCATTTTCCTATAACTTGACTTGACTGAGAAGCAACCGTTTTTTTTCAAGAGACCAAATTAGTCTATCTTCATAATTAAGAAATATTCTGAATTAAGTTGGTTGTTGATGAATCAAATAGAGAGAAAAGAAGATTGATATTCCATCCTGTTAGAGCATAGCTCAGTTGAACCCCACCAAGCGTTGGTATGTCAAGTTTGGTTGTGATATTTTAGTGAATCAAAACTCAATTAAAGAGTCGCTTGATTATGTAACTAGAGACAACTTCGTATAGGTTAGACTAGAAAGATTAGGATTATGAGACATACAAGTATTACTCGAAGACTTGAAGAATGTGAAGAAGTAACAAGATACAACGATGACATCATCCTTCCTCTTGAGGTTAGTAATATTTTGACTTGAACTGTTTCATTCCTAATGTATCTTTCAAGTCATGCTATATTGAAAACATAACTGCGAAGCTGTGAATGATTATACTCTAGTAATGAGACATGATCACATGATCATAGTGTTAAGGAATTAGAATACGAAGTATAACGCCTATCTTTTGAACTTTGTATATAAGACATCGACATAATCTTATGAATGTTATTGTGATTATGTGTATGGGTAAAGGTGAAGATTTCGTCCTAGGAAACAATGTTTACATTTGTTTAAAGGAAGTACATTCATGAACTTGTTTTATGAATCGAAAGGGAAATCGCTAAGATTATTGGTATTGTTATTCATTGCATATTTTTGGATTACCAATATGTGTGAGTTAGTAGAACTGATCATAACTTGTTATGTATCTTAGTAAAACTAGTCACAGTGCCTGACTTATGATTTGGTATGACTTTTATTAGTGTAACCGATCCTAAGTAATCACCTAAGATGGTATGATCAATATTTGTAATTGGTGTAACCGATCCTGGTAATTGGTATGACCGATCACAAAAGAGTATATGTAATCGATCCTTGTAATTGGCGTAACCGGCCCTGGTAATTGGTGTAACCGATCACAAGTAATACCATGAGTATATGGTAACCGGTCCTGGTAATTGACGTAAACGATCCTCGTAACTGATGTAACCGGTCCCAGTAACCATATTAAGCTAAAACTGATCCTTGTGTTTGGTAGAACCGTAAACCCATGATTAGTGATTTGATATTTGATCAATCACATAGTTGTCTTGGAATACAGATGAACCAATTATAAACTTATTTGGAAGTGTGGTATAATCGATTCCAAGATTGTAAATATGAAAGAGAATTTACAAATAAAAAGATGTCGACATACTTTGAACATGTTCAGTAACTCTTATCTTTTATTGTTCAAAGATATTCCTTAATTACTCAAGGAGATCCCGGACCGAAACATATTAAGAATCCTTTAATTAAGGTTGTTAGTTTTATATGCTTTTAATTACCAGCAATTAAATTCATATCTCTGGAAAATAAAAATTGGTAATGTGCATTTACTAATTGGAGATTTTCTAGTGAGATTTCGGAAATATTGGACAAAGCCTTTCCAGGGATTATGAAAACCGATTTGGGCATTTATTGCATATCTTAAGAATATTCGGTTTTGGAAATTCCTTGGTGTCCAAACATCCTTGGTCTATAAATACCCAAGTTTGTATTTCGAGAAAACTATCCTAAGAGCCAGGAAAACTTCATCTTTTTGTTGTTTCTAGTGGAGCCGTCTATTCGGAGAGGAAAGTACCCTAATTAGGTGAAATCTCTTACGATTGCTCGTTTAAAGACTTCTGTGGGATCAAGAAGCGATCTACGAGTACCGTTAATGGGAAACTGGATAATTACAGTTTATTTTAGTTTTCGATTGATTTGATTGACTAACGGTTGTTGAACTTTGATTGCACCTAGTTTGTTTATTCTTGAGAATATTCTCTTCTGATATAAGATTCACTCAAACAAGATCGAAGTGTCGATTTAGATCTTTAGAACTATTTATAGATCTAAAGACGTCTTGTGATAATCCATTGTTAACGCACTCCGTTGTGTGTGATTGATCACAAGAGATTCAAGTGGTGTTGTGCAGGTTTTTATTGAAGATTAAAGAAGATTTGAAGACATAAAAGATTTCTGATTTGGTTTTTATATCTTTGGGTGTGCACAAACCTTGATCGGCTGGGTCCAACTAGAATCAGATTTCTTCGATTGATTAGTTGTGTAAGATCGGTATCACCTTATAGTTTCTTGTTTGATTCTATATTGATTGACCGCAAATCTAAACTCGCTACTTCAAAGGTTGTTGGATAGATTGATATAACCAGGTAAAGGAGTTTATTGGTTAAACAGAAGAGCCTTTGCTTATGACTTGAGATATCTTCATCTAAAAGAATCAAGAGAGTTGTTACCAAATAGATTTGTTGTTCCTTTACTGTTTGGAATACGATCCAAAGGAATTGTTCCAGTGCGTGCACTTATTGAATGTCGAAAGCGTAGGGATACTGAAGAAACTAGGTAAACTATAAGTTTAGTTGCTTGGTCTCAACTATATGAAGTTTGTTAGATTTTGTATAACGGCTTAATTCTGAGAGTATTCAATTCTGGACTAGGTCCCGGGGTTTTTCTGCATTTGCGGTTTCCTCGTTAAAAAAATCTTGCTGTGTCATTTACTTTTATTTTCCGCAATTATAATTGTTGTTATTATAATTTAAAGTAAATTTCACAAACGTTAACTCTGTATTACTTGATAATGATCCTATAGGGTTTGTAGTTGCAGGAAATCCCACACTACACCCCTTACTCAGTTTTGCTTAGTTTATTCATTGAAAGATGTATGAACAAGAATCTTTGTTAATTGATTTCATCAAATGTTTACACCAGAACTAGATTTACACTTGAAAGCTATAATGCTATTAAATTTCTCTCTCCTAATGACTTGCTTTTCACTCCAAAAAGATCTCTCTTACAACAGACTCACTTAGCCCTTTATATAGGGTAATACACAGTGGATGACAGCTAATCTATCCTTTTATTTCGGAAATGTTCCGCGAAGTGTCGCAGATGCACAAACATTCGTTCTCGCGACACTCCTTAACCCTCGCCAGGTTCCATGTCTTTCTGCTGTTTTGTGTGTCGTTATTCATCGCGTCATTTATTTTAGCTGTTTGCGACTGCTTCGCGACATCGTCGTTTATTAACCCCGCGAGCCCTGTTCGTTGCGATATTATGATCCTACATCTTGCCTCTTTTTCCTTGAATATTGCTTGAAGAGCGATCTTTAAGGAAAAATCCGTTGTCGTAGTAATCTTTGATCTTTGTTGATGAAGGAACGAGCGGAAGAATACTGTACTTGAAAACTACGTACTTGCCTCTATTCTTTTGCGAAGTTCCGAAGCTTCTATCTGCGAAGTGTCATTTCTTGCCTCATGTGTTACAGAGAATAATCAATTTCGCAATCTCTTCTCGCCTATTAGAAAATATGTCATATATTTGGATTCTACTAAAGTTCTTTCCATCAGGTTTCCTTGGATTTAGTAGTGACCGTTTACACGTGTCTATATTTACCTCTTCTACCGGTGCATTTAATGTTATCCGGTCACAACATTTTTCTCATCTATTTATAGGAGTATCCCCTGTGAAGAATCTTCCTTTTCCTTTTCATCTTCTTCATCGTCTGCAAGTGTTCTTCTTCTTCATCGTTCTGCAAGTGCTCTTCTTCTTCATCACTTTAGCTATTCCCTTCCATTTGTTACTCTCATGGCGTCCAGGTTTGTTAATTTTGCCGTATCTGGCTGATTTTGTGGTTGACTAAATTTGAGATTAGCTTTTCTTATGGAAATCACGCTGGTATGATTAACTTTGTGGTTCTTTTTCTGCCATCGTTGTTTAGCAAGAACCAACCCAGAACTAAATTTACCGTGAAGGACCCTCTTCTTTCTTTGGGCTCGCCATCGAAATCTTCTTCGCAACAAGAGTCCCTCACGCAACCGAAGCCCACTTCGCGAGCGAAATCTACGGTTACAAAAAGACAGTCTGCGAGCGACAAGGTATTTAAGGGACATTTGTTTTTATTAACAATGCGTTGTTGCCTCTGTTTCTTATTTAATTTGTCATTCGCAGGATGATAAAACCACTGGTAATACTCCCAAAAGGTCTCGCCACTCTAAGCCTGTTACCCCCGACGTTCCATTTCCTTCATTCACACCTTCGTCTCCTGCTGCGAATTCTTCGCAAGATAATTTTGTGCCTCTTTCTTCTGGTAACATTACCAGCGATAATATTTCTATACCTCAACTCCTCATAGACCAAGTTCCTTATAACCGTCCTACTACAAACGATCTTATACCTCCTCCTGTTATCAAGGTCACTGCTATTTCTCCAATCACCTCTCTCCCTGGAACCTCCTCTTCTCATGAGGTTCCTTTGACAAAGGACGGCTCGTCTTCTTTGTTTGAACAAATTCCTCTGACTGCAGAAAATTTGGAGGGGATAGATGTGGCCTTTAAGGTTCTTTCTGACCTCGTAGATGATGCCAAAAAGACTTCTGCTGATCCTATCAAATCCAATGTCTGCGAGATTTTAAGTAAGCACCTTGGTCCTGATAGGGTCTCGCGAGCATCTTTAGTTCAAGAGATTAATAAGCTGAAGGATGATCTTCAAGTTATGGCTGTGAAGTGTAATAATCTCCACCTTGAAAATCAAAAATTTCTCAATATTTCACTAGATCGTGATAATCTTCGCAAGAAGAATGAAGAATTAAAAGGTATGCTCTCGCCACCTTTTTTTTTTTTTTTTTTTTTTTTTTTTTTTACAACTCAAACCCTTGCTCGTCCTCAAAGTATTAAACCAGAAACGAATAATGGAGATATATCAGACGGAGTCTATCGTTGAAGAAGTTCGAGTTGAAAGAGATGCTTGGATGGAGCAGTATAATCTCTTAGATAATCTTCATACTTATGCAGCTGATCAAATAAATAACTTGTCTAAAGAGAATTTTGATTTATCGCAAAAGCAAGTCTCATTAAGTAATGACTTATCTCGCCTCTCTTATTCTTTGACTAAAACTAATTTGGAGTTGGAAACTTTATCAGATGAGAATCGAACTCTTTCTCAAGAGAAATATTCTCTGTTGAATAAGGTGGCGAGCTACTCGCATCAGTATAATGCTTGTCAAAAGTTATGTGAAGAATACGAACAAGCGACACATACTTTGAAAAACCAACTTGAAGAAATCACTGCCGAGAGAGATAAACTTATTCAAGGTAGAATAACTTTGAGTGTAAAAGCGAAGCAATTCCAAGAACAATGTGTCAAGTTAGAAAAATCCAACTCTACTTTGGCGACCGAAAATTCCATACTTGTTTCAAATGAAAGGAATTTGCGATCTCGATTGAAAGGTTTAGTTGGGGATTCATTTGATGATGTCATGGACCGTTTGGGGAATAACTTCGCAGCTTTAATTCAACATCTTACTTCTCAAAAGGAAGGTAGTCAAATTATTTGACTATCTTAATTTGTGTATTTATTCCATGAATGCTTTATTACCCTGAAAATGCCAATAATGTTCGATAAGAATTTTCTCTGATCTTGTGTATTTGTTATGCAGATTCTGAGCGAAAGCTTCGTTCTACTATCTCCACCCTCCGATCTGATTATTCTAAAATTCGCAAGGAAAACGGACTGCTCTTCGCGTCTCTTGCTCGTTCTCGCGACCGTGCAGAACGAAGATTTGATTATATGTCTTATTGTAAGGACATTGATAGTAAGAATCGTCAAAAGGCATTGCTTCGCCAATTCCCTCTTAAAGCGGAAGTTCTTGTGAATAACATTTTGCTGTCGAAGTCTCTTGATCCTATTCACGTCGATCCTTTGGAAGTAAGTGATGATGAAATTCCTAATGCTCCAGATAGTGATTATGAATATGAAAGCAGCGAAGATCTCCCTGATAAGGAAGTTGTCGATGAAGATCCAAATAGAAAGACTCTTGATGAAAATCCAGCACCTGGCGAGAACGAAGGTAATGAAAACATTTCTGACGAAAATCCACCAATTGAAGGAGGCGAAGCTGATAAGGGCGCAGAAAAGTCCCAACCATCCTCTGTATTTGATAATGCTGATGTAGAGAGTTAAATTCTCTTTATAATTTGCCAGAATTTCTTTTTGTGTGAATGATTTAACTCTTTGATTGAGTAATTCCCATATTTCTTTCTTCCTTTCTTAATTTGCGAGCATGTTTGCTCATTGAATTAAGTAAATCCATCCCAATCATGGATTTGATTTTAATTCTTCTTACTGCGGCAAGGTCGCAGGGCGCCTTTACATTTTCATGCAATGGCCCATTGACCTTACCTTATCATTTTTGTGTGGTCTTCCAAGTTAGACCTCCCTAATTAGAGGTCTTCCCCTGCCACCTTTTATTGCGACAAAATCGCAGGACGTCTTTACACTTGCATGTAAAGACCCATTGATCTTGTCTTATCATTTTCCAAGTATTTTTGCCTCTGCAGGATGTTTTAGTTGCGACAATATGACAGGCCTAAATATCCTTGCGGACATAAAGCCCCATGACATTGCCGTCTTGCGACGAAATCGCAGGACGTCCGTACACTTTCGTGTAAAGACCCATTGATCTCGCCTTACCCTCGCGTTAGTATTATTGCCTCTGCAGGATCATTGCACAAATATGACAAGCCTAAGTCTCCTTGCGAAAACAAAGCCTCATGACATTTGCGTCTGTTTTGACACCCCCCCTAATGGAGAGCGTCGCCCTTATCATCTCCGCGGTTGCCCCTTCAAGGAGGCGAAACATCGGCCATACAAGACTAGCTCCTCCCATCCGGTCTTAACAACAACCAGTTGTTTTCGCAGCCTCTTATCCCTTATACCTATAGGGTTTATGGTTACGAGACCGCACCCTAAGTGGAGTTTTCTTCGGGCGAGTGCAACGCATGCCAAGACTTGCCAAGAATGGCCGGGGTAGGTTCATCCATCCCGGGCACTCCGGCTCAACCGTGTACCTCGGCGCCTTGAGCATACACTGACTCCTAGGAAGAGACCCTCGGTCGCCCAACCAGGTATAACCTACATATATAGTTGGGAATCCAAGGTACCTCTTCCGGATAGGCTTTCATGGGCCCCAAATTTTCATGGTTCAGCTTCGGGAGCGGTGTAACCTTCCCCCGAACCATGGCGAGAGATACCCCCTTATATGACGCACTTTAGGTCTTACATTTGCCTCTTACGAAATGTTATTCGCGAACTAGGGTGTACGCCATAAAGGTTCGTCCCATTCTTTTGCGCATTCATCTTTGTTAAATCATTCAATCATTCATGTTTCAATATTTGTTGATACTTGTTTACGAAGCATTCGCATAGTTTTGTTTCACTTGTTGTATTTCACTTTTCTTTTTTAGTCGAATTCTCATTTTACTCTTGGCTGCGAGATTCTCGCACATCATTACTTCAGCTGCTACTTTGCATCCTGCTTTTATTGATTATTCACTTCTTATGCCCTTTGCTCCTCATATCTTTTGTTCCTCTATTATCATAACATTCGCCTGTCTCTAGGTATTCACTTCGCGAGGTGTGTTCAGTCCTTACTTCTATAACATCCACCATCAGTTTTTCCTTTCTCTGCTCATCTCTCACATGTTGCTTCCAACCCTTTCTTTTGGCATTTCTTTCTTCGCAGCTCTCTATATCGACCTCATGACATTGTTGCGACTCCTTCCAATCTCCCTGTATGATACCAATGCCATTTGGGTGTGGAAATTTTATGCATTGATGGTATGTTGAGGCGACCCCCAAGATTTCATGAAGCCATGGCCTCCCAATTAGTGCATTATACGGGGATTCCACATCAACCACACAGAATAAAACATCAGTTGATAATCCTTGTAGAGGTATTCTCATGTGAACCTCTCCCTTTGGCTTGTTTGCGGTGCCATTAAAGCCATATATCTTGTATGTCGAGGGGATCAAATCCTCATCTTTTCCTCCCATCGTCTTGTAAGTATGGTAAAAGAGAATATTCACTGAGCTTCCGGTGTCGATTAGGATTCGGTTGATTGCCCAGCAAGCTTCTGCTTCATCATCTTCTCCATCAACTGGTTTTGGGTTAATCTCTAGTTTCACAACTAATGGGCTATCATGTGTTTCTCTTCCTTTTGGCACTTCATCTGCAGAGAAAGAAATGGTCTTCAGTTGCCACTTTTCTAACTGCGTCATTCTCGCCAGATTCATTATTTCTTTATCATTAGCATCTCTCGCAAAGACTCTACTGAGCACGTTGTCATGAAAATCTTCGATGGTGCGATAGGAGTGGACGATAGAGTTGCAATTCAAATTTTTAGCTTTTGTCCCGATTTCTATCACAAACGTTTCCTTTCCCTTCGCTGACACTGTTCTATGCATTTCTGGTGGTGGTGGTAATGTCTGGCCTGTTTCTCCTCCCTTTAGAAAGTGATTCAGCTTCCCCTGATCAATCATCCTGAGAATAATTCTCTTTATGTTTCTACAATCGTTTGTTTGATGCCCATGGAAGCGATGGTAAGAACAAAACTCATGACTTCTATCGCCTGGCGGTGGTTCCATTCCCACATTCCAAGGTGCTTTGGTACATTTTCCATCACAAGTATAGCTTCCCGATCTTTTCAACGCTAGCATTCGGTGGAGGCATCGTAATCTGCTCCCATACTATTCTCGTGACTTCTCGCCCTCCACGGTTATTTTGCCTTCGTCCACCATAAGTTTCTTGCACATGATCTAGCCTCTGAATCTTATTATTGCTGTTACGGTTGTAGTAGTTCCTTTCACGTTCAAACTCTTCTTGATCGTGGCTTCCCATGGCTACTATCTTCTGTTGTTCCTCATCAGCTTTCCTTGCTTGTTGTCCTTGCGAAGTGCTCGCCACTGTATTTATGAATTGAGGCAACAAGCTTGCGTTCGCAGCATTAGAGCTTGTGTTCGCGACTGGATAAGAATTCATTTCATTCTCGTCTTTCTTCTAAGGCAATATATTCTTCCCCGTAATTCTCGCAGCTTCGCCATCGTGATCGTATTTTTGATTCTAAAATTTGAATGTATAACAAGTTAGTCGCGAAGAGAGCATTCACAAATGAGAGTATGAGATATCTCTCCTCAACCCGTCCCGCCATTTCGCTACACATGGTCCTCCATCTTACTTCAACCGCCTTAAGTTCTCGCCAACCCTTTGTTTCAACCCGAATACATCTTCAATACCTGGTCGCGAAGAATTGTTACTTATGTATGCTCCCAGGAATGTGGCTTGTAAATGATTAAATGATGTGATTGTGTTCCTTGGCAGACCTTCAAACCATTTTAATGCTTCTCCTATTAAGCTTGATGCGAAATATTTGCACGATATGGCATCATGATTCTCCCACTGCAAAAGATACATCTCATATAAGCCTTGATATGTTGTACCGCACAAAGTTGTTCCATCAAAGATGTTGGTTAATGTAGGTAGATTGCACTTAGGAGGTATTCCTCCCATTTGTACTTCTAGCGTGAAGGGATTCTTCGCAGCTTCTCGCGATGGCTTCGTCCCATTGTCTCCTTCCTCCTTCCCTTCTATTGTTCAAGAATCCTCTCATTTCAGCTAGTTCTCTTAAGATTTGTTCATTTGCCTCGAATTTGATTCTACTGGGTCTTTTTAGCTCTGCTTCTCTCCTTCTTCGCTCGTGCCTATTTTGACCTTCCTGCTCGTTATTTTCTCCTCTTCTTTCCCCGCGACGCTCTTCTTCGTTTCTTTCGTCAATTCGCACGCCATTATATCGGTTGTTCTCTCTTCTTGGTTGCCTCTCAGCTCTCATCATTTGCACCCTCTCATATTCTTCGTTAATATTTCTATTGGTACGATTTTGTTCCCTCCTTCTTTCGCGGTTGTCATGGTTATTCTGCCGGATTGCTTCTTCCATCTCTTGATTCTCCATTTCTGCTCTTATTCTTTCCCTCTCGCGAGCTAGTCGCGCTTGTTCAATGTAGTGTCTCTCAATGTCATCCTCGATCTCTCGGTCTCTTCTCAATTCTTCTCTTCCGTGTAAGATTATTCTTCCTTCAGCAGCTGGGTCATTCGGCCCTTGGAGTTGCATGTTTCCTTGGTTTTCCCTATTCCGCTCATTTTGAAGATTTTCGGGCTGAGGAATATAACGATCTTCCATTTCCCCTCTTCTTTCGCCATGCTCTGCGCTTGGGTTTTGTGTTTCTTCCTCGATTTTTCGTTGGTAAAACTCTCCTTCTTTCTTCCCTATTCGATCTTGAACTTGATCTCGCGCTACTTCTTGATCTCCTATTTTGCAACCTCCTATTTTCCATCCTCAATTCATGATTCTGTCTTGTCAAGTTTGCTCTTTCCTCCGCCTCTAGCCGTCTCTCTTCGTGTATTGTTTGTCTCAATCTTTCTAATGCTGTGATTTCTTCGTTTCCTGGATTCATTTCTCCATTCGTTCCTTGCTCTCCTTGTCCATTGTTCACCAGCTGCTGCTCCTCTTCTCTCTCATCTTCAGAATCAGATCTCCAAGTATGCACACTTACTCTATCATAATCCACAGCCGCGTTTGCTACTGGGGAGATCGGTGGTTGATTTTGATCTTCTCCATCATTTCTCATATTCATCCTTGACGATTCTCCTGTTTCATTCCTCCTTTCTCCAGCAAGTCTCCCACTTCTTCTTACAATCGTTGGTTGCCCTTGTACATTTCTTCTTCTAGCCATTTTTCTTTTCCAATGAATTCTTGAGTATCTTCTCCAAACTTTTTCTCTGTTAATCCAAATTCTTTCCAATTTCTGCGTCAATCACTGCTCGTCCCTGTTTCTAGCGCATATGTAGTTGCAGGAAATCCCACACTACACCCCTTACTCAGTTTTGCTTAGTTTATTCATTGAAAGATGTATGAACAAGAATCTTTGTTAATTGATTTCATCAAATGTTTACACCAGAACTAGATTTACACTTGAAAGCTATAATGCTATTAAATTTCTCTCTCCTAATGACTTGCTTTTCACTCCAAAAAGATCTCTCTTACAACAGACTCACTTAGCCCTTTATATAGGGTAATACATAATGGATGACAGCTAATCTATCCTTTTATTTCGGAAATGTTCCTAAAGTGTCGCAGATGCACAAACATTCGTTCTCGCGACACTCCTTAACCCTCGCCGGAGTTCCATGTCTTTCTGCTTGTTTTTGTGTGTCGTTATTCATCGCGTCATTTATTTTAGCTGTCTGCGACTGCTTCGCGACATCGTCGTTTATTAACCCCGCGAGCCCTGTTCGTTGCGATATTATGATCCTACATGGTTTGGTCAAGTCCGACCCTATTATCAAGTAATCACACTTTGATTGTTATATTATCTCGATCTCGTATCCATAGACGATCACACAAAGTGTGAATACCGATTTTTTGTATTGTCTCGACTTTGTCCATAGACGATCACTTTCGGTAAGAGGACTTATAGGTGGATAAATTTAAGATTGTGGTGTATTTGGGTACCATTGTCTTTTCAATTTGTATCAGAGCGGGCAAACATGAAAAGATCTAACAATATGTGTTTGGTGCTATCCATCCTATAAGAAATGAATCCTATGAATGATTCAGTTAACGTAATAACAGGATTTGACTACTTCAAAGACTCGTGGTGGAAAACACGGATGAAGTATATGATGCTCTTGTTCCTAAATCTGTTAGGAATTAAGATTATGGTTATGAATGTCTTGAGTGACCTACATAATCTCTCAGATATCATAGAATTGTATCTCATGGTATGGATTACTACTAAGATTAGTAACTATGATACAATACTCTATACGACATATTGTAGGTTGAAAATGCATAAGATTCCCTATAAGATTTTTCATTGTATGGACCATGACCACATTTTGTTTGAAAAATCCGGAATCTTAAACATATTTTGGATTTGCTACCCAAATATATGTATGTACACTTTCCGATCTAAGACTCATTAGAGTACCGCTAATTAGGCTGTGTTTTTGGAACCTTTGTAATATTACAAAGAATGATTTTTCAGTTAATTATTCCATGAACAGTGGATTGCTTCATACACCCCACAACTGTTTTAATGAAGCAAGTGATCTTTTTAAAATTTATTGGGAATGTGATTCTAAACATATTATTAACAAACATCTTGTTATGTTAAAATCTATATTTGTATACTCTATCAAAAAATGCTTTAGTGAATTTCAAAGATATTATCAGGTTTTGGTAATAATAGAGTAAACAAATTTTTGGACATAAATATAGGATCAATCCATAATATAGATCCAATCCATGAAAAATTGGTTTTCCAAAAGAAAGACCTAGATACAAAATCACATTTGTTTCCCCACAAGTCAAGGTTTCCGATTTTGGAAGATTTTCCTAAAATTAGTTATTTTCGAATTTGACATCTTCACTTCCTATAAAAGGAGATTACTTTGTGGTGTTTTTACAAACAGCACAGGGAGAGATTTTCCTAACCAAAACTAGGGTTTTCATACTTCCTCGAATTCTGAAAGTATGGGAAAAAGGAAGACATAAGAGAAACTGAAACTGATAACCTAGTTGTGAATCCATTTATTCTTGTTGGTGACATTGACAAAATCAAGTATCCTCACCTGATCAACATGATCTTACAATCTTCATGTACAGTACATGTTTCGAAAGATACCAAGCTTTAAAAGGAGTAAACTTCACTGCTGAGAAGAGATTCGATCCAGATGTTTCAGAAAGAAAATATGTGAAGTTTGTTCAAGACCGAAACTGGGGAAATTTGTTTGGGTTTGAAAAATATTCACCTGATATAGTAAGAATCTTTTATGCTAATATTCACAATATTAATCATGAAAAACTTACTTTCAGTACCTTGGTTGGATGTACTTTTCATCATGTGGACAGAAAGATGATATCCAAGATCATTAATTACAAAGTGAAGGGAAATCATATGATTACGTGTTTTGAAATTGAGGACGATAACGTTTCAAAACATATCACTTTGAAAATCATTGGCTGGAAAAGGAAGAATGCTAACCAAAGAAATACCCTTCTACTTAAGGGTTTTCGGTAAACTTGCAATAGCAACTCTTTTTGGTTGTACAAGGGATACTTTACAATGGGATAAGGAATTTGCTGAGTTTGTATACTTTCTTCTTGAAGGAAAAAAGAAAATTGATATATGTAGGATAATTATCAATCAAATGATCAAGATCTTCGAATCTATCAATACCACAACATCCCAGAGAAATCTTGGATATCCCTCTCTCGTCACCAGCTTGTGTTAACTCACAATGGGAAATGATTTCGGAGATGAGAAAGTCACAAAATTTGTCTCCCAGGGAATTATCAAACAGATGAGTAAAACTCAAAAGCAAAGAGGAACTATTGTTTCTACTACTCAAATCTACAACAATGGAGATCTCTTGTTTCATTTTTTACGTCTTGGAAGACAATTAAACCGTATTCGAAATAGTTAGCTTTTGCCTCTAGAAATGATCCAGAAACTCTTAAAGGAATCCTGGAGATCAATGATGAGTTCTTAAAAGGCGAAAAAGACCAGGACTCGAACAAGAACTTGTTGAGCAATCGACAAATGAAGAATAATAATTCTTGCAACAAAATAGACATCAGTTTTTGATTATTTCAATTATTGTATAAGGTATATTCTTTGAATAAAACTATATATTATTTATGAATAAAATTATTATTTTATAATTTTTCTTGTGATAGTTTTTCCGATTACATAACTTGTGCTTTAATGCTATATATTATTGCTATGTGTTTATGGGATGTTTGATTTCGGTTTTATTAACCTTAATATTCGATCTCATATGTGCGAACCCTTATGGTTTGTGTGGCTTTTTGATTTAGCGGGATTAAGTTCTATCCCATGTTGGTAGGCTTTATCAAATGATAATAAGGTGTTCTGATTGAAACTCATATGTAAAAAGTCACAATGTGTTGAATCAATTTGTGTTTACATGAGTTGTGTTTAGCATAAACATATGTGTTTTGGGTTTTCAACTTTTGCTATTGGCACGCATTAGTGAAAACCGATTCAACCTTTCTCTGGTAAAGGTTGCTCTTTGTTGTTGTTCTTTTGTTCTTGTGAGAGGATGATAGCACAATGGGGGAGAGTTTTAACTTGAACTTGCGCTTAATGACATATCTTTCTGGGGAGAAGAGGATGCGGAATCTAAGGTAACGAATTTGTTAGTTAATCGTTTTCCTGCTTAAGAAAAGCCTGATTTTACTGCTTATATTTTGCTTTTGCTTAACAAAATTCGTACAATTGATGTTTATTCCATTATGTGTGTATGGATGTGCGTGTGTGTGATTCAATTGTTTCCGGTTAAGAAAAACTGGTTTGATATCATTCTTTATTGTTTGGTATCAATTGTTTTTGGCTTAACGAAATTTCGGTGCAATTGCGGTGCTTTAATGTCTATGTTTGTTTCAATTGCTTCCGGTTAAGAGAAATAATTGTGCAAGTTAATTTATTTGGTTTGTATGTATTCTTTATGGATTAACAAAATACGGGATCATTTGTTTAGTCCAATTCGATTCCGGATAAGAGAAACTAAGTTAATTATGATCTTAGTTAGACTTATCAAAGTAAAGGATTCGGTTATTCAAGTCTAATTGAATGCCTTTGACAAGAAATACTAGTGTTGATGGTAGATTTTCATTTAAGGCTAAAATTGTAAAGGCCAAAATTATACGCTAACATCTTGCAAAAGATAAAGCCATTAATAAGTGATGAATACTTCTTCACTTTACTAATTCACCTAGAATGGAGCATGTGGCAACAATCCCAGCATCATGTGAATTAAATACACGAAATTCATCCAGGTTGGAGCATGTGGCAACAATCCCATATACCTTGTGAATTTACAGCATTATTAATTAATGCATGACCACCTTGTATTTCTGTACTCATTATCGGTCTTTGCATGATGACGAGTGTTGTTCTCAGCAGAGCAACACGAACCTCCAAGCATTAATAATGAAGCATGTACGAAATACCCGTCAGTTTGCAACTCTCGGTGTGTTATACTAGCCCGATTGAGCATACATCTCTCGGTGTGTTATACTAGCCCGATTGAGCATATTTGAATACGGGACTGTCCATATCGGTCTCGAAACGATCACGATCATCCAACTTCACCAAGCATGGTTGGATGGCTTAGGTCGAATCCATGACCCCAAGCAGGTATTGGAATATTCACTACCGACCCAACGCGGGCCCCGCATGGTTGGCCTCCCCAAAAGGGTGGCATAGCTTTACAAACCGTCCAAGCCAAAGCAGTATGGACGAAAAACCCTAAATTAGGGTTTGCGGCACATTACATGTGTCGCAAAACAGTCTCAACCATCCATCTTCGCAGGCATAGATGGAGGGTGTAGATGTAGATTCAAAGGGCCCAGAGCATGTCAACACGCTCACTGTAAGCCCGCCTACACACATGATCGATCGGTCAGGACCAACCATGGTTGGTCGTTCCAGATCGTGCGCCCAAAGTGGGCATGCCGCACGGCCGGCAAAACCCTAATTAGGGTTTGCATTGATCGCAAACGTCCGTTTTCTCCTGATCGAATGGAGAGTTTAGGAGTCAACTGAGCAGGTCCAGTGAGCATCAACATGATCACCGTGGACCCATCTATCTCCACACCCGATGGGCCAAGGCATACCATGCCTGGTTGTTCCAATTCACACGCCCAAACTAGCGTGGTCACACCTCCCAATCACGAAATGATCTCGACCACTCAACTTCGCCGGACAAATTGAGTGGCTTAGATCACGTTTCCATGGGACAGTAAGGTATAGGCGTGAACACCAGCCTACCACCTACACGCCGAACCAATCGTCCGGGACCGACCAAGCTTGGTCGTCTTGAAACGCGTGCCCAAAGTTGGCATGACGCACGGCATTTGCAGCACCAAACTTCTGTTGTAAATCAATCCTGGCCGCTCTTCTTTGCCGGACAAATTGAGCGGTCCAGATCACACTTTTACGGGACAATGAGGTATGGGCATGTATACCGGCATGCCGTCTACACGCATGCTTGATCGGCCATGCCAAAATTGTGTCCCCAGCTTGGATTCGACCAAGCTGAAAAGTGGTGCTTGCGCACCTCTTCTAAAACCCTAATTCCACTAACGGTCGCAGATGAGTGTCTCAAAGATCATATCGTCCGTCCAACTTCACCGGATTGGTTATACAGCCTGGTCAGGAGTTATTTGGTCAGTGAGGCGTCATGGTGATCACCACCCGTCACTTTACCACACCATGTGGTCGGCCAAGGGAGGACTTGCTTGCGCAACCTCCAAACCATCACATGAAGTAGGATGGACATGAGGCTATTTTGAGACGCTCAAACAGCGATGCTTCATACATGCTGAATATACTCGATGCGCATGCACTCGCATAGAATACACACGATACTTCACAAGTATCGACTTCCTAAATAACTTAGTTATTTAATCTAGCATTACATGTTACTTTCTGTGCCACGATCCACACACTCGAGACATCAATCCTGTCACAAACTGGGGGATACATATTGGGGTATTGGTCTAGCGGTTTACAGCGTGCAACGCACAACGCGCCATCACAAGAACGTGTCAGGAAGTCATGGACGGTTAGTGATGATGTGAGAAGTGGGAAAGACTGGTCGTGTGACACCAACACACGACTCCACTACTCCATCACTCCACTTCCCACGAGATACGAGGGTTAGGCTTAAAGACTTGTATAAATAGGTTATCCTCCCTATTTTCCAAAAGAGGAACAAGGCAAGACAAGACAACAGAGGCAAGTTTTGATACAATCGTATTCAAACACCGGAATCGATAGCTTACATCCCGCAAGCCGATCGCCTTTCGATACAAGTCATACATAGCCAACACCTTCACAATCTCAACACCTTCTTCGCTTCCCTCCCTAAGATCAACCCCATCTCCTTCACTTTGTGACCGAAACAAGTCTGAAACGGCCATTTCTTGGTTTAGGCCAGAGTTGTACAAATTGATTTCTCGAATCACAAGCATTCCGTGCAGTGCATTTGTTTAGGGTTTAGATTCATGTCTCATCCACACACCCCAAATTACCAAAACCGAAAGAAATAGTTTTCACCCATAAACAATTGGCGACCACAGTGGGAGGTTGATCTCTCGGTTGCAAAAAATTGAATTCTCAATTTTTTCGGTTTTCATCTCACGATGTATCCTCGCCCGGAAACCACAGGTGGTTCAGATATCATGGGAAGTGTAGCTAGAATGCTGGAGGATGTCTTGGCAAATCAAGCCGGTATCGCTAGAAGATAGAGCGAAACATTCCGCCTTTTGAATTATATAACAGTACAATTACAAGAAGGGTCGGCAGGCATCTACTCAGACAGTACAAGAAACGCTGAATCCTTAGCCAGGAGTCACACCTTTACCAGTAGAGATGCAGAAAGAGCGCGTAATCACATGGGACTCAGGAGAGACGAACAACATGGTCCAGCCGACAACGAAGACTCAAGGCAACTCCACAGAGGAAAAGACTTGTCCGGGGTACCACAACGTCTGCCGGATAAAGAAATGGAGCCTGCAGCTTACGGAGCCCTGCTAGAAGATTTATATCTCAAGACTCTTGTCGAAGCCCGGAAGACTGTCCAATCCGCATCGACCTTTCAACTAAGTGAAGAAATGCTTGAGGAAGGAGAGATAAATCAAGGAACACGTGAGTACGAGGGATGGGAGCGTTCAATTCGATCACTCAAGCCGGTGATATTACGACACCTTCCACACCCCGTCACCCAGGCAAGCGATCCGTGGATATGATGGCACTCACAAATCTTCCAACTTCATCTCCGAAACGTGCTTCACATAAAAGCCATTTAGAGACACCACAACGCCCACAAACACAGTAAATGCTAGAATTGAAGTACCTATACTTTCCGTTCCCAATGGAAAAGATTTTGGAGTTGCTGGAGGCGTGGGTACGAAACAGAGAGGTGGAGCTACCTCCTATATGGCGTCCACCAACCGATCAAGAAGTAATGGACCCGAGGTATTGTCATTTCCACCGGTTCCTTCACCACCCTACCATTGAATGCAACGCTTTGAAACGCATTGTTCAGAAGAAGCTTAATTCAGAGGGATAGCTTTCTTTCTCTGAGAGATTAATGCGGACGATTTCCTTAGAGAGGATACTTCGGTTTGATCCAAGTGATGCTTCAAAACCAAGTAATTTCTATTCAACAATTTTACAAGAAAGATAGTTTTAGAATTCACTGGGGACTTGGCATCCCGCACATGGAAAAAGAGGCTCAATGATCAAACGCCATGTTTGTTTCCCTTCATACTTCCCTTTTACGCGACATTTGCAATTTCATATGATATGTGCAATCATTCATGACCAAGATGCAAATTCCATTTAAAATAATCTCTTTCAGAAAAGTCGTTCACAAAACTATCTCAAAATAAACCAATTCAATTACCTATTAATTCAAAACCTGAAGTCAAATTGTGAAAGGAAATCCTCACTATCACTCAAAAACAAAAGCATCTAAAAGAAAAGACAAGTAGGTGGCGCGAATCCTTCAAGGAAAGTCCTTCAGCAACAACTCATCCTTCTGGCAAGAGAGACTTTCATCCTTTGAAGTATAGCCTGCTTCAGCTTCAACTCCTTAGATAACTTTTCAACCTCTTCTTCCTGGAGAGTAACACAGTCTGCAGAACGGACTTCATCTTGTAATTTCTGGAGCTCCTGAATCTTGGCGAACCCTTTGAAGAACCAAGGAGCATTGAAGTCGTACTGCACAAACACGTCTCGATGGCACTTCTAGTCGTCAATCATCTCCTCAGAAACTGTTCGACCAGTCGTGACGCTCATCCCATGGATAGAAAATAAAGCTTCCTGGACGCGGTTGACCAATGCAAGACGACTTTTGAGCTTCGTAGTGGTAGCAATGTGGCCGTGTTTCTCCCATATCGCCGTGTACAACCCTTCGAACTGAGCTGGCATACTGAATCCTCCAACCAACACATGACCTGGATAAGGGACAGTGAAAGGAGGATCGAACAAAGCCCCAGGCTGCATTACCAATACTTCATCAATCACAGGAGCCTTGTCAGTTGCAGGAGGCATTTCAGAAGAAGTCACCACGACAGCCTTATTGATTGGAACCTGCTCAGAACGTTCTTCAAGGGGAGCCACCTCAACAATAGCGGATGTTGCCTCTCTTACATTCCTCCCGATGTCTACTTCACTCTAGGTGATGATTTCCATCACGGACCCATCAACAAGATCACTTAGGGAGGCACCTTGTCCATACGATCTTGCGTCATCTCTGTCATTGTCTGGAAAAGGAGCGGTTTCACCATACTTCTCAGCATGAAGATCAGTGTTACCAGACTTCTGAGGATCAGTGTTACCCGGACTTCTCGGATGAGGATCAGTGTCGCCAGACTTCTCAACATGAAGGCCAACGTTACCAGACTTCTCGTTCTGAATGCGTGCCAACCTTGTGAAAACATTCTCTTTCGGAATTCCCGATTTCAAGCAAGGATCACTCTTAGAAGAATTTACTCTGGAGAAATGAATGAATCAATAGAAAGAGATTTAAATACCTGCATATTGGAGGAATTGAGGATCACCGAATCACATGCCTGCTTTTAGATCTCTCTCCCGCTTGGGGACCGCAATCATCAGCTCCGGGTCGGTTTGCACGGGAGTGGCTTCAACTGGAAATGCTTCTTTAAAACGTCAGAAGATGGCTCACCATGGGAACCTGTCACAACATCCTCCGAGAATTCCTGGAAAGCCAACGGTTGCTTCCTCCAAAATTCCTTATACTTATCGGTTACCACTGGGTTTCTCCCAATAGGCCAGAAGGGAAGACTCTGCAGTGCCAAGAACACGTCAGCATTAAAAATACCCGGGAGAAGTTCTTTCAGAGCCTCCGACGGACGGATAATGGAATACCCTGGTCAAATCCCATTTGACGAGCAGCCCTGTCAATGTTGTACGGAGACACAGTAAATGCTTCGTTAAACAGAGACGGGATATATCCCTAATGCAATATGTGCGATAAATAAGTTCTCCAAATTTCATAGTCTTGACATCGGTATGCAGCACAGCATCAGGACCGTCAGAAGCAATAGCAAAAGTCTTCGGATGAACAATGAAAGAGTGGATCGGCCCCCATGGACGGAAATCTACGGAAGACACATTGTCAAAGATGTCCGCGATTTTCGCACCGGTTCTGGGACGCCTCCTCTGCCAACGGAGTATTCTCGAGCCACCATACAAACTGCTGATCGAAGTTGCAGGAATAGGAGCATAACTTTTGAAATGTTCCCACAAGAATTCCTGAAGAAAAGCGAAGTGGACGTACGACTCCACCTTCTTGTACCCGTTGGAAACATGCATGTCCATTGCTAAGGCGTCCAGATGAGAATACAGCGATCCAAGGAACAAGTCACCTAAGGGAAGAACTTCACCTTTTGCTAGATTTATAGCAATCCTAACAAGGACACCTCTTATGGTCTTCTTTCCAGAACCGTCGTCAAATATATCTCTGGATAGCCACAAAGACAGGAATGCAATCACGCTGAGCTCGTTTTCCAACTCCTGATACGGTTCTGGGTCTGCAGGAGACCACTCCGATACCCACCAGGTATAAAAGCATCTCGTATCTTTTTTCTCCTCTTTGTCCAGATCGTCGACTCCCCGCCACCTTTTGGAGTATAGCGTCATAATCACGTTGTTACGTGTCGAAAGCTCGTAATAAAAACTTCCAAAATGACAGGCGGTTCATCAATGTAGCTACGCTTTCCAGAGTAATAGTCATCTCTCCCCATCTAGATATGGTTGTATGAGTAGAAGGGCGCCACCGAGAAATGAAAGTAATCAAGCGTGCAACGTCTTTCTTAATTTCGAGAGCAGCAGATGCCATGACCGCATTGAGGATTTGCGCTTTGGTCAAATTAGCTTTAACATCCTTATTATTCAACATGCATCTCATCCACCCTTCATAAGAACCCAGTGGAGTATGAAAAATCTTGAAGTCGATAGGAGAATGCGGATATTCATTTCTTCGAAGACAGAACCTCATCACGAGTGTCGAAGAAGAAGATAGATCAGCTTCCATATTTTCTGAACCGGAGAGCAGGACTATCTTGTGAGAGGGATGTTTCCTAATGTTTGGAAAAGGCAAGGTGAACAACTCATCAGCAATGTTCGGCATATCTTTGAAGCTGTCAACACTTCCTGACTTAGCACCAAAGATTATCTCCAGAAGACATATCAACAAGAGTTCTTTTCTTCATTCTACAATAAAAGACAGGAGTCAGTACTTGTATAAAAACACGTGAGACGTGTAGTCACACACGACAGAACACACATTCACGTTGGAATACACAAGGCCGGGATTGGGTCCAAACACCGGTATTGATCAAGTTACAAGTTCGGTATTGATCAAGTTTCAAGTCCGGTATCGCTCAAAGTTTCAAGTCCGGTATTGCTCAAGTTTCAAGTCCGGTATCGCTCAAAGTTTCAAGTCCGGTATTGTTCAAGTTTCAAGTCCGGTATTGCTCAAGTTTCAAGTCCGGTGTTGGTCAAGGGCACAAGGCTGGTATAAAGGCGACATTCAGTCAGGCATACGCGGTATGGGATCCACGTTCAATCGAGCATGTATGGCGGGGACCACATTTATTTGCACAACACGGTTCTCTTATGTTCATGGGAATCATGTTCACGAAATTCAAGCTGAATTTGTTTCCAAGCTACAACCTAAGAAGCTAGTTTTTGCATGCAACAATGAAAAAGGAAGCAGGACACAACATATTCATGGATTCACGGCTTGTTTTACTAAGCAATCCTAGCAAATATTGGCGTATCAATCTTGGTGGAAGAGCTAAGCATAATATATATCCTGCAAAAGGTGTTTACCTAGCAAACTAGGGTTTTACCTTAAAAAAAAAAAAAAAAAAAAAAAACTTACCTTGCTGCGGACGGACGGCGAGCTCCGACGGCGTTGGTGGCGGCGGCAGTGGAGATCACGAACGGGAGCTGGACGAACAAAAAAAAAAAGTGTGAAGAAAAAGAAAAGGGGTCGGACCCTTTTATAGACAAAAATTTGGAAGAATCCCAATAGAACAAGGATTCCACTTTTGATTGAATTCCTCTTTTGCTTGGATTCCTCTTTTGATTCAAACACGCAAGGAAGGAAACCGGTCCCACCAAAGGATTCTGCGCTTGCACAACCGCGTTTACATGGACAACTGCTAGCGGTCGGTCAAAATTCCTCCGGGTAAACTTTCATTATCCTGTCTTCTTCACATTAGTATGTCACCATCTCATGCCTACCCCACAATAGCGTAACCATTATGCGCTAGGCAGGGGACTTAATGTTGATGGTGGATTTTCATTTAAGGCTAAAATTGTAAAGGCCAAAATTATGCGCTAACATCTTGCAAAAGATAAAGCCATTAATAAGTGATGAATACTTCTTCACTTTACTAATTCACCTAGAATGGAGCATGTGGCAACAATCCCAGCATTCTGTGAATTAAATACACGAAATTTATCCAGGTTGGAGCATGTGGCAACAATCCCATATACCTTGTGAATTTACAGCATTATTAATTAATGCATGACCAGCCTTGTATTTCCTCTACTTATTATATCGGTGCGGCATGACGACTGAGTGTTGTTCTCAGCATAACAACACGAACCTCCAAGCATTAATAATGAAGCATGTACGAAATACCCGTACAGGCTGCAACTCTCGGTGTGTTATACTGGCCCGATTGAGCATACATCTCTCGGTGTGTTATACTAGCCCGATTGAGCATATTTGAATCTGGACTATCCATATCAGTCTCAGAAACGATCATGATCATCCAACTTCACCAAGCATGGTTGGATGGCTTAGGTCGAATCCATGACCCCAAGCAGTTATTGGAATATTCACTACCGACCCAACGCGGGCCCCGCATGGTCGGCCTCCCAAAAAGGGTGGCATAGCTTGCCAAACCGTCCAAGCTTGCCAAACCGTCCAAGCCAAAGCAATATGGACGAAAAACCCTAAATTAGGGTTTGCGGCACATTACATGAGTCACAAAATAGTCTCAACCATCCATCTTCGCAGGCATAAATGGAGGGTGTAGATGTAGATTCAAAGGGCCCAGAGCATGTCAACACGCTCACTGTAAGCCCGCCTACACACATGACCGATCGGTCAGGACCAACCATGGCTGGTCGTTCCAGATCATGCGCCCAAAGTGGGCATGTCGCACGGCCGGCAAAACCCTAATTAGGGTTTGCATTAATCGCAAACGTCCGTTTTCTCCTGATCGAATGGAGGGTTTAGGAGTCGACTGAGCAGGTCCTAGTGACCATCAACATGATCACCGTGGACCCATCTATCTCCACACCCGATCGGCCAAGGCATACCATGCCTGGTTGTTCCAATTCGCACACCCAAACTAGCGTGGTCACACCTCCCAATCACGAACTGATCTCGACCACTCAACTTCGCCGGACAAATTGATTGGCTTAGATCACGTTTCCATGGGACAATAAGGTATAGGTGTGAACATCAGCCTACCACCTACACGCCGAACCAATCGTCCGGGACCGACCAAGCTTGGTCGTCTTGAAACGCGTGCCCGAAGTTGGCATGACGCACGGCATTTGCGGCACCAAACTTCTGTTGTAAATCAATCCTGACCGCTCTTCTTTGCCGGACAAATTAAGCGGTCAAGATCACACTTTTCACGGGACAATGAGGTATGGGCATGTATACCGGCATGCCGTATACACGCATGCCTGATCGGCCATGCCAAAATCGTGTCCCAAGCTTGGATTCGACTGTTTATGGGTGAAAACTATCTCTGCCGGTTTTGGTAATTTGGGGTGTGTGGATGAGAAATGAGTTTAAACCTTAAACAAATGCACTACACGGGAGTGCTTGTAGATTCTAGAAATCAATCTGTGCAAATCCGGCCTAAACCTAGAAATAGTCGTTCCAGACTTGTTTCGGTCACAAAGTGAAGGAGATGGGGTTGATCTTAGGGAGGAAGCGAAGAAGGTATTGAGATTGTGAAGGTGTTGACTATGTATGACTTGTATCGAAAGCTGAACCGGCTTGCAGGATGTAAGCTATCGGTTAGGTGTTTGAATACGATGGTATCAACACTTGCCTCTCGTTGTCCGGACTTGTTCTTGTTGTTTTTGAAAATAGGGAGGAGAACCTATTTATACAAGTCATTTGAGCCTTATTCACGTCTCTCGTGGGAAGTGGAGGAAGTGGAGTGATGGAGTAGTGGAGTTGTGTGTTAGTGTTACACGACCGCCCTTGCCCACTTCTCCCGTCATCTCTAACCGTCCATGACTTCCCGACACGTTCGTGTGATGGCGTGTTGCACGCCGCACTCTGTAAACCGCCGAGACCAATACCCCAGTATGTATCCCCCAGTTTGTGACATGATTGATGTCTCGAGTGTGTGGATCATGGGACCCACAGAAAGTAGCGTGTAATGCTAGATTGAATAACTAAGTTATTTAAGAAGTTGATACTTGTGAAGTATCGTGTGTATTCTATGCAGTGCATCGCATCATGATGTGGTAAAGTGACGGGTGGTGATCACCATGACGCCTCACTGACCAATTAACTCCCGACGGGGTTGTATCACCAAGCCGATGAAGTTGGACGGACGAGATGATTTTTGAGACACTCATATGCGACCGTTGATGGAATTAGGGTTTTTGAAGAGGTGCGCAAGCATCACTCTTCAGCTTGGTCGAATCCAAGCATGGGAGGTGTTTTGGAAAGGACCGACCGGGCATGCGTGTAGACGGCATGCCGATGTACACGTCCGTACCTCACTGTCCCATGAAGGTGCGATCTAGGCCACTTAATTTGACCGTCAAAGAGGAGCGGTTGAGATCGATTTCCAACAGAATTCTGATGCCGCAAAAGCCACGCATCATGCCAATTTTTGGCGCGCGTTCCAAGACGACCAAGCTTGGTCGGTCTTGGCCGATCAGCCCGGCGTGCATACGGTGGGATGGTGTATATACATGTACTTCATCGTCCCATAGAAACGTGATCTAAGCCACTCAATTTGTCCGGTAAACTTGAGCGGTCGAGATCAGTTTGTGGTTGGGAAGTGTGACCACACCTAGCTTGGGCGCGCGAATCAAGGTGTGCATCCAAGTTTGGTCTTGGCCGATCGGGTGTGGAGATAGGTGGGCCCGCAGTGATCATGTTGATACTTACCGGACCTGCTTAGTCTATTCCTGGACCCTTCATTCGCGCAGGAGAAAATGGACGCTCGTGATTGTTCAAACCCTAATTAGGGTTTGCCGGCCGTGTGTCATACCCAGTTTGGGGCGCACAAATCAAGACGACCAACTATGGTTGGTCCCGACCGATCGATCAGAGTATGTAGGCGGCCCACGGTGATTTGACATGCTCTGGGCCCTTTGAATCTACATCTACACCCTCCATCTATGCCTGCGAAGATGGATGGTTGAGACTGTTTTGCGATACATGTAATGTGCCGCAAACCCTAATTTAGGGTTTTCCGTCTATACTGCTTTGGCTTGGACGGTTTTGCAAGCTATGCCACCCCTTGGGGAGGCCGACCATGCGGGGCCCGCGTTGGGTTGGTGGTGTATATTCCAATACCTGCTTGGGGTCATGGATTTAATCTAAGCCATCCAATCATGCTGGTGAAGTTGGATGGTCGTGATCGTTTCTGAAACTGATATGGTCAGTCCAGGTTCAAATATGCTCAATCGGGCTAGTATAACACACCGAGAGTTGTAACCTGTATGGGTATTTCGTACATGCTTCATTATTAATGCTTGGAGATTCGTGTTGCTCACTGAGAACAACACTCGGTCGTCATGCCGCACCTAATGAATGAATACAGAAATACAAGGGCGGATATGCATTAATTAATAATGCTGTAAATTCACAGGGTATATGGGATTGTTGCTACATGCTCCAACCTGGATGAAATTTGTGTATTTAATTCACAAAATTCTGGGATTGTTGCCGCATGCTCTATTCTAGGTGAATTAGTAAAGTGAAGAAGTATTCATCACTTATCAATGGCTTTATCTTTTGCAAGATGTTAGCGCATAAATTTGGCTTTTACAATTTCATCCTTAAATGAAAATCCACCATCAACATCGACCAAGCTGAAAAGTGGTGCTTGCGTACCTCTTCTAAAACCCTAATTCCACTAACGGTCGCAGATGAGTGTCTCAAAGATCATATCGTCCGTCCAACTTAACCGGCTTGGTTATACAGCCCTGGTCAGGAGTTAATTGGTCAGTGAGGCGTCATGGTGATCACCACCCATCACTTTACCACACCATGTGGTCGGCCAAGGGAGGACTTGCTTGCGCAACCTCCAAACCATCACATGAAGTAGGCTGGACATGATGCTATTTTGAGACGCTCAAACAGCGATGCTTCATACATGATGAATATACTCGATGCAGTACCTGCATAGAATACATACGATACTTCACAAGTATCGACTTCCTAAATAACTTAGTTATTTAATCTAGCATTACATGCTACTTTCTCGTGGGTCCCACGATCCACACACTCGAGACATCAATCATGTCACAAACCGGGGATACATACTGGGGTATTGGTCTGGCAGTTTACAGCGTGCAGCGCACAACGCGCCATCACAAGAACGTGTCAGGAAGTCATGGACGGTTAGTGATGATGGGAGAAGTGGGCAAGACTGGTCGTGTGACACCAACACACGACTCTACTACTCCATCACTCCACTTCCCACGAGATACGAGGGTTAGGCTTAAAGACTTGTATAAATAGGTTCTCCTCCCTATTTTCCAAAAGAGGAACAAGGCAAGACAAGACAACAGAGCCAAGTATTGATACAATCGTATTCAAACACCGGAACTGCTATCTTACATCCTACAAGCTAGTTCAACTTTCTGATACAAGTCATACATAGCCAACACCTTCACAATCTCAACACCTTCTTCGCTTCCCTCCCTAAGATCAACCCCATCTCCTTCACTTTGTGACCGAAACAAGTCTGGAACGACCATTTCTTGGTTTAGGCCAGAGTTGTACAGATTGATTTCTCGAATCACAAGCACTCCCGTGCAATGCATTTGTTTAGGGTTTAGATTCATTTCTCATCCACACACCCCAAATTACCAAAACCGGCAGAAATAGTTTTCACCCATAAACAACTAGTTAACTAACTGTCGATGGTGGATTTTAGTTTAGGGCTAAAATTGTAAAACCAAATTTATGCGCTAACATCCTTCAAAGGATAAAGCCACTAATAAGTGATGAATACTTCTTCACTTTACTAATTCACCTAGAATGGAGCATGTGGCAACAATCCCATATACCTTGTGAATTTATAGCATTATTAATTAATGCATGACTAGCCTTGTATTTCCTGTGATGTTCGCACACAACTCTCATTATTAGTGCGGCATGACGACTGAGTGTTGCTCTCAGCAGAGTAACACGAATCTCTAAGTGTTAATAGTGAGGCATGCACGAAATACCCGTACAGGCTACATCTCTCGGTGTGTTATACTAGCCCGATTGAGCATACATCTCTCGGTGTGTTATACTATCCCGATTGAGCATATTTGAATTTGGACTGTCCATATCAGTCTCAGAAACAATCACAACCACGCAAGTTGGCCGCATGATTTAACCAGCCTAGACGATCCTTAGCAGAAGCATGCTACCACCTTAATGACCACCAGCGGGCCCGTTTATGCCCTGGTCGGTCGAATACATACCATGCCTCCCAAATAAAAACCGAACACCAGCTTAAAGTATGATGGTTGGACTGGTGTGGAGCATCTTGGAAAAGCTTGTGCGCACAAGACCGCCAACGGCAGTCTCAAAACCAGCCACGGTCTTCCAACTTCACCGGCATTATTGGACGGCGTGCATTATCCCATGATCGGTCGGACAAGCTTGTCCTGCACACCGGTGGGCCTCCTCTCTACCTGCCTGGTCGACCATCTCCTGACCTAGCCATAGAGAAACGTGCGTCTGCCCAAAGTATGGTCGGCGTAATGCTTAAAAGGTCGCAGGAAATTCCACTAAGGTCTCAAATTGATCACGACCATCCAACTTCACCAAAGATGTTTGGATGGATTAGATCATGCCTAGGACCGTCGCCAGTATCACCATGTTCACCACCGACCCAATATGGGCCCCACATGGTCGGCCTCCCCAAAGGAGGAGCATAGCCTCAAAACCGTTAGGGTCAAGTCGTGTACACACGACCGATCCAAAACCCTAATTAGGGTTTATTGCATATTACATGTGTCACTAATCGATCACGAGCGTCCATCTTGGCAAGCATAGATGGAAGGTGTAGATGTGGACTTAACAGGTCCTGAGCGTGTCAACACGATCACCGTGGGCCCGTCTACACGCCTGACCAATCGGCCAATACCGACCATGGCTAGACGCCTCGATTCGTGTGCCCAAACTAGGCATGGACGCGCGGTCCCCGATTCCTTTGCGGCAACGGATTTCTGCCGCAAACCGATCTCAACCACTCAACTTTGCCAGACAAATTGAGTGGCCTAGATTATATCTTCATGGGGTAATGAGGTATGGACGTGTACACCGGCAAGATGTCTACACGCATGCCCTGTCGGTTCTGCCTAATACACCTCCCATGCTTGGTTTCGACCAAGCTGAAGAGTGATGCTTGCGCACCTCTTCAAGATCCTAAACCCTAATCCAACGGTCGCAGATGTGGGTCGCAAGTCATCTCGTCTGTCCAACTTCGCCAGCTTGGTTAGGCAGCCCTGGTCAGGAGTTAGGCGACCAGCAAGGCATCACCACGATCACCGTCCACCACTCTTCCACGTGAGGTGATCGGCCAAATAAAAGTGTTTGCCTGTATAGCCTCCAAACGATCACTCGAAGATGGCTGGACGTGATGCTATTTTAAGACGCTTAAATTCGTAACTTACTCCGTTAAGCCTTAAAACAGTGATGCTTCACACATGCTGAATATAATCGATGCGTTACCTGCTTAGAATACACACGATATTTCATAAATATCGACTTCCTAAATAACTTAGTTATTTAATCCAGCATCACATGCTACTTTCTGTGGGTCCCACGATCCACACGATCGAGACATCAATCATGTCACAAACTGGGGGATACTTACTGGGGTATTGGTCTGGCGGTTTACAGCGTGCAGCCCACAACGCACCATCACAAGAACGTGTCAGGAAGTCATGGACGGTTAGTGATGACGGGAGAAGTGGGCAAGAGTGGTCGTGTGACACTAACACACAACTCCACTACTCCATTACTCCACTTCCTCCACTTCCCATGAGAGACGTGGGTTAGTCTTAATGACTTGTATAAATAGGTTCTCCTCCCTATTTCCACAAGACAAGACAAGACAAGACAGAAAATCAAGTGTTGATACAATCGTATCCAAACACCAGAACTGATAGCTTACATTCTGCAAGCCAGTTCAGCTTTCTGATACAAGTCATACACAGCCAACACCTTCACAATCTCAACACCTTCTTCGCTTCCCTCCCTAAGATCAACCCCATCTCCTTCACTTTGTGACCGAAGCAAGTCTGGAACGGTCATTTCCTTGTTTAGGCCAGAGTTGTACTGATTGATTTCTCGAATCACAAGCACTCCCGTGCAGTGCATTTGTTTAGGGTTTAGATTTATTTCTCATCCACACACCCCAAATTACCAAAACCGGCATAAATAGTTTTCACCCATAAACAATTGGCGACCACAGTGGGAGGTTAATCTCTTGGTTGTAAAGTCAATTCCTTCAAAATCTAATTCAATTTTGTCAATTTCGAAGGGGTAGATCTTAGATTCAATTCGATCATCAATCTGTTTCAAGATGGTAGAACTTAGGTCAGGATAAGCAATCAATTCTGATGGAGCTAGTACAGATAACACTCTCGGTATTGATGTACCTGTCCATGGAGCTACTGTGGTCAATACATCTCGTGGGGCCGTCTCTTCTACCACCAACGCCGGCGGAGCAGGAGATGTTCCAGTAAGTGTAACGCCTCCTATCACCAGAGCCAGAGCAGCCGCGAATCCCGGCATCTCCTCAAGTGTAACACCTCCGACAATCACCAGTATAACAACTTCTATTCCTTCATCAGGACGAGGAGCCGGAGGGACAAGAAGAGGACCATCTCCCATTACCATCGCAGACTTGATGGAGATGCAGTAAGTTCTTGCTAAGAATCAAACGTATATGGCTACAACTCAGAAAGAGGTACTCACTTTTCTTAAGGCATTAACTTATCGATTGCCACAAGAGCAACGACAGCCCCTGGAGCCAACAAGGAACGCATTCAACGCACCCGGAGCAGGTACTACAGCGACGCGGGCCTACATGGACCTGATCAAACAAGCGATAAACGACATACTCGATCTCCTCATCGAGATGACATCAGATACGAACAGTTCTCCCGTCACAGAGATTTCTACACTGGGGACTGATCCTCGCAGCGATCCTCCTCAAGTCAATAGTTTCACTATGAACTAGAGGCCGGTGGATCAGGAAGCGGCTTCTCTATTGGAAAGTTTATGCAAACTTTTACACCTCTCGAAGAATCAGCGGGCGGAGACGTTCGCTGGAATTAACCATATAGCCCTGGACGTGCACCTGGCTCCTTCATGCCCAGAAGTCTCGAACGCATCAGAAACATATGTGAATAATGTTACATTTACAGAGGTCGACATGATGGCGGAGAAAGGTCACAATCGGGCCCTACATGTTACTACACGCATCAAGGATTCAGAGTTCAAGAGGACCCTCATCGACACGGGAGCGTCTTCGAATGTGATTACTCTCAAGACTCTCAGGATAGAAAAGGTTCGCCCATGCAAGATCGTACGACAGCCTACCACAATGACAGGCATTGAAGGAAGCCAGACCAAAGACATATGGGTATGTCATTCTGAATTTATCAGTAGGGCCCGTTCTGTCAAAAGTGAAATTCGAAGTCATCGAGAAGGAGCCGGACCATCATATGATACTAGGGAGACCATGGCTTCATTACAATAGGATCGTCCCTTCAACGTGTCACCAATGCCTGAAGACTATGCTGAATAAAGAAGTCGTTCGTATCTCTGCATCATTATCTCGTTGCGCGCCAATATGAGGAGTGGAACTGTTCGAACTGAGGGAAGCTCCGCGGGAAAGATCATACAAAGTTCATTGCATCCCACTCTCCACGTGGGCGTCAATCCAGGAGGAGGACCGACTTGCATCATCCAAGGCTAGGCCCCATGATGCATCCTTGCTGACAAGGCGTCTCAATTCTTCTCTCCGCCAAACGGAATGCTACAACAACGACGATCCACGGGGAGAAGTGCTAGATGCTCCACGACAGCTGCAAGATGGCACCAACTCCACAACTGATGAGATCGACGATGAGGAATCTCCTAGGCCTATCTCCATTAGCTCGACCTTGTGTAAGCATTCATACAATCTCCGATCCAAGCCGGTCAAACAATCTCCGAGGCAATTCAGGCGCGAGATCAGGTGTTGAATGGATTCCAAAGACTTGAACGAATGCTTCCCCAAAGACGATTTTCCTCTACCTAACATCGACATGTTGGTAGATGCTACCAGTGGACACGGCATGTTATCCTCCATGGATGGATGTGGCGGCTACAACCGGATAAGGATGTATGAGCATGATGCAATCAAATCCAAGACTCAATTTATCCTCACAATGTCGATTCGCCGCGAACCGTGAAGGAGATCCAAAGCTTCATGGTCAAGGTGAACTACATTCGACGTTTTGTACTGTCCGGCCTGGCTCGTTGCTTCATTCACTCCTTGATGAAGAAAAGGAGCAAGTTTCGTCTGGACCGCACTACAAAGAGAAGCATTTACAAGATTCAACGAATATTGTCATCTTCAAATCATCACAAAGGGTTCGCCTATTATGTCGGTCCGGACGAGAGCGGGCCCGGATATCTTCGTCCTCGGAGCCGACACCTCAAGGTGTAATTGCGCATCAATAGGGCGGTACATGTCAATCATGCTTTGTTAAAAAACCCAGCGCTTTCGGACATCTTCGAACTCCGTGAAGGCGCTAAACGCTCGGTTGCAAAGACTCGCCTGCTAGAAACAAACAAGCTCCGCCGGTAATGAAGAGCCTCACGATGTTCGTGGAAGCATATATTTCACCAACGGGCAATACAACCTTGACCTTTTGAAAGCGGTTTCACGTAGGAGGAAACCACCGAGATACAACATCTTGCGCGTCAACTCCAACTCTAGTACCGCATGCACAACTGCCAAACAACGTCCAAGATATTCCATGTCTGGCTCGACGGCAACAACATCAATGAGAGACGCTTTCAGAATTTCGTCTCCCGTAGAAGAAGTAGTTGCGTTACCAAAGGAGATTGCACCTGGGTCTTAAGAGGTACATACAGATTCTCCATGTCAAGAGTTTCATCATTAATTAAGTCATTCGCATGGAGGAACTTCCTTACTCCTCAAAGACACTATCCAAAGATGATAATGGCAAAGGAGTATGACGCTTAGCACTGCCCATCTCAAAGATGGTGAATTTAGAGAGATGCAAGCACGCTATCATTCCAAGATGTCCAAAGACGAGGATATACTCAAGAGTGCAGACTATTGTCAAAGGTCGGTGATATTCCCCGGACGTCTATGAAGCGCAACGCAGCGAAAAAGACGGCCTCATGTAACCCAAATGTGACAACATCTATCAAGTCGAAAGCTTAGTGGATACTCGTGGGCAGGGGACTCTCTCCCTCTTCTCTATTCCATGAAGAAACATCAAGAAAGCCATCGGTTCCAGCTTCTCCCTCTAATAACGAGACGATCTCTACCATTGTATGAAGGGTGCCAAGTTCATGCAAGTTGCCACCACGCCTCTCCCTGCCAGTCTCTTCTGATCACATATACTGCCAAGAACCGTTGTTGCTCGTCGATTGATGCCATCCAGAGCTTCACCATATCAACGACTACTAAGTACAAAAGACTCATCGGGCATACAAGATAGATCCATGTAGACCACGCTTGGGGACTGAGGCTCAGCATGAAATTCCTTCGCCGTCGATCAAGAACTTCTTCAAAGACAAGAGAGATGGTCAATCAAGAAGCATGTAATTCGCAAGGGGAAACCAAACGGAAGAAGAAGCCGCTTCAACGCTCCCTCCACAGGCCGCTTCAATGCTCTCTCTCCGAAGAAGAAGGCGTTTGACCCTCTCCCGAGAAGAAGTCGCTTCAACACTTCAACGCTCTTTCCGGACCCACTTAGACGTACACTCCAGGAAGGCGCAAACGCTCTCCGGGACCTGCTTGCTCCAGGAAAGCGCCGACGCTCTCTCGCAAGACCCACATTCAAATTTGAGCACACAAGGTTCATTTTTGAGGAAAGCAAGCACGCGGTGGGTCCCACGTTCGAGTGAAGCAGGCAAGGCCGGTGTTTGGTCAAGCTAGCTGGGTCGGTGTTTGGTCGAAGTAGCAAGGATGACACTCGAGCAAGCACATAAACCGTACGGGCAAAGCAAGCAAGGCTGGTATTGGGCCAAACGAGGTCGGTGTTGCTCAAGTCCGCGAAGCCGGTATTGGTCGAGATCGCAAGGCTAATATCCCGTCATGCAAGCAAGACTGATATCACGTCACGCAAGTAGGCTGGTATTGGGTCACGTCGGTAGGTATTGGTCAAGACCAAGGTAGTCAATATCTGTTATGCAGTAGCCGATATTACGGGTTTTATCGAATATCGGAAAATACCTATACGATATCAAAAATATCGGCGATACAAAGACAAAATGATATTATCGGTTGTACAGGCCGGTACAGGCCGATATACCGGTTTTACTTGTACACCGATAATATCGGTTTCGTAAATAAATTTTTCATCAACATGCATCTAGTCTTTACAGACAAGTACAATGTCAATTGGAGAAAGTCAAAATCCCTAATATATTATAATATAAAATCAATGACTATATGGTAAGATATAAGATGGAAACCATATTTGATTGCAAGGCAGAGAAATATAAAAGATAAATAAAAAAGATTTACCGGCATAATGAGATAACAATCACAACGTTAGCTAACAAACCACCTTCTATTTTGGAAATTTTAGATATGTGTATGATTCTTATTATTTTTTACTATGGTTTTATAATTATTTGAAATTCTATATTAAATGATGTATCGCCTGTAAAAACATATATTATCACTTGTATAGGTGTATAGGACCCGACCGATACGATACCGATACGCGATATTAACTACCTTGGTCAAGACCGATCAAGGTCACAAGGATGGTATTGGGCCACGTCAGCTGGTATTGGGCCACGTCAGCAAACAAGGCCGGTGTTGGTCGAGTCCACGAAGCCGGTGTTGATCAAGGTCATAAGGCTGGTATTCGAATGAAATAGGCGCACACATCAGGGCCGGTTTTCAGTCGAAGCACAGGGCCGACGTTTGAAGCATGTACACGGTGGACCCGTGTTTGATCGAAGCATGCACATCTACCCATGTTCGAAGCAAGCATGCTTACATCGGGTCCCACGACCAAAGCAGGCACACAGTGGACCCACGTTTAACGAAGCGAGCACAACAAGCCCACGTTCGATCAAGCAGGCGCATGATGAGTCCCACGGTTGAGGGAAGTAGGTGGGCCCACATGCCTATCAAACAGTTCAACAGGGTGACGTTTGGTCGAAGCATATACATGGTGGAGTCCACATCCGTCCAGGGTTACATGCACGGTTTTCTATGGAAAAGGAGCATACAAGTTCTATTCCCTTCTTGGCTCAAATACCCGAAGAAAGAAACTGGTCCCACCAAGGTCGTCGTCATACGTGGCGTACTCCCACGAACGAAGCAGGCACAACAAGCCCATATTCGATCAAGCAGGCGCATGATGAGTCCCACGATCGAGCGAAGTAGGCACAGTGGCCCCACGAAGGCTCTCGACCGAAACAGGCATAGCAAAGGTCCATCGAAGCAGGCAAGACCGACATCATGCTAGGGGAACGCTCGCCTGGACGCCTCTTGAACGTGACATCATCCAAGGATAGGACGACCCGTCTCTCCTGGTAACATCTAACTTTGTCTCAACAATTTTATCTTTATTTGTCACCATTTAATGCCTACCCCACAATAGTGTAACCATTATGAGCTAGGCAGGGGACTTAATGTTGATGGTGGATTTTAGTTTAGGGCTAAAATTATAAAACCAAATTTATGCGCTGACATCCTGCAAAGGATAAAGCCACTGATAAGTGATGAATACTTCTTCACTTTACAAATTCACCTAGAATGGAGTATGTGGCAACAATCCCATATACCCTGTGAATTTATAGCATTATTAATTAATGCATGACTAGCCTTGTATTTCCTGTGATGTTCCCACAGAACTCTCATTATTAGTGCGGCATGACGACTGAGTGTTGCTCTCAGCAGAGCAACACGAATCTCCAAGTGTTAAAAGTGAGGCATGCACGAAATACCCGTCCAGGCTACATCTCTCGGTGTGTTATACTAGCCCGATTGAGCATACATCTCTCGGTGTGTTATACTAGCCCGATTGAGCATATTTGAATTTGGACTGTCCATATCAGTCTCAGAAACAATCACGACCACGCAAGTTGGCCGCATGATTTAACCAGCCTAGACGATCCTCGGTAGGAGCAGGCTACCACCTTAATGACCACCAGCGGGCCCGTTTATGCCCTAGTCGGTCGAATACATACCATGCCTCCCAAATAACCATCGAACACCAGCCTAAAGTAGGATGGTTGGACTGGTGTGGAGCAGCTTGGAAAAGCTTGTGCGCACAAGACCGCCAATGGCGATCTCAAAACCAAAATTGTCCAACTTCACCGGCATGATTGGACGGCGTGGATTATCCCATGACCGGTCGGACAAGCTTGTCCCGCACACCCTGTGGGCCCCCTCTCTACCCGTGCAGGTCGACCATCTCCCCGACCTAGCCATAGAGCAACGTGCGTTTGCCCAAAGTATGGCCGACGTAATGCTTAAAAGCTCGCAGAAATTCCACTAAGGTCTCAAATTGATCACGACCATCCAACTTCACCAAAGATGTTTGGATGGATTAGATCATGCCTAGGACCGTCGATCGGTATCACCATGTTCACCACCGACCCAATGTAGGACCCACATGGTCGGCCTCCCCAAAGGAGGAGCATAGCCTGCCAAACCGTTAGGGTCAAGTCGTGTACACACGACCGATCAAAAACCCTAATTAGGGTTTGCGGCATATTACATGTGTCACTAATCGATCACGAGCGTCCATCTTCGCAAGCATAGATGGAAGGTGTAGATGTGGACTTAACAGGTCCTGAGCATATCAACACGATCACCGTGGGCCCGTCTACACGCCTGACCAATCGGCCAACACCGGCCATGGCTAGACGCCTCGATTCGTGCGCCCAAACTAGGCATGGACGCGCGGTCCCCGATTCCTTTGCGGCAACGGATTTCTGCCGCAAACCCGATCTCAACCACTCAACTTTGCCCGGACAAATTGAGTGGCCTAGATTATATCTTCATGGGGTAATGAGGTATGGACGTGTACACGGGCAAGATGTCTACACGCATGCCCTGTCGGTTCTGCCTAATACACCTCCCATGCTTGGTTTCGGCCAAGCTGAAGAATGATGCTTGCGCACCTCTTCAAGATCCTAAACCCTAATCCAACGGTCGCAGATGTGGGTCGCAAGTCATATCGTCTGTCCAACTTCGCCAGCTTGGTTAGGCAGCCCTGGTCAGGAGTTAGGCGACCAGCAAAGCATCACCACGATCACCGTCCACCACTCTTCCACGTGAGGTGATCGGCCAAATAAAAGGGTTTGCCTGCATAGCCTCCAAACGATCACTTGAAGATGGCTGGACGTGATGCTATTTTAAGACGCTTAAATTCGTGACTTACTCCGTTAAGCCTTAAAACAGTGATGCTTCACACATGCTGAATATAATCGATGCGTTACCTGCATAGAATACACACGATATTTCATAAATATCGACTTCCTAAATAACTTAGTTATTTAATCCAGCATCACATGCTACTTTCTGTGGGTCCCACGATCCACACGATCGAGACATCAATCATGTCACAAACTGGTGGATACTTACTGGGGTATTGGTCTGGCGGTTTACAGCGTGCAGCCCACAACGCGCCATCACAAGAACGTGTCAGGTAGTCATGGACGGTTAGTGATGACGGGAGAAGTGGGCAAGAGTGGTCGTGTGACACTAACACACAACTCCATCACTCCACTTCCTCCACTTCCCATGAGAGACGTGGGTTAGGCTTAATGACTTGTATAAATAGGTTCTCCTCCCTATTTCCACAAGACAAGACAAGACAAGACAGAAAATCAAGTGTTGATACAATCGTATCCAAACAACATAACTGATAGCTTACATTCTGCAAAGATGCTAAGCCGATTCACTAAGTTACGATACAAGTCATACACAGCCAACACCTTCACAATCTCAACACCTTCTTCGCTTCCCTCCCTAAGATCAACCCCATCTCCTTCACTTTGTGACCGAAGCAAGTCTGGAACGACCATTTCCTTGTTTAGGCCAGAGTTGTATGGTAGGCTGGGAAAGATGCCTACGACTATGTCTACTGCAAGTGCACAACGCCTGTTGGAGGCGTGGCAAGTACAGGTCGATCCACAGGGAAATGGAGTGGCTTAAGTTGATCTTAGGCTTTGCTAAACTAATTTCTAAGAAGTGACAGAGTTGTTTTGGTGTTGGTGTCGATACGACTATGAGCTGTGGTTGTAAGTCTAAGTTGCAAAGACAGATTGTAACTAGGTTATTGAGAGTACTAGGGTGATTGAATCAACCCTCTAGTTCTAAACTAAGGCAAAGCAAGTTTTTATTGTGTCTTGAACCTTCCCTTGAAGGCCTCAGGTGGATTTTTGATTAACTAATACACTAATTCTCCCCTAGTATAGATTGTCTTCTTACAAGACAATCTATCACAGGATTATTAAATTTACCAAACTAATTATCAATCCTAAAACAAGTGTAAGCACATCAAGAACAACATAAACATTGATCACATTAGCATACAACTAGGGGTATCATCTACACCCTAGTAATGAAACTTAGAACATAATTAAAACAATTAAAAACACAAATTAACTAAGTTTGTGCTCTGGCTAATCTAGGCATAACATTCACATACTCTGCTCATTCCTATTTATACAAAAATCTCTCACAAGAGTTTCAATTCAACAAAACCAAGAGAGACCCACTCACCAAAACATCTGAATCGAGTGTTTCCCTCTGCTAATTCGGCTATGCAAGTCTTTGTTCCCTCCTGTTGACAAACCCTAATTCTATCTATCTTAAACCTAGCTTCTAGGGTTATGAGAGAAGCTAAGAAAGAGATAGGTAAAACTAGGAGGCGGAGATGGTGGCCGCGTTCTTTCTGTTTGTCGGGAGAAGAAACTGGTGATGGTGGTGATGGCTCTGCCTGCCAAGGTATGGTCGGGGAAGAGAAAATGGGTTTCTCTGGTTTTTGTCGGGAGAAAGAAAAGAGAAATGGAGCTGGGAGTGTTTGGTTTGGGTGAAGGGATATAGGTGACTTCGATGTGAAGCAGGAGCAGCGAGAATTGATGTGCCTGAAGGACCGAGCGTTGGATGCGGCTGGGTGATATCTTTACGGCTCAGAATGAATCGGGTGTGGACTTGAGTTATGGGCCGGGTCTTGGACCGCCAAGCCTATGTCTTGTAGATGGATTGCTTCTTGTTGGGTTGCACCGATGCGCGCGCGGCTTTGGCTTTTGCTCCATAGACGCTCGTCTCCAATTTTCTCGCTCTTTTGGCTCCTCAATTTCTTCGAGCTTTATTTATTACCTAAAAACACAAAATTAATTAGTACAAATATTTATTCTTGAAAACAAAGAAAATACAGAATCTGGGATAATATCTGATTTTTGAGCACAAAAGATGAGTTAAATGCTAATAAAAAGGTGTATAAATATGCAATATTTGGCACTCATCATTGTACAGATTGATTTCTCGAATCACAAGCACTCCCATGCAGTGCATTTGTTTAGAGTTTAGATTTATTTCTCATCCACACACCCCAAATTACCAAAACCGGCAGAAATAGTTTTCACCCATAAACACTAACCTAGTACTTGTCTTGTCTAAAGTGTAAGGTCTAAGTTATCGTCTGAATAATTAGAGCCTGATGAGAAAAATAAAGTTAATTGTTAGAGCATTGCTCGGTCGAACTCGCAAGCGTTGCTATCTCAAGCTTGTTTGTCAAATTTAGTTGTCAAAACTATATGTCTTGATTTCTAGTTTACTTATGACTAAGTCTCGGTCTAGGATAGTTAAGTGTAGTTGAGCTCCAAACTCCATTGCAATCATCTTACGAAGACGAAGAACTACTCGAGGAACCAGTGGAACTTCATCCGACTAAAAGGAATATGGATACTTGAACTTATCTATCACTCAAAAGTCTAATCTATCTCCTACTCTTGAGACAAAAGTCGTATAAGTATGATAGTTTTCATACATACACATTTGCTATTTCGAGCCTAGTTTACTCGCCTATCTTTTTCTCGAAATATGTGTTGGTAAGCTTTCGCTTTAACCATTTTTCATCTTTACTCATGACGAAAGTCATGATGACGTTTCAATCTTGAAAATAGCTTTGATGACGATAGTTGTGAATAACGACTATTATAACATTATAGAAGAATGTTTCAATGATTGAAATGTAGTGTTGAGATTACCATCTATGGATATAAGCATATATAGTGTGTTCGGACATTAGTGTATAAATCATGTACTGGAAACCAAGTGTGTGCATACGGTGTTGGTGAATGAGACAGGTTAGGTACGCGTACTGGCGGAATATTTCCTCCCGGAAATTTCTGCTGAGTTCGGAGTTTACAAACTCATAAACCAGACACCTAAGTTACGCGTACTTGTACGTTACTGGCGGAACTTTTCTACCCTAAAAATTTTGCTGAGTTTGGAAACCAAAGCCAACTCAAATCCGGTAGCTAAGGTACGCGTACCCAAGCTGGTTATTTCTCATATTGGTAGTTCATGGACTTAAAATAATAAATTATAAGGAATGCAATCTTTGCAAACCGTGGATATATTGTTCATGAATTGATCAAATCGATTTTATTTCAATTGTGTCTATGAATAAAGACCTAAGCAATTGAACAACTCTTCAACTAGTTCTTACGAGTCATTTGAACTAGTTATGAGAAAGATGAATACGGTTAATATGGAAGTGCTCATATGGCTAACCATTGGTTAACTATTTGTGAACCAACTAAGTGTACACGTTTAGGTACGGTTACTCAAACCTAAATGAAATAAATTTCATTTGTGTATGACAAGCTAAGTTTCGATTTAACGGTTGAAAGATATTAGCTTGTATCTAATCAGGTTTTCATCTAACGGTGAATATTGAATGCTTTGTTACTAAGCTAACATAGATTGCAAACCCTGATTTGAAAACTATATAAGGGGAACTGTAGCAAATGGAAAAAATAATCCCCACACCTCCTGTGTGATACTAGTTGGTTTTTCTAGAGTCGATTCTCCTTTAACCTTAGGTTTCTTCTCGAGACCCTGTAGGTTAACGACTGAAATACTTCATTGGGATTGTGAAGCCAGACGAAACTACTTCTCTTGTAGTTGAGCGATCTTATCTTGCCATTTTATATCGTACGAGTTCAATTGAATAATTGACTTGAGATTATATCTCCGATAGGGAAAGATAAAAAGAAAGCACAAACATCTTCGTATCATCGTTTGTGATTCCGCAATATCTTGTTTCGCTACCATACGATTAAGATTATTGTGAGGTGATTGATAATTCTAGGCTGTTCTTCAGGAATATAAGTCCGGGTTATCAATTAGTTCCTGTTCACCTTGATTTCTATCAAAAGACGGAAAAAACTCTTAGGTTTATCTGTGGGAGACATATTTATCTATTATCGTAGACATTTTCTGTGTGATACAGATTTGTTTATTAAAGTCTTCGACTTTGGGTCGTAGCAACTCTTAGTTGTGGGTGAGATCAGCTAAGGGAATCAAGTGTGTAGTATCCTGGTGGGATCAGAGACGTAAGGAGCGGAACTGTACCTTGAATTAGTGTGAGATTGATTAGGGTTCAACTACAGTCCAGACCGAAGTTAGTTTTTAGTAGGCTAGTGTCTGTAGCGGCTTACTACAGTATGTGTTCAATCTGGACTAGGTCTCAGTATTTTTCTGCATTTGCGGTTTCCTCGTTAACAAAATTCTGGTGTCTGTGTTATTTCTATTTCGCATTATATTTTGTTATAGAATTGAAATATCACAGGTTGTGTGTTAGATCAATCAATTAGAATATCCAACCTTTAGTTGTTGATTTACATTGATTGACACTTGGATATTGGTCTTTGGTACCATCCAAGTTATCTCTCTTATATTTAATTAGACTCACAGATTTGTATTTGCTTGAGTAAGAATTAAATCGAGAAATCGAGATATTATAACTCTTTGATATACTTTAGTAAGATTGAGTCTCGTTGATTCTCTTGAAAGTATATTGGATTTGGTCCATACATATTGCTAATCGAAATATTGGGTGTGGTTGTTGTACCCCCACTTTTTCAATTGGTATCAGAGCAGGAAAACACATTAAAGACCTCATAAGTCTGTGTTTGTAGCGATCTGATTATGGACGAGTCTATCTCTAATAAAGCACCAGTACAGAAATTACCAGATGATTCTGAAAGCTTGGATTCACCTGAGAGAACTGTCACATCTAAGTCAATATCTAAACATTCTCTTGATGTAAAAACTGTTGATTGGGAAACACTCCTAGAAGAACAGTTGGATGAACTTTCTGATGAAGGTGATTCATATATTGATAAAGATGTTGATGAGGAAGTCTCAGAGTATGTTAAGTTTTTGGATTCATGGAAAATGAAGAAGATTACAACTTCTCATGTCACACCTCTTCTGACTCCTCTCTGTCAAGAGAACAAGAAATTGAAAAGGATTTACGGAGGTCTTTATGGTCGGAATCGCTCTTGCGAATCAGTCCTCAAGGATACCGAGGAAAACCTGAGTAGAAAGTCACTTGAATGTGATCGTGTTTATCAAAAATACTTCTTGTTAGAATAGAAACTTGCAGAAATTGAAGGAAGGATTAACTCCCAGCAAGCAAGTTTTGTTGACAGAGAAAATGCTTTTCTCGCTCGAGAAAAACTTCTTGAGGCTGATTTAGCTGCTGCTCTTGATAAAATCAAGATGTCGGAAGATGACTTGAAAAAGTTCAATACTAGTTCAAACAAATTAACCACTATGCTATGAGCAAGTAAAAATCATCGTGATACACGAGGGTTGGGATATAAGGGAATAGATGCTACAAGTATTAGCAAAGAGGTAAAATTTGTCAAGGCTAGTGATTCTTCTTAACAAAAGGTTTCCACTGATGGAAAAAGTGAAATACCTTCACCGTCAGTTAAGGTTCAAAATTTCGAAGTATATCAACCTCCAAAGTCATCACACACGGATCGAGGTAAGAATATTCCTTATGTTTGCTGTAGTTGCAGGAAATCCCACACTACACCCCTCATTAGAATTTACTCAACTAATCCATTTGAAGATGAATAACTATAGATTTTATTGATTATTTTCTTGAAATGTTTACAAAGAAAGATAGAACAGAGCTAAAGTAATTACAATCACTCTAAATTTTTTCTCTCCTAATGACTTGCTTAACAATTCAAAAAGAACTCTCTCTACAACAGACTTACTCACCCCTTTATATAAGGTAGTACACAGTGGATAACAAATAAAGTCGTCCTTTATTTTCGGGAATAACTCGCGAAGTATCGCAAGTGTACATATACCAATTCTCGCGACACTCCCAAATCTCGCCGAGTCTTCACATTCTTCTCATGTTCGCGTCGTCATTCATTGCGTCATTTATTTTACTTCTCTGTGACTCCCTCGCGATATCGTTATTTATTAATCTCGCGAAGTATTAATGTCGTGATATTCTGATCCTACATCTTGCCTCTTCTCATATGTCATGAGAATCAATATTTTAAAATGCCGCAATTGCTCATCTTTATCTCGCAATTGTTCATTTTTATCTATTTTATTCATGTACGGAATTTATTACAGGTGTTTCTTCTTCCACTCTTTTCTTGACACGTCTCTTTCAACCGTTTATTCTTGACCATTCACGTCCCATCTCGCATTAAATGCATTTGTTTTCTCGAGAATTCTCCTCTCTATATATAGTTTTCTTACCCTTCTCTTCTTCTCTTTTATTTTCCCTCTGCAACTTTCCTTCAACTTTCTTCCTCCGCAATTTGCGCTTCGCTACATCAGAAACCTTCCCTTTTTTCTTTCTCTCAATCTTCAATTCTCTATTCATTCCCATACTCTAATAATGGCTTCACTTGGTCGTACATATAAACCCCTTTTTGAGGAAACTCGAAAGAATTTTCAAGAGAAAGGTTTCATCTTATCGACCATTCCTGATCAAGAGTCTTCATCTATACTTTCTGCAAAATTGTTTTCTGATCATCAATGTAATGATCAAAAGATCATAGTCTCGCTAGGTCAAATCCTCGCAGGCCTTCCCATTCCTCTATACAATCCTGAGATGCCATTATTCTATGAAATTCTTGCTCTTGAGAAATTCTCGCGAGCTGTTTATCAATTGAGCGGCGACTGCATCCGTCTAATGCTTGAATTCGCCAACCGTGGCGCTGGTAAAGGATCCTTATATCCTAATGATGTCAAAGATCCTAGATTCGCAAATTTATAAATAGTCGCTGAGAAGTATACCGTAGAAAATTTCTTTGCGAATTATGCAGTAATAAATATGAGAAATGATAAATCTACATTTTGGGTGCTCGATTGAAGAGAAAAGATAACATTGATGCTGATAAGTTTCTCATGCAAGACATTTCTCGGCACTTCGGGCAAAAATAATGTTCCTCGGCACTCCAAAGATGAGAAGTGGTGGGTTGTTCCTTTGTTTCCGAGTGGACCCTATATCGCAGTTCACATGTACTCCCTGCGAATCTCGCAGACTACCATCCTTGGGAATTTAAGTGGCCCGAAAAGGCAAAAGAGGTATACTTCCTATTTCAGATTTGCTTTTGCGATATTTCTTTCCTTTTATATTTACTAGATTTGCAAAATCTTCAGATTACCAAATTGAAAAAGAGTTATAGTAGACGTCCAAAGCCGAGTACTCTGGCGATACTCCGATCGATCACGGATGAAGTAAGAAATACTTTCTTTTGTTATTTTTAACAATATTGTTGCCTCTGTTTCTTATCTTCATTCGTGTGCGAAGGTTGTTGAAGAGATAGACATTCCTGAAGCTGCGAAGGTTAAGGGCAAGAATAAAATCACTCTTCGCAAGGATAAATCTTCTGCTCCATCTTCTAAAAAGCGGAAAACCCATCCCTCTTCTCATTCTAGTTCCCAAACTAGCGAGAGCTCTGACGAGGATGAAAATGAGGTTGGTACTTCCTCTGCGAAGGAGAATCACTCGGTCGCTTCTGCTATGGAGCAATTGTCTAGTGTCTTCTCCGATTCTATGCAAGGATTGGGAGATGATCATTTATCTCACTTGCGAAGCTCTCGCTAAAATTTGCGATGCCCCCTTGCTAGTGGATAATGATTCTTTTCGCGGAGTTTCCCGAACATTGACTTCCAGTTTCTTAAATGCTCAATGCTTTGGTATGTTCATATTCCTTTGCTTCTCTGTAACTTCGATTATAAGCTTTATCTTAACAATTTATTTACTTTCCTTTATAGTCTGGGAGAGCTTCTTTTGTTGTTGCCTCAGATCTCGAGAAAAGACGCGACAACCTTGAAAAGAAAAATCTCCAACTCAAAGAGAAGATCCAAGAACTAGAAACTGAAGTTGCGACGTCTCGAAGAAAGATGAAAAATTCAACAAATTGGAAGTTGAGTCTACTTCTCAGAAGAATAAAATATCCACTCTTCAAAGTGCAAATCAACAACTTTATGGTACAAAATTTTTACTCTTCAAGTCGTTTTTATTTTGTCATCTGCTTTTCTTTGCCTGATTTATTATTTTCGCAGACATATATAATCTCTCTCACAGAAGCCATTCTTCTCCATTCATTTCCCGAGCCTATGGATAATGATGTTCTTCTCACTCATCTCAACGAATCTTTAAGTAGTTCGTCAAACAAAGTTGATTCCTTTCCATTAAATGAACTTCTAGCCAAATATCGTCTCTTAGAGATTGAGCATAGATCTAGTTTAGGTTTAGCCAACCGATTTAAACAAATGTATCTTGATTCCCATAAGAAAACCAAAACTTTAAGGAAGAAAATTAGTGGCCTTATAGATGACAAAGACCGCATTGCCAATAAAGGTGCACAGGCATTAGCAAAATTTCAAAAATCTCTTCTCGAAGTACAAATTGAACGAGATGAATCTCTTCGTCAGAATGCCATACTTAATGAGCGAGAAGATAAAATTCGTTCGCTTCTCGTTATAAATAATGATGATGAATTCGCTTGGGCTGCGAAGGTTCTAGATAATGCCAGGAATAACTTAGGTGTTGATGTTAGCCTTCATGTCGAGCATACTGCCTTGGTTAAAGATATGATATCTGACAGATCTGTAGTATTGCTATTAACTTATTGTCACTTGTTTGCAGAAGCCGAGAAGAGATTTCAGACAAGGATTGATGATAGGGTGTAGAATACATCCTATTTATTATCTATTGGTTATGCTTTCTTTGCTATTTTTCTTGTAAATTATGTATTTTACGCTTGTTTTGAGTTTTATAGCTATTGTGGAGTCGCACGGAGGAAAAGAAGAAAAAATTACTCTATTTGAGAAAAAGGGCAAAATTGTCATTTCATGGGCGAACACTATCTGGAGCCCAGTCAAGGTTAAGGGGCAACTCTATTTGGAGGAGTGCTAAATACAATCAAGCTGAGGTTAAGGGGAGGCCTACTTCTGTACCCTAAAATCGAGAGACTTATGTCTTTCATTCATTCTTTCACCTGGACTGAAAATGAGAGCAAAAGCAGCGGCTGCTGCTGTTAAAAATCCGAGAGAAACAGATCGAGAAATGTTAAAGAAGATGAATTCATGTTAGGGTTTGCTATGGTGTGATTCAACACAGACAAATATAATCTGTTCGAATTAGTTAGATTTGAGGTTGTTGGCTGGGTGAATCCAGAGACGATGATGCTGTTTATGAAAGAGATGGGTGTTGATGTTGCTCAGCTGTTGAATTTCGAGAGCAAGAACAAATGGTAGAGAAATTGAAGGAGTTGGGTTCTGTTGAAATGGGGTTTGTTGTTGGAAGTTTCACATAAATTAGGGTTCAAATCAGAGAAGAATCATGGCTTGACTGAGTTGCTCATGGAAATTACAGGGTTTTGTGGTTGAATCTAATGTGAGAGTTAGGGTTTCTCTGAGTTGAGACTGAAACCGAAATGCTTTGCAGTTGTGATGAATTAAAGATGGGTCTGTATTGGTTGAGTTCTTGCCATGAAATGGGTTATGCTTAGATTCAAGATTCAAGTGAGAATGAAGAGGTGGTTGCCATCGATTGAGAGGGGTTTGTATCAATTTCGAGTTATAACCTTGTTGTCTGAGGATCCGAGTTAAATGAAGAACTGAAAGAAGGTGGAGCTGCTACTGTGTGAATTGGAGATGATTGGTGAATTCTTACAGGGAGCAATGTTGGTGCTGTGTTTGAAGCAGCAAGACCAAGCTGGTGATAGCAAAAAAGGGAAGAAGAGGCAAGTTATGGAGGTTAAGCCTACATCTGCGTCACTGAGGCACTAGATTGAGTTATCCGTGGTTCGGTGGAATGAATTGTAATGGAGATGTTGCAGGTTGGCTTGAGCATGAATCGGTGATACTGCAATGCTTCTTTGGTGATGCTAGAACTGGCAGGGTTTAAAGATGCTTCAGCTGCAGTGCAGAGCAGCAATGTGAGCTGACAAAGCTGTGATGGTGGCCTGAGTTGGTATTGACGATGCTACTATGGAGCTATAGTTGGAGATTATGGAGCTGTTATGTGACAGAGCAAGAAATGGGGTTGTGCATTGCTTGAGAAACTGAGGTGGTGCTTGTGAAATGGCTCAATGGATTGATGTTGTGTATTGTTTAACTGGGGCTGGTGAAGAGTGAAGCTGCAGTGGTGAATGTATGGCTATGGATGAATGATGCAGCCGGTGTTGTTGTTGTCGCTGCTGGAGTTAAATTGAGATGTAGGTGGTGGCACTGTTGCCTGGAGTTGGATTGCAAGAGTGGTAATGAGTTGCAGGCTGAATGGGAAGTTGAAGTTGGCAGTAATGGTCTCTGGTGGAGTAAGTGGTACAAGGAGATAGTAGTGGCAGTTGTTACTGGTGGTAATGGAATTGCAGGTGCCAGCAGGTGCGGTGATAAGCACTTGGAGCTGAACTGGTGCAGAATGGCAGGTGTTGTGGTGATGTTTGTGTTGCAGCTACAAAACATAGTCAATTTATTGAGGCTGCAGATGGTTGAGTTGAGGCAGAATGATGGTGCTTCTGGTGATGTTGATCACGTAATTCAGGGGGAGCATTTCAGGGGTTGAGCTGAACTCACAAGAGTTACAGCTGAAGTTGTCGTAGGATGAAACGCAGTGAGAATGTGGTGATGTGTGTGTTATTGCAAATGCAATTGAGCTGAAGGTTACAGGGCAGGATAGATGGTGCAATGCAGGGCCATCATGGCTGGAAGCACAAGGATTGTGCATCACAAGCTTAGGCTAGTGCAATGGGCTCATGCCAAGCTCAGTCAGACCCGGACTACACTGACAACATCGGCTCAACCACGACTCGGGTCGACTCGAGTTTGAGTCATCGATAGTGACTCGGTGCTTGACCGAGTTGACCCGCCGAGTTGGATCGTTGACCGTTTTGACCCGTTTGACCGGTGACCGGGTGGACTTTGCCGGTCACCTGAGATATTTTTCGGCGACTTTTCCGGTCGGATTCCGACCATAATACCAGCTTTCCGGCGACCAAAATTACAGATTTTTGTGTGGATTCTACTCATGGGTGTGAAGACTTGGACTTGGAATTGGATGGAGAATTTGGGTCAAATTTGGAAAGAGAAGATGGAAGATTGAGAAAGACTTGAAATTGGAAATTGAATTATTAAAGGAAAGGGATTCTATTCCTTGGAAGATTTGGAGAACATTGAAGCCTATAAGTAGAGAAGTTCTCTACACACTTTGATATCTTTTACACACCTCTCTACACACACAACACTTGTGTTTTTGCTTGCTTTTTAAAATTCTTCTTTTTAATTATTTGTGTGAACTTTAAAAATTCTCCCTTTAATTATTTGTGTGAATTTCAAAAACATGAGTAGCTAATTTTCTTATTGATTGAGGATGAATTCCTAGTTCTTAATATATGATTTGAGTTTTGTTTCAATTCTATCTTGAAGTTTTTCACATGATTATCGTTTGTTTTTACTAATAGGAATGTTTATTCATTCATGATTGATTGATAGATTGTTTAGAGTGCACGCTAAATTGATTTGTTAATTTGATCTAAAGCTAGTGAAAGTTAGGGGATAAGTAATCGTTTCTTGACTCTTTACATAAGTAGCAAACACGAGACCTTGCGGAGGGATTAGTGGAGCGATTGTGTGTAAAAACAACGCTAGAAAGTGGACCAAGCGAACCGAGTTTAACTACTAGTACTAAACCTAAATTCATAGATCTTAATGCATTCGGGGAATTACATCTTGTAAGCGAACCTCAAGGTGGTTCTTTTGAATAGAATCGATAACTAAGCGGACTTGTTACTCGGTGAAATAAGGGATTTTGGGGCTAGCTAAGCGAACACCTTTATCCTACGGTTGGTGATAATCTGTGACTAATAACATGTGGATGAAAAACATAACTTGATTCATTGTTTTGCAACGAAGAATGATTCCTTGATCCCGTCTCTCTTATTGGTTTCAACCTTATCTTTTAATTGCTTTGTTTATTTTCTTTTGCTTTATACATCCCCCCCTTTTGTGACAATTTTTACAACTAGAATCTCTTGCTCCTCGTGGGAACGAACTTAACTACCACTATATTGCTTGTTAATTAGGTGGAAAAATATTAATTAATTTGTTGTGGTTACGACACGCATCAATTGAAGAACTTGA